>OY755237.1:37054747-37416455 GCA_963576725.1 Azorinus chamasolen | reverse complement strand
TCTGAACCTCGGCTCGAGCTCACAAAATGATATCAATTTTTCTCTGCCCCACAGAGACAGTATTACATTATAAACTTCTATTCTGGATACAAGTGTATATTTACATGTGCACAATACATGCTCAACAATAGAATTCACCTCAGATAAGCAACTAGGACACTTGTGAGTAAATGTATCGGAAAATAATTTGCAGTATATCTGCAGATACACATTTGCACATTTTGTATAACTAGGAGCATACCTACTAATGTACAGTACATCTAGAGGGTGTTGAAGAACAGGTTTCACAAGCAGAAAATCACGGAGGACTGGGCTAGAGTTAACCCGATCAAACCAGTCTTTTTCTGCAACATAGTTCACTGTTTGACGAAGAGTTGCCTTCCAAGCATATTTAGACGGGAACTCTCCATTTTCTAAGAATCTTGATAAAAAATTCTCTAATTTGTATTTTTTGAGCAAACGGTTAATTTCGCGAGCAAAACCCATTTGGACACTTGCATTATCTTTAAATGAAAGAAACCTATACATGAATATCTTTTGTGAAATGTGATCGGTATTTAAGCGACATAACTGTCCAAAGAAAGTAAGCTTCTTCAGGTCAATGTCATATTCTATATTCCTACAACCAATAAGGCTCATACAAATGTCTGTTTTCGTATACATAGGCACGCGTTCTACATATTTTACACAAAATCTGTGTGCCTGTTCAACTTGCAGCTGTTTACTATTTGATAGAGATGGCCACAATTCGCAGCCATATAGTGCTTTTGGGACTACAATGGATTTATATAACTTGTAGGATGTCATAGTAGTCAGACCATTGGGGTGTAGCCCAACATTTACTAGACTTAAAAGCGTGCCGCGAAGCTTCATACAACTTGCCTGTATATTATCAGAAAAGTTAAGGTATTTGTTCAAATTAATACCAAGGTGATTATAGTGTTCTGACTCGCCAATTGAGGCCTGTCCTAAAAACCAAGATCGTGACTGAGACTTATATGCATTCTTAGATTCATTAAATACTATAACAGAGCACTTGCTTGCGTTATATCTAAAACGCCATTTCAGCGAATATTGATAACAAATGTTCATCATAGCCTGAAGACCTGATTTTGAGAACGAAATCAGTGCCATGTCATCGGCAACGCTTACGGAACTACAACTGTTACCGGCAATACAGAACCCAAGACCTGACTGTTCTAGTTCAACAATTAACTCCTCAATGTATAGAAGATATAGGGAGGGGCTGCTCACGCCACCTTGTCGCGTGCCCTGCATAATGGAGACAGGTGCTGAGAGCATACCTTGATGTCTTACCATGCTTGTTGATTTCTTATACATACTAATAAAGCAATTTATTGTGCACCAATCGACGTTTTTTCGAAAGAGTTTATAGAAAAGGCCTTCAAGCCATACCCTATCAAAGGCCTGCTTGCAGTCTAAAAAGCAAACATACAACTTGCTATCGTTTTCCTTGGCGAAATATATACTTTCTGTAATTGCTAATGACGTCATCATACAGCCTAATCCCTTTCTAAAGCCCCCTTGTAACGGATGAGTTATGTCAGTTGATTGTCCGAGACGTTCAAGGAGAACTTGTTCAAAAAGTTTCAAAAGTGTAGACGATAAAGTAATCGCTCTGTAACTATTGGGATCCTTTCTATTTTTGGACCCTCCTTTAAATACAGTAAAAATGATACCTTTCTTCATTTTTAACGGAACATGGCAAAACCGCAACATGGCAGAAAAGAGCTTCTGTAGTAGTTTTAAAATTATATTACCTCCTAAACGCATATGCTCATAACTTATGCCATCCTCACCAGGGGCTTTATTATTTTTCGTATTCTCGAGAATAGACTTTAAAAAATCACTTTTTACGTTACAGTTACGGGTATCTTCATAAGTCTGTTCCTTATTAGACAAAAACTCGGATACATATTCCGCAAATGCATGATCAAAAGATTGGTTATAGTCTATGCTGTACAAATCGGTAAAGTAACCATGCCAGCCTTTAAGAATAGATTCACTGTCACTGCAAGAATTATTATAAAAGATAATCTCTGAACCAGCTGACCTGTTTGTATTACTTCTTTTCTGATTAACTAGCTGCCAAAACTTCTCCTGATCGATTTCCGCTGCTTCATCTATTTCATCATATAGCATAGAAAAATATATATCTACAGCTTTCCTGTGGGCATTTCTAAAAATCCGTTTAGAGTCTTTGTAATGATCGAAAGTATAACCGTAACGCGGTCTGCCAGCAGTGATCCAAGACAATCGACATCGTTTCATAAATTTGTGGTGTATGGACAGGGTCTCACACCAGTATGGTTTAAGGTAAGGCTTGAAACACTTTTTAGGGGCATATAATAGTGCCGTGTTTTTCATAGCGCTAACTACTATGCTGTACAGAGAGTCTATATCAGATTTGCTCGAAACTTCCATAGTTATTGCTGCTAGAAGGCCCTCGTCACAATCTAAACTATCACAGTAGGCTTGCTTCGCGTTATCGGAAACATTACGCCATTTAATTTGATATGGGCACTGGCTAGCAAGAGCCAAACGGCAAGGAATATTTAACGAGCATGTGAGTGGACGATGGTCGGAATAACAGAGAGCATCATCATCTACAACCTTGCAGGATGTTAACCAATTTATATCATCATTTGGAAGTAGAATATGGTCTACCAGGCTCCGACCTGTCTTGCAATCATAGGTAGATCCTGGACCCGTACAAATATCTAGGGTAGAAACCGAAACCAATCTAGATATCTGAAGAAAACTTTGAAATTTTATATCTCTACTGTCCAGTGCCTTAGTAAATTTACTGCAATTTACATGGCAGTTCATATCCCCCATTAAAATAACCAAACCTTTAGTCCTATATTCATCATAAGTACTGATAAGGCTATCGAAATAACTACAGAACATGTCCATTGTATTATTCTTAGAAGGCATATAAGTTTGAAAAATAAATACATTATTGCCGGGGCTAATCTCAAGTTGTATGCCTATAATCCTGTCACTGAACAATGGTATTCTAGATACACGGATGTCAAATGATTTTTTCCATAATAAAGCAACCCCACCTTTACCAATTTTCCTAGAATCTAGAGAACCAAGATCTTTATCTGAAACTGCATAATAGCTGTACGAACTGTTAATCCGACCAAGGAAATGTAAATCACGCTCAAACAGCCAGTGTTCCGAAATACCACATACATCAATTTTGTACTCATTCAGTTTGTCCGCAAGGTAAGAGGAACTTGAAGTTATGCATGCTGCATTCCACGAAAACAGTTGCAAGTTAAATTCCATAACGAAACAGTAATTAATCAACACCGTACTGAGAGAGAGCAGAATATTGATTATGATCAGTCCACTCGTCTCTGTTACGATGTACCAGTGTTTCGCCATGGTTAGACGACGAGACATTATTACCAGCATCAGCATTCCTTGATCTGTATCTCGGCTTAGTTACCCAAGGCCGACAAACTATACCGTCCGGCCAAAAGTCATCTTGCATAACCAGCAACGCATTCAGGTCATCCTCTAGATTCAATCTTACAACAGGCGGCTTGAACTTACTACGAAAGATGTTTACCTTTGAGACTTTAGGTCCTCTGTCCCGCACGTGAAGTGCAATTGCACTTTCTGTCACAGACGACTTGAAGCCTCCAAGGTAAAATCTTTTGGTTTTCTTCCTCACATAATCTGAGAGGAAGTCACCACGGTCCGCAGAGTTATCACGTGGTACATGCAGTTGATTCATCGATCGAAATGAGGTTTCTCTATGAGAGACCCTGACAGGTATCGACTTTGAATCTATCTGAGCGCTACTATCCGACTTAGCGGCTTTACGGGCGGGCCTGGGATGGGCGGGACCGGGTGGGGAGGGTTTACCGACCAATTCATACTGTTCAACGACAACACCAGGCGGTGTAACCGCATTGTGTTCCGACTGACAGTCGGTCTCTAGGGTACATGTACGTGTATCGGTGTGGTTGTCACATCCTGACACTACCGGCAGGATAGGAAACTCCTCCAAACTATTGATATCAACTGGCACATGCGAGTTACAGACGGAAAAACGCAATGAATGATCAGTCGGTAACCTAGTGGCCAAAAGTGGTGACCTTGGGGACTGCCCCGTGTGCCTACCTACTATATCATGAGCATTCTGATCCCCATGCGTTCTGTGTCCACCAACAGGGCTAGTATTGTCAAAGGAACTACGCATTTGTACCTCTGTGGCGCGAGCCACAGAACACACATGCTTAGCCTTTGACAAACTAGGGTCCACTGTTCCGCCTATATCACTATCCGCATCACCTTTGTCTGAACAGAATGAGACATTACAGTATGCGGTCTGCAAACTACCAGTGCGACTACCTGACGATTCTGTCCCACCGGTATCGAGGTTAGGATCCGGATCTACGGCCGAAGGGCAAACAGTATCCGGGTCTCCCAACGTCGAACCCGTGTGACAAGAGGTACCGCCATTACATTCAGCAACTAAACTCACATTAATGTCACATTGGCAACCTATTTCACTAGTGTTCTTGGATTTAGCCCTAGGTCTCTGTGACCTACTATTCCCCGTGAATGACCTCTGCAGTTTGTCACTGAGAATGTTAAGGCTAAACTCACAGTTTTTAAGGTCTTGAGAGATAACCTTGATATCACTTTTGTACGATGCAGTACAACTGGTTTGAACTGATTCAATGCGTTCAATACATGACTGCAAAGACGCTAAACCATTAATAACGTTGCTTCGTAAGCCAGTTACCTCCTCACTAACAGACGTAAGCGAGTCCTTAAGCTCGACTATTTGAGTAGTTCTTAGACGCTCGTTCGCGTTATACACTTGTTTCATTGCGCCGAATTCATTCTTCAGAGAGAGAATACAACTGTGCAGAGTGTCGGAAAATCCGTCTGTATTACAGTCTGTATTATGTCTGACACTTGTCTGCTCAGTGTGAGAGGTAGACGTTGACACCTGTGTTGATGCCGAGGGTTGAGATACCGATGAAGCTCTCCTCTTAGAGACACTGAGCAGTTCTTTTAACTCTGGGCACGAGAAGTCTCCACCCTCCAGTATCGAAATAAGGGTGTGGATATCCAAGCAGAGCTTCTCTGCTAGGGTACCTCCACTACGTGTTTGAAGACGTCGTTTCAGGGTAGAACCAGGATAAGGGAATCCGTCGAGACTTGCCACTCTAACATACAAATCGGTCCTGACTTCGGAAAGTTTCTTATCACAAGAGGCATACACCCGTAGCAACGCGTCCTTAAACATGGTTCTAGGATAGCCATTGTAATATACAGTCAACTGCTGTAGTTGAGCATCGGTAAGGGATGTGTCACTTGGCGGCTCTTCATTAAGCAGGGAAGCATGAGAGCTGCTGTTCTGGGCAGCACAAGGGTGAGAATCACCCATATAGCTCCGCATGTGTTCAATGTTATCACAGCTGAATCTGCTACTTGAAGATGGATCGGCACGGGCTTTAACCTCCGTGTTATCGTCAAGCAGTCTCGGAGATAATTCTGAGTTCGACATAACTATCACATACCAAAGTCACTCGATATACATGTAAACAAAACACTTGCTATATGTTACACAGTCGATGCATTCTTCTGGTCAGTAACTGGGACGCGCAGTCCTATTGTCCGGTTTGAATGACTGCCACTGGACAACAATGGGAAACAATGGGATTTCAAAAAAGCATCATAAATGTCATATTCTTCCTATTTTTCCAAAATCTGAATCAGCAGATCTATAAAATGTACATTGACACAGTACTCACAGCTCTCTGGACGGGATACAATTCATGGAAACTGTATAAAACTCCATTATTTATCTCCCGAAGTAGCCTACTGTCCACACAAAAACAACCACGTGACATTTTTTCCAAAAGGAGCAATTACTAGAGAAAAGGAAAATGTTAAAATTGTACAGTATGAAACCATGGTGATAAATAGAGCATTTGCTCCTATGGAGCAAATGCTCTATTTATCATAATGGTTTCAAGAAGTGACTATTACAGAGGCGTAGAAAGGTGTATAATTATGGAGGAAAGCGATAAGAACGTTGGTTTGTAAATTTTATATCGTCCATTAACACTTTTACTCCAAAAATACATCTTTCTACGCCTTTGATATTCTACAGTTTCTGCCTTGGCCAAAAGTTCCTCTGTCAATTGGCTATTATAGCAAATTAATCTATTTAAAATTCATGATGTCAATATTCCTGCATGTATATTCATGGAGGAAAGGGTTAACCCATAAAATTATTCCATAAATATTAATGACATCATGAATATTAAATACATATAACTTAATTTGTATACATGTAGTTACATGTACATGAATATTCAACAGGGAAAAATAGGTTACGGTTAGCACAGGGAAACAAAATCATGGTAATTCAATATATCTGTTAGAAAATGTTCTTATGAATTGATTACTTGTTATTTGTTCAACCAGTGAGTTGACATAATATGTTTTTTTTACAAAATCAGGAATTTATCCCGGAGTGAATGAATTAATTTCTATTAAAATTTTGCTTTGTTACTGAGAGCTGTTTATTGACGTATATACAGTAAAATCTCTGTCAAGCGACCATGTAGAAGAGGCATTAAATTAATATAATTATCTGGGTCTTAAAGTTAGGTGGTATAGCTTAATGCCTGATATAGTTATAATTACAGAAAGCTCCTACAGGAGCATTTTGCATTACTTTTATTCTGCATTATGTAACCACCTGCTTTAGCGACACCATTTTCTATTCATTAAGGTTTTTTTAGAGGGTTTCTCCTGTACTCATGGTTGAATCGTTTTCTCTCTGATAAGATAATAAAGGCCACAGTGTTTTGCTAGTTTGCTCCATACTCTTAATCCTTTAAATACTACATGTACATGAACTGCTTAGTTTATGAAACTATTTTCTCTCCTGTTCCTTTTCTAAATTTGTAAGTAATACAGTTTGGAACCTGATGACAGAGGAAGATAATTGGCATTTCATTTGGACCGAAACTTTTTGCATCTAGGTTTAAAAAAAAAAGTTGTCTGCTAGAATTACTGTCAAATTTTATTTATTGTTTAGAAAACGACAGTTTTTCTAGCCATCTATAGCAGATAAGAATCCATGTAACATTGGTCTGATGTCTTCGTCTATGTCAACCTTGTTTGCAGTTAAATACCAAGCTAAATACAACACAATTTATGGTCAGATGGCCTATAAACTTAAAGAAAGAGTATTGCCCGGTCAGGCAACTATCTAATGAGTGGGTATGCCAAGCTACTATTATGGTAATTCATTCATTGCACACCCAAACACGATATAATTACATAAATATTGTAGTTGTGTGTTATTTCTTACCCTAAGATCCAAAGCCAACAGTGTGTCCTGTTCGTGCAGATAGCAATCAATTGAAAGACTAGAATGTCTAGTCTAACTCCTTAGCATGCTAAACAATTGTCCTTGTCTGCCTTAACCCTTTACCAGATAGAAACACCTTTTCACGCCTTTGCAAACAGAGTAGACCCAAATCAGACGGCTCCTATAGGAGTCGTCTGATCTGGATGATGTGGATCTGCTCTGTTTGTTTATGGAACTATATAGAACTAATTCTAAAGTTTCTGTCATGGCCACACGTTCCATTATAAAAATTCGGTCATTGAAAATTCATGAAGTTATAGATATCTTGAATAATTATTTATGAGGTAACGGGACTAATTAACCCTTATAATGCAGAAATTTAATTAAATAGCTTTTGAAAACGGTGTAGACTCCTATAGGAGCAAATGCTCTATTTATCACAATGGTTTCAATAGGTGATTTTTACAGAGGCGTAGAAAGGCGTATTTATGGAGGAAAGGGTTAAATGCATTTATAATTTGCTATTGGTGTCTACCTGAATCAGTACTGTTTTAATTCTGATGAAATGTCCAATAATATAAGATCAGACTGTGATCTGGGTCTGCAGTTTTTGTCTATGATTGTCGGGCAGTTAGGGTATATTGTTTTTGGCAAGCTCCTAGCTGATAAATGTTACAATAATTATAAGTTTGGATCCAGATGGGATGCTCACATTGAAGCTGTTTGAAAATTCAATTGTAATTAGATGTACAGTAAAACCCCTCCAAACCGGACGTTTATGGTATAATCGGTGTCGACCTGTAGGACAAAGTGGCAGCTTTAAATATAGGGTTGAAGTTATGTAGAAAGCTCCAAAATGAGCTTTCTGTATGACTTTCATATAAGCAACCACCTGCTTGAAAAGATCTGAATTCTTTTTTTTTTTTACTAAACTTGCGGTTTAGAGGTGTATAATTCATTTTCAACGATTTTGAAATTACAGCTGTCCGGTATGTTCTAGAAGTTAGGATCCAGATCTGTAACAGAGCAACAGATAAATTAAGGTGTGCTCTAAAATACTAAAATAGTCCTTTCTCCGCCAAACCCTATGTTGTGACCACTCTTTAGAATGGTCTCAAAGAGACGATTCTAAAGAGTGGTCACAATATAGGGTTTGGTGGAGAAATAAAGAAGTTATTCTTGAAAATGTTTTAATTTATGCACCTTATCTGGACTACACAGACGTTGTTACACAGACTGAGCTCCAGATATGAAGAACATTTTCAGATACTGAATTTCTCGAACAAAGCCGCAGTTGTCACACGTAAGGGTGTTAGTTGAGAAATGATAGAAATATTATTGTGAAATGTTGATTTTATCCTACTTACCTGCAGCAAATGAGCACAGGAATGTTTGGCTAAGGTGTAAAAGGTAGAGTCACTGACTCAGATCTATATTAGTTTAATTTCATTATAACCCTTTCCTCCATAAATACACCTTTCAAGCCTCTGTAAAAGTCACTTTTTGAAACCATTGTGATAAATAGAACATTTGCTCCTAAGGAGCAAATGCTGTATTTATCACAATGGTTTCAGAACTACAAAATTCTAAAATTTTCATTTTCTCTAGTTAATGCTCCTTTTCGGTAGATTTATTTAAAGAGGTTGGATCTAAAAATAGCCCATGAGGGAATGGGATAAGCAAACAGAGTACCAGGCCTTGATCAGGTGGCTCGTACAGGAGCTGTCATGTCACTTTTTGCAGACATCAATTGTATAGAGCCTTTATCTAGATCCTGATGAGACACAGAAGCCAGGTCAGGATCATATATCAGGACCAGACTGTTTTCCATGATTGTCGACCGGCCGCGTGGCTCAGTGGTAGAGTGTCCGCCTGCGGTACGGAAGGTCGTGGGTTCGATCCCCGGCCGCGACAGACCAAATGTCGTTAAAAGTTGGTACTAGTAGCTCCCTTGTCTACGCTCGACATTAAAGGTGTAGTTCTAGGACTGGTCGGCCCGGTGTCAGGATAATGTGACTGGGTGGGGTGCCCTTGCCATGTACCTGCGGCAGGGGTATTCCAGTGAGGCAGAACTATAACTTGTCTCATGCGGGTGCCGTCTGCAAATAACTGAAATACTGTTGGTCGGACGTAAAACCCAACTCGCTCACTCACTCCATGATTGTCATGAATTCGCTGCTAGCAAGATGGTATTATTTTTCACATGAATATTCATGAGGTTAAACATTTTATATACGGAAATTTATTGTTATGACAATTGAGAATACATGTATAAGCAAACAGAACAGACCCTGATCAGAATTTGGCTCTGAAATATTTATTTATTTGGAAAGGTGTGACAAGGAGGAATTATAGGTATGGAGTAAAGGATTATACAGTTACTGAGTCCTATCTGATTTATGAGGTTGGTGAAAGTTACAAAGTATATACAGAGAGTTTTAAAGTGTGTCCTAATGTAGTTATAGTACAGTAAACCCCATCTTAGTCTGATGCGACCACTTAACCATTCGCTTGCTGAATTTTAAAATACATTTCTCCTTCTTTACCCATGCCATTTTGTATAATTACATATATCTTCACTGTGTACAAGTATTTTGCTGTGCAATCACTGCTGTGGAGTGCACTGGCTGCACAATCAACTTGTAAATAGTGCAGACCCTGATGAGACAGCTCCTGCAGGAGCTGTCTCATCTGGGTCTTCACTATTTACAGGTAGGTATATTGACGTGAACAGCAAGCGAAGGGTTAAACTTTAAGTTAAAGTGTATCCTAATGTAGTTATAGTACAGTAAACCCCCTCTTAGTCTGATGCGACCACTTAATGAACAAACATGACCGTCTTCATAAGTAGGTGGTTGCTTAATGCAGGACGAAAGTTAAGCAGAAAACTCCTATAGGAGCTTTCTGCATAACTTTCATCCTGCGTTAAGTTTTCCAAATGGAATGATCTGGCAGTCATTGTTAAACAGTAGAATACATTTAAATTTAAAGGTAACTTTGGCTGAAAACAAGAGAGTAGATTGTCATATAGTGTAGGTCCTCAGATCAGAGTTTACAAGTACATTAGTAGAATACTATTTACTACATGTACATTTTGTAACTAAAAACTGTTTTCCTGCATTTCTGGGTATATCGGTAGTTGACCTACATGTAGAAACCACAGGTAGGCGAGTGGGTGGCTTCTATTAAGATGTAGGTACCGTATAACTGACTAATTTTGTTGTTCATTTATTTTAACCCTTTTACTCCATGAATTATTCATGTAAGAAATAATGACATCATAATGACAATAAGCTATTAATTAGATGACTTTTTATGAAGACATACGAACAGAGGAAAGTAACTTGCCATGGCAAAAACTGTAGAATGACATGTCCATATTACATGTATTATTATATTACATGTATGCCATTTAGCTGTCAGAAGAGATCCAGAGGAGCTGTCTGATAAGAGTCTGCGAGTTTTGTTTGCCTATTTTAGACTAACCCATTCCCTCATATAAACATGTTTTCACGCATTTGCAAACAGAGTAGACCCAGATCAGATGGCTCCTAGAGGAGCCATCTGATCAGGGTCTACTCTGTTTGCTTATAGAATTTGAAAGATCGGTCTTCACTTTATAAAATGGCTATAATGTACCACCTTCCACATTTCATTACAACTATTTTGTCCATGAATATTCAGTAGGTATTGAAATTTTAAATTAGCATAGAATAGGGTAAGGGATAATACATACAATGTACATGTACAAAATGTATATGATCTGTCTGAATCTGAATTTTCTGTCACATTATCAAACAGTTCTTTGTTAACCCTTTCCCTGTTCTATGTTAATTCCAAATTTCAATACCTACTGAATATTCATTAACAAAATAGTAATAAAGAAATATGGAAGATGGAACATTGTAGACATATTAGAAAGCAAAGAAAAAGATATATCAAATTCTACTAACAAACAGAGCAGACCCTGATCATACGGCTCCTCTAGGAGCCGTCTGATCTGGATCTACTCTGTTTGCACATGTGTTAAAACACGTTTATATGAGGGAAAGGGTTAATGTTATATAATCGTAAGAATTCAATCCATGAATATTCATGTAGTTATAGACTGGTATACCGTAAATAAGTAGTTAATGATGAAAGGGTTAAATAAATATTTAGTTTATCTATGAAGTAAGGAGTTAACCTGTTTAACCCATTCCCTCATAGGCTATTTTTAGACCCTACCTCTTTGAATAAATCTACCAAAAAGGAGCATTAACTAGAGAAAAGGAAAATTTTAGAATTTTGTAGTTTGAAAACCATTGTGATAAATAGAGCATTTTCTCCTATAGGTTTCAACAGGTGATTTTTACAGAGGCATAGAAATGCGTAGTTATGGAGGAAAGGTTTAACCCTTTCCCAGGTGTTCAATATTCATGTAAGAAGTAATAACATCATGAATATTTATTAGCTGAATCTTATAATGTAAACTTTTCAAGGGAATGACTTTTGCCTTGACAGAAAATGTAGAATCAGATCCAGAGCTACAGATAAGGATGCATACCCAAATACTAAAATACTAAAATACAAATGCATACGGTTACCCAAATACTAAAATCGTCATTTCTCCACCAAACCCTATACTGTGACCACTCTTTAGAATCGTCTCTTCGAGACGATTCTATAGAGTGGTCACAGTATAGGGTTTGGTGGAGAAATAAAGGAGTTATACTTGAAAATGTTTTAATGTACGTGTCTTATCTGGAGCTCAGAGTGTGATCTAGACTATATCATAAGCAAACAGAGCAGACCCTAATCAGATGGCATTTATATGATGGAAAGGGTTAAAGTATGACATTGGGGATAGTCTCAGTATTCCTTGGCTGGCTTTATCAATAATCCTAACATTGAGTCCGGAATTATTTTTTCCATTTTCTACATTAACAATGTTTCCCTACAAGATGATGTCTTGTTTCTATTTGATTGCATTTGAATATCAGCTAGAGGGTCATGAATAAAAGATCTTAAGAAATAAGACGCTTTTAACCCATTCCCGCATATTGACGCCTTTGACGCCTCTGTAAAAGTCACTTATTGAAACCATTGTGATAAATAGAGCATTAATTTTTGCTCCTATGGAGCAAATGCTCTATTTATCACAATGGTTTCAAGACTACTCAAATTTTACCTTTTCTCTAGTAAATGCTCCTTATCGATAGATATTTTCAAAGTGGTTGGGTCTAAAAAAATAGCCTAAATGGGAATGGGTTAATGCAGGGAAAAAGTTAAACTAGAATTTGAAAACAGTGTAAACTACATGTAGATTGCAATCATTTACTCAATACATGTACACACACACACACTTTATATGCATTGGCAAGTAGAATTGACCCAGATCAAACAGCTCCTGTGGGAGTCATGATCAGTCATCTGATCAGAGTCTGCTAGATGTTTGCTATACACCTGATTGTAGTTTCTGTCATGGCAAAACAAACTATTGAGACATTTATGATTATTATTCATATGCCATTGTACAAATTCAGCTTATAAATATTCATTATGTCATTTCAAGTACAGTAAAACCCGCTAATACGACCACTTAATGAATAAACATGGATGTCTTAAATATAAGCAGGTGGTTGCTTAATGCAGGACAAAAGTAATGCAGAAAGCTCCTCTAGAGGAGCTTTCTGCATTACTTTTATCCTGCATTATAATTAAGCTACCACCTGCATCTAACACCCAGAATTATTCCTCTTTTGGGTGGTCGCATTAACTGGGTTTTACTGTATTTCATACGTGAATATTCATGAGGTAAAGGGTTAACATGCTGCACTATATAGGGGCAGTAGCGGGTCATAAAGAGTTATCACGGAATGAAGTTATTTGACAACTGATCGGAGCACTATTGATTCATGTATTCAAACAAACCGTGTTTCTATGTGTTCCTGATCAATATAGAAATTGAGAAGGACAGGCACATCATTCTTCATAGAATGACAGGCTCACCAGTCTGCATTTACATGTACTAGCTTATCTAGAATGACAGGCTCACCAGTCTGCATTTACATGTACTAGCTTATCTAGAATGACAGGCTCACCAGTCTGCATTTACATGTACATGTACTAGCTTATCTAGAATGACGGTCACACCAACCTGCATTTGTCACTAGCTTGTTTACATTTTCATAGCTACTTGCTTAGAATGACAAGCACACCAGCCTGCATTTATTAGCTCATTTAGAATAGCAAGCACACCAGCCTGCATTTACTAGCTCATTTAGAACAACAGGCCACCAGCCTGCATTTACAAGCTCATTTAGAATGACAGGCACACCGCCTGCATTTCCTAGCTCATTTGGAATGACAGACACGCCAGTCTGCATTTACTAGCTCATTTAGAATGACAGACACACTAGCCTGCATTTACTAGTTCATTTGGAATGACAGGCACACCAGCCTGCATTTACTAGCTAAATCAGAACAACAGAGTCTCAGTCACCACCAGCCTGCATTTACTAGCTCATTTAGAATGACAGACACACCAGTCTGCATTTACTAGCTTATTTAAAACAATAGACACACCAGCCAGCATTTACTAGCTTGCTTTCCCCACAGTTAATCTTCACTCTGCTGTGAAAAAAAACAATGTTTGCTCAAATTTGGATTTGTTGTCATTTTGACTAAATCCAGATACGATCGAGCTTTTGAGGAAGGATTGAATGGGTGTCAAACAGCTTGGATCCTGATAAGATGCCAAGTTACATCAGCATTTCATCTGGATTCAAGTTGTTTGCAAATGGGAGTCAGGTAATTATACAACAGGGCATGGGTAAAGAAGGAGAAATGTATTTTAAAATTCAGCAAGCGAAGGGTTAAGTAAACAGAGCAGACCCTGATCAGATGACACTTACAGGAGCTGTCTGGTGTAGGTCTCTTCTGTTTGCAAAGGCGACAGAAGGCATAATTTCTATCATGTAAAAGGGTAATTTAATAATATATTTATAAAATCAATATTTTTTTTACTTGAATATTGATCACGTACAGGTTTAACAGATCAGTTACTGGTACCAGATGACTTTTTTGTTTTGTTTTTTCAGTATTAGTGAAATTATAATGGGTTTGGTATGTACATGTATGTATATTGCTCATTTTCGAGAGTAGAGGTTGGAAGCTATCACTCCCTTGGGTTAGACTATCTCCCAGACAGAAGAACTCCATTCAGGCAAGATAACCACCCACCTGGTGGTCAGTAATTACTGCCCAAACAGCGAAGCAAGTGCATGGGAGGTCAGATAAAGTGGCCGGTTTTATTACAAAAGTACATCAGCTTCAAAAGCATATCACTCAAGAGCGTCAGTTTCCAGTAGCATATTGATTTACTCCAACTGCGCTATTTGTTTGTGTATGTCTGTTCTGATTTATGCAAAAGAAAAGCTGGACTTGAAATTTGCTGAATTTTTAATTAGGGTACATGCCTGGAGTAAGTCGTACATTTTGCTGTGTTTTTTTTCGTCATGTCTCCACCAAATCCATTGTTGTGACTACTCATTTGTGACAGTAGTTGCAAATGAGTAAGTCACAACCTACCGTAGGTTTTGTTTAAAAATGTATGCGAGACTTGACTATTACAGGAGAATCTGTCCTAAGCGGACATTCATTTATTGAACATAAGAGTCTTAACCCATTCCCTCATTATAGGCTATTTTAAGATCCAACCTCTTTGAGTGAGTCTACCAAAAAGGAGCATTTACTAGAGAAAAGGAAAAATTTAGAATTGTGTAATTCTGAAACCATTGTGATAAACAGAGCATTTGCTTCATAGGAACAAATGCTCTATTTATCATAATGGTTTCAAAAAGTGACTTACAGAGGCATATAAAGGCGTATTTATGGAGGAAAGGGTTAAAAAGCAGGTGGTTGCTTAATGCAGGATAAAAGTAATGCAGAAAGCTTGTGGAAAGCATTATTTTGATTCCAAAGCATGACCTTACCAAAAAACACATTTTCATTGATTACAGCTTTTAAGATTTTTTTATTGGTGTGTATACACTTTTCAACTCAAATATAATAACTACCCTTTGTCAGATTGATAACCCTTTCCCTGTTCTACGTTTATTCCAAATTTCAATACCTAAGTTGAATATTCGTTGAAAAAATAGTTACAACGAAATATGGAAGGTCGAACATTGTAGCCATTTTAGAAACTAAAGAATTTTAACAGACCTATCAAATTCCATCAGCAAACAGCAGATCCTGATCTGGATCTTCTCTGTTTGCAAATGCATGAAAAGGCAATTATTATGAAGGAAAGGGTTAACCCTTTCCCTCATATAAACATGTTTTCACGCATTTGCAAACAGAGAAGACCCAGATCAGACGGCTCCTAGAGGAGCCGTCTGATCAGGGTCTGCTCTGTTTGCTATTAGAATTTGATAGATCTGTTTCTTTACTTTATTAAATGTCTACAATGTTCCACCTTCCATATTTCTTTATACCTATTTTGTTAATGAATATTCAGTATTGAAGTGTGGCCTAAATACAGAACAAGGAAAGGGTTAATGTGAAACAGTATTTTAATGTTTGATAGTTAAGTTTATGTGCATGGTTGATTTATCGGTGTATAAGGGCATGGTTGATTTATCAGTGTACCGGTATAAGGAATTTTATCAGTTGATTTGACCATTTCATACATACATAAGTACAGGTCAATCCCAAATAGGTCATATGGATTGTTAAAACGGTCAAAGCCCTATGGCAAATGGTTATAACTAGAATTATTATTAAATACTAGCAATTAATGATATTTATTAAATTACTGGTTTAAATTGGGGGGTATTTAACCACTTTCATGATGGATTGTGTTACTTACAATATGTAGACAGTGTAGATCCTGATCACTGGTTGTTGAACACTTTTCAGAATAAAAATGTACTAAATTATCCAAAATATCAGTAGATTCCTTCATGGCAGTTCTGAGTTTAAACCTTATCCTGATGAATTATTTGATGTAAAAAATAATGACATCATGAATATCCATGTAGTTAGCCTTTTGGTGCATCTGCTCTGTGTGCAAGTCACTTTTTGAAACCATTGTGATTAATAGAGCATAAAAATTTGCCCCATAAGAGGAAATATTAATGCTCTATTTATCACACTATGGCTTCAAAACTACAGTTATCCTAAAAGTTTCCTTTTCTCAAGTAAATGCTCCTTGAATTATTCAAAGCGGTCTAAAAATAGCCCATGAGGGTATGGGATAATTAAAGGTTATTTAACCCTTTCCTCCATAAATACGTCTTTCTACGCCTCTGTATAATAACCACTTCTTGAAACCATTGTGATAAATAGAGCATTTGCTCCTATAGGAGCAAATGCTCTATTTATCACAATTGTTTCAGAACTACAAAATTCTAAAACGTTGCTTTTCTCTAGTTAATGCTTCTTTTCGGTAGATTTATTCAAAGAGGTTGGGTCTAAAAATGGCCTATGAGGGAAAGGGTTAAAGGTTATTTAAGTTTTGTGGTACTGAGTTCTTAACTCTTTGCAAACTAAACAATTTTAGTCTGCAAATATTTTCATCTGCTTCAATTTTCAAAGCTGATTTTTTCTTCAAATTCTCCTCAAAAATGCAAAGTGTCAAACTGTTGAGATCCTGATGAGGTGCTGCTGAATGTTACCAATGATGTCTAATCTGGATCCAAAACTCTTTCCCATTACCTCATAGGCTATTTTTAGATACAAACTCTTTGAATAAATCTACCGAAAAAGAGCATTAACTAGAGAAAAGGAACATTTTAGAATTTTGTAGTTTGAAACCATTGTGATAAATAGAGCATTTGCTCCTATAGGAGCAAATGCACTATTTATCACAATGGTTTCAAGAAGTGACTATTACAGAGGCGTAGAAAGGCGTATTTATGGAGGAAAGGGTTAAATGTTTGCTTCTAATAGCACGCAAAAGGGTTAACCATAACATTGCTGAATTTTCAAATGGACTATTCCAAAATTCAAACAGGTCAAGCTTATAGTGAATATTTAAGGATTTTTCAAAAGAAAAGTGTAACATGACAAACAGTGCAGAGTCCCTGATGAGAGGGCTCCTCACAGTGGGAGACCTCTCATCTGGGTCTACACTGTTTGCAAAGGACAGTAGTAGTAACTTGTGTCCTGGGCACTGTAATGGCTAAGAAGCCTCATTACCTCCACAGTTCTTATAATTTAGTTTCTATCGTTTCTTCTGTAGAATTTAGCCGCCGGCCAGCTATATGTTAGCGTCTTCGTAACTGATTGCGGGGAGAATTGAATCCGTGTCTTTTCACAAATTAGATTACAAGAGGACAGACTTGATCACAAAAATCCTCGCAATATACTCTTGGTGTTAGATGGATCAGTGCATGATAACGTAAATATACTATTTGGTCCGAAAAGATGGAGCGTTAGTGTAGAGTCTAGATCAAACTGCTCTGTCTGCTCATCAACCCATTTACCCCATGGATATTTATGTAAGATGTACATGACACATTAACCCTTTCTTCCATAAATATGCCTTTCTACGCCTCTGTAAAAGTCACCTGTTGAAACCATTGTGATAAATAGAGCATTTGCCACAATGGCTTCAATCTACAAAATTCTAAAACATTTTCCTTTTCTCTAGTTACGCCTTTGCAAACAGAGTTAACCCAGATCAGACAGCTCCTGTAGAATCATATTTGTATGATGTCAAAAGAAAACACAGCTGACCCTGATAAGACAGCTCCTAAAGGAGCGCTCTGATCTTGGTCTACTCTGTTTGCAAATGCGTGAAAAGGCATTTATTTTATATAACGAAAGGGTAATCTCAGTGTCTTCTCCCCGTTTGCAATCAAGTAAAAAGTTTACAGTGTGTTTATTTGGTTGTTATGAAAAAGCTTTAACCTTTGACAACTGATAGTAGAACAGAACAGTTTTTTTCATAGCAATACTTAATGTGTCAAATTGAGATGTAGCGGCCACATTTAGCCAGGTGACTTTTTGACATTTCCCTGTCACTTTGGGAAAATCCAGTCTCTATTAGCCTGTATCTTGCTGTGCCTAGCCTAATTAGTGCAAGCAAACAGCTGGAGTCAAAAGACTTATATTTGCTAGAGAAATTTCAATAAACAAACAGTGCAGATCCTGATCAGACAGCTCCACTAGGAGCCCTCTGATTAGGGTCTACACTGTTTGCAACTGCCGGAGCATTATTTTCCAACGTAAAGGGTGTAAGTGTTTGTCAACAAATTACTGTCAGTCATGGATGTATGTAGATGTAGAACATTATTAACCCTTTCCCTCATATAAACGTGTTTTCACGCATTTGCAAACAGAGTTAGACCCAGATCAGATGGCTCCTAGAGGAGGGTCTACTCTGTTTGCTAATAGAATTTGAAAGATCAATGTCTTCACTTTCTAAAATGGCTATAATGTACCACCTTCCACATTTCATTATAACTATTTTGTCCATGAATATTCAGTAGGTATTGAAATTTGGACTAAATATAGAACAGGGAAAGGGTTAAGTACTAAGTATTCGGACAGACAAACCAAGGCAAATAATGCAGACCCATATCAAACTTCTCCAGAAATTTTATTTGGACTTTGGTCCTTCAGGAACCCTGTGGTTTTGGTCTACACTGTTTGTATCTGTCTGATATACAAAATTCCTACACTTTAACCCTTTCCCTGTTGAATATTCATATAAGAAATGGTGGCATTGTGAATATTTATTAAGATGAAATTCTATAATTGGCATATATAACGCAGAAATCTGGTAGAATCTGTAGAATCTGGTCTATATTAGTTCAATTAAATCTAACAGGAGACTTCTGATCTAGGTCTTCTTCGTATGCAAGAGCATGAAAAGGCATTTATCCATTTCCTCCATAAATATGCCTTTCTACGCCTCTGTAAAAGTCTCTTTTTGAAACCATTGTGATAAATAGAGCATTTGCTCCTAAGGAGCAAATGCTCAATTTATCAAAATGGTTTCAGAATTACAAAATTCTAAAATTTTCCTTTTCTCTAGTTAATGCTCCTTTTTGGTAGATTTATTCAAAGGGGTTGGATCTAACAATAGCCTGTGGAGGAAAGGGTTAAATGAAGGAAAGCGTTATTAGACCTGAACACTTGAGTCACATACATCAAACAACTGGTGTGCAGAATGCTGTAGTTGGTGTATTTTTTCAGCGATTTGAAGGCTAATGTGTTGCCAAAGTTGTAAAGGTCAGAGGCCACTAATTTCAATGCCTTTTCAAAAATTGTAGATCCTGATTAGATGGCTCCTGTAGGAGCTGATTGATCAAGGTTTGCTCTTTTTGTTTATGAAATAATAGATCTGATAATACAGTCTGTACTGTCCAAAACTCACTGTGTGTATATACTGTTTAACCCTTTCCCTCATAGTAATACTTTTTAATGCCTTTGCAGACAGAGTAGACCAAGATGAAAGCTTGAGATCAGAGCTGTCTGAGCAGGGTCTGCTCTGTTTATTTCGAGCATTATATAGGTTTGATCCTACAGTTTTTATCCAAGCCACCAATTCCTTAGAAAAGTTGACGTTATAAACCCTTTCCTCCATAAATATACCTTTCTACTCAGATTAGACAGCTCCTGTTGAAGCCATCTGATCAGGGTCTGCTCTGTTCGCTTATGATATAATATAAATTTGAATATACAGTTTCAGCGTTGGCCAAATTGTCTGTGTTTAGAGATTCTAGGACAAATGCAACCCCCCCCCCACTCCCCCCCCCCGCCCCCTGACATATGGTCCCCTATTTTGATGAATATTCATGAAACAAGGGTTAACCCTTTCCCTCATATAAACATGTTTTCACGCATTTGCAAACAGAGTAGACCCAGATCAGACGGCTCCTAGAGGAGCGGTCTGATCAGGGTCTACTCTGTTTGCTAATAGAATTTGAAAGATCTGTGTCTAAAATGGCTACAATGCCCAACCTTCCATATTTCATTATAACTATTTTGTCCATGAATATTCAGTAGGTATTGAAATTTGGAATAAACATAGACCAGGGAAAGGGTTAACTCTTTGCTTTCAAAGTAATTGTGATCTGCAAAAATTGTCTCCTGTGCTTCTACAAGTTCATATGTCTTCCATTTCTCTCCAAAATCAAAGAGGAAGATCCCATCTGGATGCAATGTATATGCATGGATTACCTTGAAAATAAAGAGCTAAATGCCACATGGGAGGTCACTTTGTTCAGGGCACTGCAGCAATTGATTTTCCAAGGCCAAAATTGCTATAATTCACACTTCGTCCACTTCAGCTGGTGTGACAGTTGGTTCTAGTTATGTCATCTTTCCATTCAGCTGGTGTGACGATTGGTGCTGGTTATGTCATCTTTTTATGTTATGTGGCAATTAATGTTAACAGGTTATTTTAGTGGTCAATTTTCATGGCCATTATGTATAAAAGATGGGTAATTCACACCTGGCAGGAAGGTAGGAAGGGTAGAGAGTTACACGAAATACAGACATCAAGGTTTAACCCTTTACTCCGTAAATCTGCCTTTCTATGATCAGACGGCTCTTAGTACATGTAAGCAGGCGCGGCTTTAGAGGGGGTCGGAATTGCCATTTGAAACAAATTTTTTAGTAATAGTTTAGATCTATATACAGTAAAACCTCTCAAATACACTCCTACCGAATCATTGTTTTATTGATTTTTAGTAGATACAGTAAAACCTCCCTATAACGACCACTAAATTGTGTAAATTAGTTGGTATTTAGAGCAGGTGGCTGCTTAAAGCAAGGTGAAAGTAAAACATAACGCTCCCATAGGAACGTTCTGTTTTACTTTCACCTTGCTTTAAGCAGCCACCTGCCTTTAACACAAAATAATTGGTGTAATTAAGTGGTCGTTATAGGGAGGTTTTACTGTATCTACTAAAAATCAATAAAACAATGATTCGGTAGGATTGTATTACAAACACACTATTTATTTATGTCATCAAACATAAAAATCTATGCCCCCCCTATGTCATTTGTTAACATCAATATTCATCAGAGAAAAGAGTTAGTAGAAATGAATACCGGGTACATGAAAATACAAAAAGTATTGTGAAAGAACTGTAGTGTAACGGAATCCATGAAATATACAAAAAACAAAATTCTTTATTTGTATCTGGAGAATGGATATTATCTAAAGCTGAAATTATTCCTTTTAACCCTAAATTCACTGCCAAATTCGCAAAAATGCACCACACCAAATAGTGCAGTCCCAGATCAGACGCCGCCTTGCGTCTTATCAGGGACTTCACTTTTTGTCTCAATGTGCTTTATTCCTTTGAAATTTGCATTAATTTTATTGATCTTATTTCCTTATTTTACCGAATTATTTCACAAAACTGGATTGCAGACGACAATTAGAAATTTGGCGCCGAAAGGGTTAACCAACATAACTCTTGTCATTAATTGTGACAATCCGAAATCCCTCATCTTATTGGAGCAGTTAAGACTGATCAGACCTTGAATGTATCTGGTGGGAAGACATGCAGAAATTTAAAAAAAAATTGTGTGCTGGAATAAGAATACACTTGCAAGTATATCCAACAGAAAATGATAGTGCTTTAACGGTCCTTTACTCCATGAATATCATTAAGAAATTAATGACATAATGAATATTAACTACTAGAGGAGTTCTCTTATCAAGGTCTGCTTGTCTTTAGAAAAAGTCCCTAATTATTCACCATAAGCTTTACCTGTTTGAATTTTGGAATAGTTCATTTGAAAGTTCAGCATTGAAAGGTGCATCCTTGTAAGGGTTAACCCATTACCTCATAGGCTATTTTTAGATCTAACCTCTTTGAATTAATCTACCGAAAAGGAGCATTAACTAGAGAAAAGGAGAATTTTAGAATTTTGTAGTTTGATACCATATATAGGAGCAAATGCTCTATTTATCAAAATGGTTTCAACAGGTGACTTTTGCAGAGGCGTCAAAAGGCGTCGATATGAGGGAAAGGGTTAAGTTACTGTTGAGACAATTTGATACTGAACTGGCGACAGTTGAGTTTTTATCAGTTTGTCATAAAATGCATGCGGAATCGATAAAAAAAAATTAAATTGCGATCAGGCATCATGACAGGGCTGGTGAAATTGGATGTTGCCATTGCATTTTATTGCAATTAACTCTTTGCATGCTGGGTAATTTTTCGTCTGCAACAATTGTCGTCTGCTTCAATTCTTAAAATAAACTTTCTCTCATTTCTTTGCAAAAATATGGTCAAGGTGGCAAACAGTTTGGATCCTGATGAGACGCCGCATTATGCGGCGTCTCATCTGGATCCAAACTGTTTGCATAAGTAATCACAGTTTCGGCGCTTAGCGTGCAAAGAGTTAAGTAGAGAACCAGAGTCACATCAGGACTGTAAATTTTGTAACAGATAATCATGCCGTAGCATGAGAACCACTGTTTATTGGTCCATTTGGTTGATTAGAAGAAAAGATAAGTTGCCCTTTCATGCAATTGATAGACCTTTTCATTCATTGATTTTCATTTGGGCTCTATCTACATTATAGTATGATAGTTTATACACTTATATCAAACAGAGCTTTAGATAAGATGTGTAGAAGTATTTAGGAAATCTGAGTAAAGTATTTTTATTATGCCCCCATGGGGGGCTGCCGGCATATTGTTTTTTCCTCTGTCTGTCTATTGGTTTGTAGTTTGTTGGTTGGTTGGTCTCTAACGTTAACATTAGCGATAATTTTGTAGCCATTGCACAAAGTAAGATTGGTGATAATTTTGTCGTCCTTCAACAAACAATTGCTTCAAACTTGGCATGCATGTGCAACAATAAAATTCTGGAGGCAAACATGTTTTAGGGGTGACTTATTAAGGTCAAGGTCATACATGTACATCAAGGTCAAAGGTCAAATTATTGGTCAAATTTAGATTGGCTATAATTTTGTCATCCTTCAACACACATGCTTCGAACTTGGCATGCATGTGCAACTTATGAAGGCAAACATTTTTAGGGGTGACTTATTAAGGTCAAGGTCAAAGGTCAAATTACAGGTCAAATTTAGATTGGTGATAATTTTGTCATCCTTCGACATACATGCTTCAACCTTGCCATGTCAATGTACAACTTATGGAGGCGAACATTTTATGGGGTGATTTATTAAGGTCAATGTCATACATCAAGGTCAAAGGTCATATTGGGGGCATAGTGTTTCACAAATACATTTTGTTTTTAATGTATTTCTCTGCCAAATCCAATCTTGCTGCTACTCATTAGCATCTCAGAGAGGAGATTTTAATGAGTAGCATTGATATAGGGTTTGGCTGAGAACGACTTGATTTTGACTGATCAGTAAAGTAACACATCTCATCCCCTGCTCTGTAAATGGTAAAACTTACAAAATATTAGCTCTTTACACATTTGCAATGAATTTGTTACAGCTAATGCAAACTGTATTTACAGTAGATTAAACTGTCTTAGCCCATTCCGTCATAGGTTATTTTTTAATCCAACCTCTTTGAATAAATCTACCAAAAAGGAGCATTAACTAGAGAAAAGGAAAAAAAAATGAATTTTATAGTTTGAAACCATTGTGATAAATAGAGCATTAAATTTTGCTCCCTCTAAACGGGGCATTCAATTTAGTATAACTATCAGTCTTGGAGACAGGTGGCAGCTTAATGCAGTGTGGAAGTCATGTAGAAAGTTCCTCTTAGGGCTTTCTGAATGACTTTCACTCTGCATTAAGCAGCCACATGCCTAAGAGTAACTTAATCTTTCTCTGCCAAAATTCTGGTTTAGAGAGGTCTTAGTGTAATATGTTTTTAATATTTTTCCACCAAACTGAGACTATCTTGCTGCTTAGCTACTCGATAGATATGCCTCTCCTAGGCAATTCTACTGAGTAGCTGCAAGATAGCAGTTGTGGAGAGATATGAGGTTTTGATAGATTAGGTTATTATTTATTCATCCATACTGTTGATAGAATAAGGAAAATTAATGAATAAATAATTACTGTGAAAGGTTCATCAATTTAATGAAAATATTTTTATCACATTTTTGCAATCTGAAATTCTCAATGGCATTGGTTTAAGTTTCTGTTAAGGATGTTTTTTAGCCAGACTGTTTCACTATGCTTGATTGTACAGAATATTTATTATACAAAAAATTTGGAAGGAAAAAAATGAGTAGACTTGGTCATGATCAGATGGCTACTACAGGAGTTGTCTGGTCTGGATCTACTCTGTTTGCAAAGGTATAGAAAGGTGTATTTTAATGGAGCAAGACAGGTTGCAGCTAAAGGGAGCTTTTTGCATGATTTTCATCATACATTAACCCTTTAAATGCCGGACATGTGTGTGTACATGTACTTTGCAAACAGTGTAGACCCAGATTACCAGGCTTCTAGAGGAGCTTTCTGATCAGGGTCTGCACGGTTTGTCATTCAGAATTCTCTGGCAACTTTTACCCTTTTACACTGTATGAACTCCTGATTAACAACTTTGGACCATTCCACATTGAAAATACAGTAAAACCTCTATAAACCGGATGTTCAATTTTGTATAAATATCCATCTTGGAGACAGGTGGCAGCTTAATGCAGGGCGAAAGTCATGCAAAAAGCTCCTCTAGGAGCTTTCTGCATGACTTTCACCTTGCATTAAACAGTCACCTGCCCAAAAGTATCTAAATTCTTCTCACTAAAATTCCAGATTAGAGGGATTTTACTGTACAGTATTCAATTTAGTGTTATTTAAGCCATCACCTGCCTAATAAAATTTAAATTCCCCTGTAATAAAAGTCCGGTTTAGAGAGGATTTTACTGTATTTTACATAATATAGCTCATTGATTCAGTTGAAATTCAATTCTTCGTCACTACAGTATTATGCAAATTTCATGTAAATGCATGCTAGTTTAGGTTACTTCAAAATGTTCAATATTCTGTGTGCGGAGCACTAATGTCAGTTCTCATCCTGTCAATATCATGGATTTCCTTTAGTCCTTTGAATGCTGACATTTCAAAGTGGAATAGTCCACCATTGTTTAACAGTAGAGTCCATTGAGTATCTAGGAGCTCTCTGATCTGGGTCTATACTGTTTGCAAATGCCAGTGCACATGTTTCCTATACTCACAGGGTTAATATATCTTAACCCTTTCCTCCATAATTACACCTTTCTATGCCTCTGTAAAAATCACTTTTTGAAACCATTGTGATAAATAGAGCATTTGCTCCATAGGAGCTACAAAATTCTAAAATTTTCCTTTTCTCTAGTTAATGCTCCTTTTCGGTAGATTTATTCAAAGAGATTGGACCTAAAAATAGCTTATGAGGGAATGGGTTAATACATGTACAGTAGCCTTTTAACACTTTCCTTGTTGAATATTCTTGTAGAAATACAATTGTAATATCATCATGAATATGTATTGGATGAATTTTTGTTTTGGTATTGGTAGAAAACCATGATAGAGTCAATTCTATTACAATTTCATGATCAAACAGAGCAGACCTTGATTTTATCCCTTTGAATACTAAGTGATTTTGTTTGTCAGGAAAAAATTGTTTTCTATGCAGATATCTTACGAGAACGTTTTAACCCTGTACCTGATGAATATTCATACATGTAGTAGAAATAATGACTGAATATTTATTAAATGAATGGTCTACACAGAGCATGGCGCAAAAGAATAACTGTGAATACTCAAACACTAAAATCGTCATTTCTCCACAAAACCCTACGTTGTGACCAGTCTTTAGAATCGTCTCTTCGAGGCGATTCTAAAGGGTGGTCACAACATAGGGTTTGGTGGAGAAATAAAGAAGTTATCCTTGAAAATGTTTTAATTTACGCATCTTATCTGTAGCTCTGATCTATGTTTAACATTGAAGCAGACGACAATTATTTGCAGGTGACCTGATTGCTAAGAGTGCTAAAGGTTAACCCTTTCCTCAATACGCCTTTCTACGCCTCTGCAAAAAATCACCTGTTGAAACCATTGTGATAAATAGAGCATTTGCTCCTACAGGAGCAAATGCTCTATTTATCACAATGGTTTCAAACTATAAAATTCTAAAAATTTTCCTTTTCTCTAGTAAATGCTCCTTTTGGGTAGATTCATTCAAAGAGGTTGGGTCTAAAAAAGCCTATGGGGGAATGGGTTAAAGGTTAAAGTGTTCAGAAGTCAAGTGCAATGTGTTTATCATTTCTCAAGAGCATTTCAGTATACCGATATTCCTACCCACACTTGGTAAATATTTACCTTGGCACATTGAAGCAGACAAGTCCTGGATTAGATGTACTTAGGTGTTGGCATCCCTCAACACTTTCTTATAATAATTGTTCTCATCCTTGCATTAAGCCATTCCCTCATAGGGTTAAAGTTTTAGTCCCAATCTAGCTCTTTGAATAAATCTACTGAAAAGGAGCATTTACTAGAGAAAAGGAAACTTTTAGAATT
This sequence comes from Azorinus chamasolen, assembly GCA_963576725.1. Classification (NCBI taxonomy): domain Eukaryota; kingdom Metazoa; phylum Mollusca; class Bivalvia; order Cardiida; family Solecurtidae; genus Azorinus; species Azorinus chamasolen. The sequence goes on along the minus strand of OY755237.1, from coordinate 37,389,631 downwards.
GTGTAGTTTTTAAACAATTGCTCTATATATCACAATGGTTTCAAAAAGTGACTTTTACAGAGGCGTCAATATGAGGGAATGGGTCAAAAGGCATCAATATGAGGGAATGGGTTATGTCCTGCTCACACTTAGCATGGCCTGACTGGCATTTGCTAAAGTACAGCTTGGATCCAGATGACTAACAGAGTCGCAAAATGTCTCCTTAGGATCCAAGTCATTTGCCACTTAATGAATAGTATCTCAAAAAGATAAAGTGAATTAGAAGAAAAATTGAAATACAGTAAAATCTCGATTTTTCGAACACTAAAATTCGTATTACATGTATTATCGATCTTTAAGACAGGTGGCAGCTTAATGCATGGTGAAAATCATGCAGAAAGCTCCTAGAGGAGCTTTCTGCATGACTTTCACCATGCATTAAGCAGCCACCTGCCTAAACGGATCTAAATTCTTCTATACAAAAAATTCAAATAATCGAGATTTTACTGTACTGATTGAACTTTAAAGCTAAAAAAAAATAACCTGATAGATACCTTTGCTAACAGAGAAGACCCAAATCAGAAGGCTTCAATAGGACTTATAAGTATAGATTCAAAAATCCTGTGTTCACCATTATATAGATCTATAGGTCTTACAGTTTTATCGGAGCCATCTGACCTGGGTCTTCTCAGTTTGCAAAAGGCATAGAAAGGCGTATTTATGCAATAAATGGTTATGGTCTGTACATTTATTCAACAGAGCTTGTTTATAGAAAAAATTATCGTTTTTTTAATAAACATACGGTACCTGTAGCTAAATTGTGCTGAATAGAGCTTGAATTAGGGTCAATCCATCCAATTAACGTCATGATTAACATGTTAATTACTCCTCCACAATGGCAAATACTTATCTCAGCAGTACAGTGATATATGACCTGCTAAAATAGGCTAAGTAACTTTTTGATTTTAACCTTTTTGCTGCTGTGCAGACTTTTTCATAGCAGAAAATGTCGTGGACATCAGATTTTAACCCTTTCCTTCATATAAATGCCTTTTCATGCATCTGCAAGCAGAGTAGACTGAGATCAAATGGCCCCTGTAGGATCCATCTGGATGTGCTCTGAATGACATAGATCTGTTTCTTAGTAACGGTTTCTGCCAAGGTAAAAATTGTCCTTGTTCATCATTTCATTAAAAAAATAGAGTAAAACAAAGTAAAACCTCTCTATAACGGCCACTAAATTACATCAAGTATTTTGTGTTAAAGGCAGGTGACTGCTTAAAGCAAGGCGAAAGTAAAACAGAACACTCCTATAGGAGTGTTCTGTTTTACTTTCACATTGCTTTAAGCAGCTACCTGTCCTATATACCAACTAATTAACACAATTTAGTGGCCATTATAGAGAGGTTTTATTGTACATCTAAGTAATATTCATATATTCTTAATGAATATTAACCCTTTCCCTATTCTATGTTTATTTCAAATTTCAATACCTTAAGTAGTCCTACTGAATATTCATGAACAAAAAAGTTATTATGAAGTATAGAAGGTGGAACATTGTAGTCATTTTAGAAAATAAAGAAACCGATATTTCAAATTCCATCAGCAAACCGTGCAGACCCATATAGGAGCTGTCTGATCTTGGTCTGCTCTGTTTGCAGAAGTGTGAAAACGTGTATATATGATGGATAGGGTTAATTAGATAAAGGGTCCAGTTTCATTTTCATTTTTAGCAACAGGAAGGGTAGATAAAAGGTAAGCAATAAAGTTTGGGGCCTGATGGAAGACATGTGTGCAAACAGAAGTTGGTAGAACTAGTGGCACATGTCTAAACACCAGCAAGTCGGGCACCAGGTGCACATAAATCTGCTTACCTGTTTCCCCTTTCACTGCCGTGTATTGTCATCAGCAAACTTTATCAGTAAATGATGACTTTTTCTTAACCCTTTCCCTCATATAAACATGTTTTCATGCATTTGCAAACAGAGTAGACCCAGATCAGACGGCTCCTATAGGATCTGCTCTGATTGCTAATATTATTTGATAGACCTGTTTCTTTAAGTTTCTAAAATGGCTACAATGCTAAACCTTAAATATTTCATTATAACTATTTTGCTCATGAATATTCAATAGGTATTGAAATTTGGAATAAACACAAAACAGGGAAAGGTTTAAAAAAACATAACCTTGGTATCAAATAGGTAAGATTCTGATAAGACGCTAAGTTACCATTGTCAATTTGTCACCTGATCATCTGGATCCAAACTGCAGATTCACCATTGGTAGTGAAAGAGTCAACCTTTTCCTTCATATAAAAACCTTTTTCACGCATTTGCAAACAGAGTAGACCCATATCAGACGGCTCCTATAGGAGCCATCTGATATGGGTCTGCTCTGTTTGCTTTTGACATGATATAGATCTGATTCTACAGTTTTTGTCACAGCAAAAAATTCACTTGAAACATTAACATTATAAGAAATTAATCTAATAAATATTCATGATGTTATTATTTCTTACATGAATATTGAACAGGGAAAGGGTTAAAAAATATCATACCCTTTGCATTTACTTGAATGCAGATGAGGTGCTTGAGCAGCTCATCACCTAATTAACTTAATTGACATTAACCCATTCCCTCATATTGACGACTTTTGACTAGTCTGTATTATTATTAAAGTCACTTTGTGAAACCATTGTGATAAATAGAGCATTAAAAATTTTGCTCCTATAGGAGCAAATGCTCTATTTATCACAATGATTTCAAACTACGAAATTCTAAAGTTTTTCTTGTCTCTATTTAATGCTCCTTTTCGGTAGATTTATTCAAAGAGGTTGGATCTAAAAATAGCCGATGAGGTAATGGGTTAACTGTTAATTCCATGAAAATTCATGTCAGAAATAATGACATCATGAATATTGATAAGATTGCTTTTCACAATGGCGGATGGACACAGTAAATATTGGCAATCACAGGAACTGTAGAATAAAATCTATATTATTTCATAAGCAAACAGAGCAGACCCTGATCAAACAGATTTTAAAGGAGCTGTCAAATCTGGGTCTACTTTGTTTGCAAAGGCGTGGAAAGGCATATTGATGGAGTAAAGGAAATTCACTTTATGAGTTCAAGTTTCACAAGACTACAATGCCTTGAACTGGCATTCCCGCTTAGGCTATTTCTGGATCCAACCGCTTAGATTAAATCTACCGAAAAGGAGCATTTACTAGAGAAAAGGAAATTTTCAGAATTGTGTAGTTTTGAAACCATTGTGATAAATAGAGCATAAATTTTTCTCCTGTAGAGCAAAATTAATGCTTAGTCAAAAGGCGTCAATATGCAGGAATGGCGGCCTGTTACCGGTAAGTGCTAATGTCAACACCTGGGGTCACATGCACATGTTGACATAGTGCACCGATATGAGGTACTCAATATGTTGACTAATGGCTCTATTTATCACGATGGTTTCAAAACGTGACTTTTGCAGAGGCATCAAAAGTTGTCATTATGAGGGAATGGGTTATGTGGTGGCTTGATAGAGGATCTTCTGTATAACCTCTCTATAAAGGCCACTAAATTGTGTTAATTAGTTGCTTAAAGCTTAAAGCAAGGTGAAAGTAAAACAGAACGCTCATATAGGAGCGTTCTGTTTTACTTTCACCTTGCTTTAAGCAGCCACCTGCCTTTAACGCAATATACTTGATGTAATTTAGTGGCCGTTATAGAGAGGATCTAGTACATGCTCACTCACACTTGCCTCAATACAAAGGAATACTGCTTCAGGTGTTTACATAAACCATTATAAGACCCAGACAATTAATAGATGAATATTTTATAAGTGAATGCTGAGTGCATTATTATGTAATGGTTCTCTTTTGTGGTTAACCTGATTAGAATACAGGAAACAGTTTAACCCTTTCCTCCATAAATACACCTTTCTACGCCTCTGTAAAAATCACCTGTTGAAACCATTGTGATAAATAGAGGATTTGCTCCTATAGGAGCAAATGCTCTATTTTTCACAATGGTTTCAAACTACAAAATTCTAATATTTTCCTTATCTCTAGTTAATGCTCCTTTTTGGTAGATTTATTCAAAGAGGTTGTATCTAAAAATAGCCTAATATGTAATCTGCAGACAGTTGACTTAGACTAAGCATTAACTGACATTTGCGGGAGCCCTCTGATCAGGGTCTACATTGTGTTGGTCAGTCAAATTCCTAAACTGCTAGTTATTCAATCCTTCCATGCTGTTTAGTAGTGATGGACCATTCTACTTGGAAAGTTCAGTTCTCAAAGTGTTACTATTGGAATACTGTATTAGGAATATCAGACACATTGGCCTAGTGTGTACATTAAAACCTCTCTAAATTGGAGCCATCTGATCTGGGTCTACACTGTTTGCAGATTCGTGAAAACACTTTTATATGAAGGAAAGGGTTAATATGTATGTCTATGTCAGTCCATTCATTTCAAACATTATAAGCTTTCATAAATTCCTTACTTAGCGTGCAAAGAATTCCATTTAAGGATTATATTCAGCAGACATCTCATTTTTTCCCGACACCTTTTTTAACGTGCTGAAAGCTACTTAGTCTCCAGTTTTTGTCTAGGAAGGTGTGTTATATAACAATTTTATGGGTGAAAAACAGTTGCAGTCCTTAATTATTAATATCGTAGGGTATAATAACGATTATAACTTGTGATGAAATAAATTGCAGTGTCTGGTATATTGCTTTGTAAATGCTGTATTGTATCTGCATCAGTATTTCAGTTAAATTACTTTGGGACATCTAACTTATTATAGACGAAAGACAACGATTCTAACCCTTACATGTAGCTGTGAGGCTATTACAAGCCATTTACATTTTATTCATGAATATTCAAGATCTAAATTCTTCTTTACCAAAATTCTGGTTTAGAGGGGTTTTGCTTTATACCAAGAAACTTGAAAAATAATCGGCTGGACTGAAACTTAACCCTTCGCTTGCTATTCGCGTCAATATACCTACCTGTAAATAGTGAAGACCCAGATGAGACAGCTCCTGTAGGAGCTGTCTCATCAGGGTCTGCACTATTTACAAGTTGATTGTGCAACCAGTACATTCCACAGCAGTGATTTCACAGCGAAATACTTGTACACATTGAAGATATATGTAAATATACAACAGGGCATGGGTAAAGAAGGAGAAATGTATTTCAAAATTCAGCAAACGAAGGGTTAACCATATTCAGTGTATCATGTATAAGGGAACCTTACGTAACCTTTTACAGCATGAATATTCATTTTAGTAAAAGTATATGAACATAGGAAATTTGGTCATTATAGCCCTTTCCCCCATATATACGCCTTAAAATTCACACATTTGCAAACAGAGTAGACCCAGATCAGACGGCTCCTAGAGGAGCCGTCTGATCAGGGTCTACTCTGTTTGCTAATAGAATTTCAAAGATCTGTGCCTTTACTTTCTGAAATAGCTACAATGTTCGACCCTCCATATTTCATTATAACAATTTTGTCCATGAATATTAAGTAGGTATTGGAATTTGAAATAAACATAGAACAGGGAAAGGGTTTAAGTAGAAATTATCATATATATCTTTATCATGTCATCAGCAAACAGAGCAGACCCTGATCAGATGGCTCCTGTTACAGGAGCCGTCTGATCTTGCAGCTCCAGTTTTACAGGAGCCGTCTGATCTGACTCTTCTCTGTTTGCAAAGGAATAGAAAGGCGTATTCATGGTGTAAAGGGTTAACCTTTATCTGTTAATTATAAGTTTGTTAATGCCTTATGTCAACAGAGTAGACCAAGATCAGATGACTCCTATTGGAGTCAGCTCTGTTTGCTTAACCCATTCCCGCATATTGACGCCTTTTGACGCTTCTGTAAAAGTCACTTTGTGAAACCATTGTGATAAATAGAGCATTTGCTCCAGCGGAGCAAATGCTCTATTTATCACAATGGTTTCAAAACTACACAATTCTGAAAAAAATAATTTTCTCTGGTAAATGCTCCTTTTTGGTAGATTGAATCAAAGAGGTTGGATCTAAAAATAGCCTATGCGGGAATGGGTTAATATGGAATGATATAGATCTGATTCGCGTTTCTGTTGCCATTATAAGAAATTCAGGAAATGTATTCATTGAACTGATCTGATCATTCTTGCATGAATATTCATGGAGTAAAGGGTTAATAGAATTAATAGATTTATTCAGGAACAAATTTAGCAAACAAAGTCAATATACCATGCTCTCTTCATCCGAAAAAGCTACACTGTGTTATCTACAGTTAAAAAGGTCACATAGAAAGGTTATGAGGTCTTGGAGACAAAATCTGCCTTGATTTATTGGTTACCTCTTTGCATGCTAGCAGCAAATTTTGGATATCCTTTGGACGATTAGTTTCTAGATGAGATGTCAAGTAGCTTGGCATCAAGATCGACACTGTTTGACACTTTGACTATGTTTTGAGGAGAAATGGAAGAAATATTGGCTTTGAGACTTGTATATTATAGCAGACGACAGTTTTTGCAGTCAGTTACTTAGTGTTAACTCTTTGCATGCTAGCCCCGAAACTGTAATTATCTATGCAGGCAGTTTGGATCCAGATTAGACGCCGCATAATGCGGCGTCTCATCAGGATCCAAATTGTTTGTCATCTTGACCATATTTTTGCAAAAAAAATGAGAGAAAGATTGTTTTAAGAATTGAAGCAGATGACAATTGTTGCAGACGAAAACTTACTTAGCGTGCAAAGAGTTAAACCATAGTCGCTCTTATGATGGCAAGTAATCCAGCACTTGGTACAAGAATCAATACAACGCGCATCTTTTATGTTAGAAGTATTTCGCTTGAAAATGAGAAAAGTATGGAATCAATATTGAATTGTGGGATGTAGCGACCATGTATTGATTTAAACATTACAAGGAAACTTGTTACAGAAATGATAACCATTCTATTTATCTAAATAAATCTAAAGTAGTAATGTCGTATTCTATTGTTTTTGTGATTCCCAAATGTCAGAAAGCAAATAAGCCATGCCTTGATAATCGGGTTTCCCCAATGGTCTGCAAACAGCGTTGTGTTTGGATCATTACTATTTTGCTCTCATCAGATCAATATTTTGTAATATTGCAGTCACCCAGATCACTGAGATCAGACATGGCATCTACAACAGAACAATTAGGCAACTTGGCATTGTCTACACTAATGATTGTTTGTTTGTTTGTGTTGATTAACCCATTCCCACTTAGGCTATTTTTAGACCCGACCTCTTTGAATAAATCTACCGAAAAGGAGCACTAACTAGAGAAAAGGAAATTTTCAGAATTGTGTAGTTTTGAAACCATTATGATAAATAGAGCATTTACAATGGTTTCATAAAGTGACTTTTACAGAAGTGTCAAAAGGCGTCGATATGCGGGAATGGGCTAACGTCCGTTTCTGCTCACCATGGGCTAATCGGACACCCCAGAGAGAGGATACAGAGATTCAGGTGCCCAGTGTAAAGCACTGATACACCGGAACTAGCATTTAGTAGAAAAAAAACAAAAACTTTTAGTATTTGTGTAAGTTTTGAAACCATTATGATAAATAGAGCATTTGCTCCTGTGGAGCAAATGCTCTATTCATCACAATTGTTTCAAAAAGTGACTAAAATACACAGTTTCGAAAGGCGTCAATATGAGGGAATAGGTTAGCCCTTTATGCCATGAATATTCATTTGAGAAATTCTAACATCATGAATATTAATTAGATTAATTTTTATAATGTCACAAAAACATGGGAACTTTTTACTTTGGCAGAAGCTGTAGAATCACATCCATATCATTCATTAAGCAAACAGAGCAGTCCCTGACCAGACAGCTCCTGCAGGAGCTGTCTGATCTGGGTCTGCTCTGTTTGCAAAGGTGTTAAAAAGCGTATCTATGAAGTAAAGAGTTAATGTTCCACAAGTCTCCATTACCATGTGTCTGTAATTTTTAAGCTCATCGTCTGATTTATTGCCTTTCCAGTAAGACTCGGATTCTGAGAAACCATGAACCCTTTGCATGCTAGTTGTGAAAATGTGATTTATTATGTATTCATGGAGTTTGGATCCAGATTAGATGCTGCATAACAAATGGCATCTCGATCAAGATCCGGACTGTTTGACACTCTTAGATTATAGTGGAGAAGAGTAGCGGAGAAAATCCTCGTTCTGTAACAAACAGCAAATTTTGCATGCGACATTTGCTTAGCATCCAAAGAGTTAACCCTTTCGTTACGTGACACGAGTCGCTAATGTTCTTTGCAAACAGTGTAAACCCTGATGAGAAGGCTCCTAGAGGAGCCTTCTCATCAGGGTGTACACTGTTTGTCATGTACTCTTTTCTTAAAAAATATCTGTGAAAATTTACGGTGAGCTTGACCTTTTTGAAATTTTGAATAGTCCATTTGATAGGGTATTGAAAGAAACTAGGAAAAGCATTAGGATTGTATAGGAGGCATTGGATGTCTTGAAATTTGTGAAATGTCATAGTTGTCCTAATGCAAATGATACCAGCACTTGTCCTTATGCAAATGATGCTTGAATAAAATGAATAAATGAATACTTGACATTCGCATTTAAATTTCGATTTTTCGATTCTCCTGTAGGAGGCATCATGATCTGTTCAGGGTCTGCTCTGTTTGCGTATGAAATATTACAGATATGGTTCTACAGTTTCTGCCATGGCCAAAAATTCCTGTGTCCATGTGCCATTGTAAAAAAAAATAATCTAAAAAATATTCATGATCGCATTATTTCTTACATAAATTTTCATGGAGTAGTTAAAGGGTTAACTAATAACATAGCTACCCGGTATGCCAAATAGTATAGAATAAGCAAACAGATAGTAGCCTGCTGTAGCAGTCTGATCTTGTTCTGTTCTGTCTGCAAAGGTGTTAACCCATTCCCTCATATTGACGACTTTTGACGCCTCTGTAAATGTCACTTTTTGATGCCATTGTGATGCTCCTTCTCGGTAGATTTATTCAAAGAGGTTGGATCTAAAAATAGTCAATGGGGTATTTACATTCTCTGCTTTCAGAAACATTTCATGTAAATGCTAACAAGCTAAAGTTATGCCAAGTAATGCAGAAAATAATTACATAAATGTTTCTTGATTGAAGCTTGTGTCGTGGAAACATACGGAAACAAATATACTCCCTTAGTAATTAGCCTATGTATTTGGACACCTAATCTCTCAGACTTCTCTCCATGGGTTATTAACCCTTTCCTCCATGAATATTCATGTAAGAAATAATGACAATCATGAATATTAATTAGGTTAATTGTTATATTATGGCTAATGAACGCAGAAGTTTTGGCCGTCAAAGAACCATATCTGTATGACTTCATAAGCTGAAACAGAGCAGACCCAGATCAGAGAGCTCCTATAGGAGCCTTCTGATCTGTGTCTACCCTGCTTGCAAAGGCGTGTTTATGGAGGAATGAGTTTCCCTGTTCTATGTTGATTACAAATTTCAATACCTACTGAATGTTCATGGACAAAATAGTTATAATGAAATTTGGAAGACGGTACATTATAGCCATTTAAGAAAGTGAAGAGGAGCCGTCTGATCTGGGTCTACTCTATTTGCAAATGTGTGAAATCACGTTTACATGAGGGAAAGGGTTAAAGCTGAATAAATCAATTGGTACTTTTTTAATTTTGATAACATTTTGATATATTTGCAAATAGTGAAGACCCTATCATACTGCTCCTTTGGTATGGGTCTCCACTATGTGCCTATGTTTTGTAGGTCCAAGTTCTTACAGTATTAGTAGGTAATTGGTAATGATACTATAAAATGGGATGCTGATTAGATGCCAAATTACCAAACAGTATACATGGAGGTGATGGTAATTCTTAAGTTCTGCGGGCAAACAGTTAATTGTTCAATGGATTGTGAAATACAGTAGGTTCCAAATGCCTCTTGCATGCTGTCTGAAATTCAAAGGGTGTAGGATTGGAGAACCAGCTGCATCAACATTCGAGGAACGTAATGGTGGGGCAATGTTGGAGAGCCTGGCCATCAAATCTGACAGCTCAATCCATGAATGCTGGAGTGGATGAAACTGTAGGGAAGGATCAGAGCTTAGTGTGACTTCTGAGACTTTCACAGCGATAAAAGCCAGATGACACCACCGGGTTTTATTGCCGCAATACCAGTGTTTTTTGAAAGAAAGTAATTTAGAGGAGACTTAATTGGTGAATTTATTTCTGCATTCAAATAAAATTAGAAAGTTTCATTATAAGAGTTTTTAAGATATTTTGATGTTCCACTGTGGAAGTGGAAGTGGATTGTGAGTGTTATAGTCTGATGTTGGGCAAAAAAAACCAACTCTAATTACGGTACCCTGAGTTTAAATCATACCGATAAAGTTAAAGGCGAAAAGTGCAGACCCAAATCAAACTCCTTCTGAAGAACTTTGCAGACAGAATGGACACAGATGCACTATTACGTCATACTATTTCCATTATCAAATAAACAGGGCAGACCCTGATCAGACAGCTAAGGAGCCATCTGATCTGGATGTACTTTGTTTGCAAAGGCATAGAATGGTGTATTTATAAAGTAAAGTGACTCAACTTAACCCTTTCTCATATTTGAAGCATAGTTTTTCGTGAAAACACCTTGTTTCTCTTTTTTTAGCGCAATATTAGTCAAATTTGTTAGTTATTGTGTTGTTAGCCAATTTTTGGAATCTCATCAGGTCTAGAGAATGACTCTGCATGTTTCAATTTGCTTCAAAGTACTGCCAAATTACAGCAAATTACTCTGGTTGAGCTGCATGCTGGGAAGAGTAATTAACCATTTCCCTGTTTTAACCCTTTCCTCCATAAATACGCCTTTCTACACCTCTGTAAAAGTCACTGTATGAAACCATTGTGATAAATAGAGCATTTGCTCCTATAGGAGCAAAATTTTAATGCTCTATTTATCACAATGGTTTCAAACTACAGATTTCTAAAAAAATTCTTTTTCTCTAGTTAATGCTCATTTTCGGTAGATTCATTCAAAGAGGTTTGATCTAAAAATAGCCTATGGAGGAATAGGTTAATATTTACATAACAAATAATGACATTATGAATATTTATCAGCTGAAGTTTAATAATGTAAACCTTTCAAGTATTTTTTGTTTTGACAAAAACTGTCAGTAGAATCAGATCTACGGTATATTATTTCAAAAGCAAACAGAGCTATCTATCATAGGAGCTGTCTGATCAGGGTCTGCTCTGTTTGCTAATGGAATTAGATAGATCTGTTTCTTTACTTTCTAAAATGGCTACAATGTTCCACCTCCCATATAACATTATAACTATTTTTGCCATGAATATTCAGTAGGTATTGGAATTTGGAATAAATATAGAATGGGGAAAGGTTTATAAAACTTCAGCAAGTTTATCATAGTCATTTTTTCTACATAAACCCATTCCCTCATAGGCTATTTTTATATAAACTCTTTTAATAAATCTACCGAAAAGGAGCATTAGCTAGAGAAAAGGAAAAAATTAGACTTTTGTAGTTTGAAACCATTGTGATAAATAGAGCATTTGCTCCTATAGGAGCAAATGCTCTATTTATCACAATGGTTCCACAAAGTGACTTTTATAGAGTCATCAAAAGTTGTCAATATGAGGGAAAGGGTTAACATTCATCAGGTAAAAGGTTAATGCCTTTGAGGAGAGACAGAGGTTAGTTTTAGAAATGAAGCAGGCATCAAATTTGCCAGACAAATGTTAAAGTGTTCTTTGGTCACTTCAGCCTGGTCAAGGCCAAGGCCAATTGTACATTGGTGGTCGAATCGTGCTGACAATAGCGATGGCCACAGGGCTATCAGTCGACTACTAACCGCTATTGTGTCTATCGCTGTAACAGATTATCACCTGTTTGTCCAGACGATTAGTGGGACAAAATTACCTGACCACTTAGCTGCTACATTACCATCACTGACCATTGTGTCTGGACACTCTGCCAGACCACTTGAACTGACCGGTGATCTAAACAGTAACCTTAATTATTCAACAGATCATGTTTGTCAACATAAATGTATGGTAGCTCGAATAAATACAAAATGTTTAACCCTTTATGCTATGAATATTCCTGTTAGAAATGTATTTATAGATAATTAACCTCTGTAAAAGTCACTTTAATTGTGAAACCATTGTGATAAATAGAGCATTTGTTCCTATACGAACAAATGCTCTATTTATCACAATGGTTTCTAACTACAAAATTCTAAAAAATTCCTCTTCTCTAGTTAATGCTCCTTTTGTGTAGATTTATTCAAAGAGGTTGTATCTAAAATAGCCTATGAGGTAATAGGTTAATTAAATGAATTTTTATAATGGTAAATGTATATGTATATATGTCTGATTGAAGAAGACAATTTTTTTACCATTACTGAAACTGTAGAATCAGATCTATATAATATCATACGCAAACAGAGAACACCTTGATCAGACGGCTCCTGCATTAACCCTTTCCTCCATCAATACGCCTTTCTACGCCTCTGTAATAACCACTTCTTGAAACCATTGTGATAAATAAAGCATTTGCTCTATTTATCACAATAGTTTCAACAGGTGACTTTTACAGAGACATACATGTAGAAAGGCGTATTTATGGAGGAAAGGGTTAAAGCTGTGAGCTGTCCACTGTTTGTTTATGAAGTAATATAAATCTGATTCTACAGTTTCTGCCATGTCCAAACATTCCTTTTAATGTTCAAGTATGCCATTAATCCATTATAAACTAATGCTAATTAATTTTTGTGATGTCATAAATTCTTACATGAATATCTATGGAGTATTATCTAATTGGTTAAGTGTATGGTTCTTGCAGGTGTCTCAAAGTTTACCTGTATCACATTTTATGATGGTAATCATCATTGATCATACCATGGTGATAAGTTGATATTTGATTTTCACCACAACATTATGCATCTTTCATCTGTATATCACATATCCTGAAGATAAAGTAAAAATTTATTGCCTGTCAGTATTTACTCAGTGTCATCAGGGTTTTACTTGTCAAGGCAGCGAAACCTGTTGCTAGGCAATGGGATGTTGCTAGGCAGTATGAGTTTTGCATCCATCAGGCTGGTTAAATAATAGTTGTCTGCAGTAAACTTTCATTAATGTAGAATTTTATTCCATTTCTTTTCAAACTTCATAATCAGAGTATCATACAGAGTTTTAGCCTTTACCTATGAATATTCATGTAAGAAATAGTGACATCATGAATATTGATTAACCCATTCCCACTTAGGCTATTTTTAGACCTAACTTTTAATTAAATCTACCAAAAGGAGCATTAAATAGAGAAAAGGAAATTTTCAGAAATTTGCGGTCAATATGCGGGAATGGGTTAACCCTTTCCTCCATAGATACGCCTTTCTATGCCTCTGTAAAAGTCACTTAATGAGACCATTGTGATAAATAGAGCATTTGTTCCTTAGGAGTAAATGCTCTATTTATCACAATGGTTTCAAAATGTGACTCTTACAGAGGCGTAGACAGGCATATTTATGGAGGAAAGGGTTAATTGACATCTGATCTCATCTTGATCCAAACCATTTGCTAAGGTACAGACAGTCTCAGTATGTAAGCCTTCAGCAAGTTAAACCTTTTGTCTGTTGAATATTCATGTAAGAAATAATGACATCATTCATGAATATTAGCTTAGTTTTATAATTGCATTATGTACACTGGAGTTTTTGGTGTTGGTAGAAATTGTAAAGTCTATTATAGTCTCACAAGCTGATCCAGATTAGACAATTCCTACAGGAACCATTCCGATCTGAGTCTACATGAGGCTGCTTGCGAATGCGTGAAGAGGCGTTTATATGAGGGAATTTAAGGGTTTAAAGAGTTATCGGGACTTCTATCTCATCTGTCTTATCATGTCAGGATAATGGTCAATTAGGGGTGGGGTAATCCTAGTATTTTAGGTTTAAGGGCAGATAATAAAGATAGCAATAGAGATAGTAAATCCTCTCCTCCCATCTTCAACAAGTTACAGTAGACTCTATAGTAACCACTTAACCCTTTCCTCCATAAATACACCTTTCTACGCCTCTAAAAATCACCTTATTGAAACCATTGTGATAAATAGAGCATTTGCTCCTACAATTCTAAAGTTTTCCTTTTCTCTAGTAAATGCTCCTTTTCGGATAGATTTATTCAAAGAGGTTGGATCTAAAAATAGCCTATGAGGGAAAGGGTTAATTAATGCAGAATCACAGTAATGCAGAAAATTCCAAAAGTAACTTTCTACATAAAGTGATATTGGCAGAAACCGCAGAATCAGATCAAGCAAACAGATCTGTGGGTCTACTCTGTGTGCAAAGGTGTGACGAATCATAAAATTATGTACATGTATGGAGTAAAGGGTTAAAGTTATCAAAATGGTACATGTACCTTGTTTGCAAAGGCAGGAAAAGCATTTGTATCTCGTGTAAGAAGAAATTTTGTACTAAATGCTTACATCATTTAAACCCTTTCCCACAAAGGCTATTTTTAGACCCAACCTCTTTGAATAAATCTACTGAAAAGGAGCATTTACTAGAGAAAAGGAAAACTTTAGAAATGTGTAAAATTGAAACCATGGTGATAAGTAGAGCATTTGCTCCATAGGAGCAAATGCTCTATTTATCACATTGGTTTCAAGAAGTGACTTTTACAGAGGCGTAGAAATGCGTATTTATGGAGAAAAGGGTTAAATTTATGCATCTTTTCGTATACAATTGAAAATCGGAAACACTAGACTATAGAATACTGTGTGCTTATTGGCAGCTGATGTCTGAGTATAGGTGGCAGTAAGGTTTAAGTTTAAACCAAGCATAAGTAAAGTTGGTGTTATGCTTGTTTGATCAGTTTGCGCTGTCTGGAAAAGTCATCAATGGAAGCGAAATCTCTTTCACTGCCAATGTCGCATCTGTGATTACTTATTCAAACAGTTGGGATCCGCGTAACTCTGCGGCTAATCAGGATCCAAGCTGTTTGTTACCATAGTGACTGGTGTTTTAAACAAAAATGAAAAAAAATTAAAAATGAAAATTGTAGCAGACTATAGGGTTTGCAGACGACAAAAGTTGGTTGCGGAAGAGTTTAAGGCAGTCTCAGGAACCACCTGATTTGAAACGCTGTGTAATTGTCATCTACAATTCTCAAAGTTAATTTTTCTTCCAATTCTTTCAAAACATGCAACAGTCACATTGATTGTTAAACAGTACAGTTCTGAATGAGATGATAAATTGCTTGACTTCTTATGCAGATGCAGACTGCACTGTTTTGTTACCAGCATGCAAAGAGTAATCGTAACTCTTTGCACGCTAGCGGTGAAACTGTGATTACTTATGCAAACAGTTTGGATCCAGATGAGACGCCACATTATGCAAACTGTTTGTCATCTTGACCATAAAAAAATTATGTTTGCAAAAAAATGTGAGAAAGTTTATTTTAAGATTAGAAGCAGACGACAATTGTTGCAGACGAGAAATTACTTAGCATGCAAAGAGTTAAATAACAATTGGGGAATTCAAAGCTTGGTTTGTTCTCATCTGGTACAAGATTTCTTGGCCTTGACAAAGTTGTCATTCTGTGTTTAACCATTTACTTCATAAATATTCATGCATGAATATTAATTAGCTTGAAATTAATATAATGGCATATGAACAAAAACAGTATTTGTCCTGGTAAAAAATGTAGAATTAGATCTACATGATTGTGTAATACTTTCAAAAGCAACAGAGCAGAGCCTGATCAGACAGCTTCTATATTATGAGCTATCTGATCTTGATCTTCACTATTTGCAAAAGCACTCTGACTGAATGTTCTAAGAGAAGAAAAAGAAAAATAGCTTCACTATTTGTAGCAGACTGTAATTTTCAAACAATACGTACTTGCTTAGAGTCAAAATGTTTTTTATGACATTACATCTGATAAATATTCATGTAAGAAATAATAACATTTTGCATATGAATTAGCTGATTTTTTGCAGTGGCATTATGAACAAGGGTATTTTCACATGATGGCACAAACTGTAGAATCTGCTGAATTCTTTGTTATTTCATTAGCAGAGGTCCAAATAAGATGCATAAACATTTTTCAAGAATAATTTCTTTATTTCTCCACCAAACCCTATGTTGTGACCACTCTTTAGAATTGTCACGAAGAGACGATTCTAAAGAGTGGTCACAACATGGGGTTTGGTGGAGAAATAACGATTTTAGTATTTGAGTACGCATGTTATCTGTTGCTCTGATCATTAGCAAGCAGATTCTGGTTCCAAAGGTGTTAAATTGCCTATCTGAGGTAGAGGGTTAACCCTTACCTTCATACAAATGCTGTTTCATGCCTTTGCAAGCCCAGTAGACCCAGATCAGGTAGCTCCTGTAGGAGTCATCCGATCAGGGTATGCTCTATTTGCTTATGAAATCATAATAAATCTGTCTCTACAATTTCTAGACTACAACAAGTTCATGACTGTACATTTGCCAGTATAAAAAATCAGCTAATAAATATTCATGATCGATGTCATAAATTCTTACCTCAATATTCAACAGGAAAAAGGTTATATAAGAAGGGAAATAGAAGAATAAATGTCATGGTAACCCTTTCTAAAGAATTAAGTTACATGTAATTGACTTTGATCCCTAAATCTAAATCAAGATTTAAGGGTTAAGAGTTTTTACAGGTCCCTGTTAGGGTTCTTATCTTAACCTCTCTTTTGTTAGATTAATCGTGACTGACACTTAAAAAGAAAACGGTAGTGTGCCACATTTGTCAGAAACTTAACTGGGCTTAAACCTTACAGTGCGGGGACACGAGTCACTAATGTCCTTTGCAAACAGTGTAGACCCAGATGAGAGGGCTCCTAGAGGAGCCCTCTCATCTGGGTCTGCACTGTTTGTCATGTTACGCGTTTCTTTAGAAAAATCCTTAAATATTCACAATACGCTTTTAATTGATGTTTGAATTTTGGAATAGTCCATTTGTAAATTCAGGGTTGTAAGGGTTAAAACCTTCTGTTCAGTGGTTGTACGCAGTAATCTTTATTCTACCGATCTTGATCTGACTGATTCGCAAACAGCTTGGATCAAGATATGACAGAGCTGTAGATAACAATGCCTTTACCCAAATACTAAAATCGTCATTTCTCCACCAAACCCAATTCTGTGACCACACTAAGTCTTTAGAATCGTCTCTTTGAGACGATTCTAAAGAGTGGTCACAGTATAGGGTTTGGTGGAGAAATAAAGGAACTATGCTTGAAAATGTTTAAATTTACGCATCTTATCTGGACCTGTGATATAATATGCCGAATAACTCTGTGTCTCATAAGGGTCAGAGCTGTTTTACAGCTTGGACAAGTGAACAAATCAAATTAAATAAACTTTAAGGGAGATTCTAGGGTTTTATCAAGCATATTTTTCGGCAAGACAAAGGTTACCAGACAATAAATACAAGCTGCCATGATGTTGATTTATTCTTCTGTAAACCCTTTATCGGATCAAGACTGGCCTTTTGATACCTTGGCAAGCAGAGTAGACCCAGATCAGATGGCTCCTGTAGGAGCCATCTGATCAGGGTCTGCTCTGTTTGCATACAGGATTAAATAGCTTCTGTTATAGCCAAAAACATCCTGTGTTCAAAATTAATAAATGACATGATAATCACTGTTTCTATGCGAAGGATTTACGAGCTCTTTTCTATGTTTAACATGCTAGAGATGAAATTGTGGTAACACTGAAGCAGATGAGATGAGGAGTAACTTATCGACTCACCAGAATCAAAAATGTTTGCCACTCAGGAGAAATTATAATTTAAAATTTCAGCATGCAGCAATTTTTTAATTTATGTAATGAAAACAGCATTAACCCAACTCTACAAGTTGGCAGTGCTACTGTTGACAAATTGTCGAATACCAGTTTAACTCTTTCGCATGACAGCAACGATATGTGCTTAACTATACAATCAAACTGAGCAACATGGCATCTCAGCAGGATCCAAACTGCTTGACCTTCTGATAGTAGAATATTCATGAAAAATATAAATTATGAAGACATGTAAACTTTGAAAATTGCAGCAGACGACAAAACTTTTGCAGACGACAATTACGTATATAGCGTGCAAATAGTTAACCCTTAGCTTGACTATCTCATAACAATGCTTGTCAGTCAGTATTTAGAATCCAAAGCTGATATATATGTTTCAGTATTCAACAAAATTGCTAATATTTCGTGAGAGAGTTTGAATTCATTTAACTATATTTAGAACTATAATTAGCGAAATGCTGTTCTGGCTACAAATCTGTGTGCATGTTAGGGAGACATGTTGCATGCAGCCTCACACATCATTTTGCAATTGTTTTGTACTTTTCTCAGGAGTTTTGCCAGTATCCTTGACAGGTTGATGGAAATAAATGACTGTCAACAGCTGGCTGCCTGTGGCCACAAATCTCCACTGATTTAGTTTGAATATTAATTCCTTTCTCCTTGAATATTCATGTTAGAAATGATGACATCATGAATATTAATCAATTTTTAAAATGGCTTATTAACTGTTTACTCCATAGATATGCCATTTCTGCTCTTTGGCAAACAGAGTAGACTCTGATCAGACAGTTCGATCTGAGGGCCTGCTCTGTTTGCTTATGAAATTATATAGATCAGATTCTACAGTTACTTGTATGATATAAAATCCTATTCTCAGTAGTGCCAAATTACATTATAAAAATTCAGCTGATTAATATTCATCATATTATTTTTAGCATGAATTGTATTCATGGAGTAAAGGGTTAACATGAAAGTTTTGCCCCAAAACAGAAATTGTAGAATCAGATCAATATTATTCAGAGTAGACCCTGATCACATGCCATTATAAAAAATCACCTAATTAATATTCATGATATCAGTATTTCTGACATAAATATTCATGAAATAAAGAGTTGATTTTCCCATAAATCCTTCCAGTTCTCTCCTAGTCCCTTTATTAAAATTTTCCCTGTTGAATATTCATGCTACAAAGAATGACATCATGAATATTTGTTAGCTGAATTTTTATAATGGCATAATGCATGTACACATGCATTTTTGGTATAGAAACTGAAATCAGAATTATTATAATTTCCTAAGCAAATAGAGCAGACCCTGATGAGATGGCTCCTGTCGGAGCCATCTGATCTGGGTCTTCTCTGTTTGCTAAGGCATGAACAAGCCGTTGTATAAGGGAGAGGGTTAAGCTATCGATAAATCCTACCAGTTCTCCGATCCCCTAATCCCTTGATTGAGCTGTCACTTTGTATGTATGGGCATCGTGTGGCCTCTGTGCACTGTAGCTGCAGATGTTAGTGCCCCTCTGTCAATACAGAAACCATGGCAATGGACAGAATGATTAATAATGCTGGTCAGTTTGTAGCATTTATAATGCTTGCTTCATTTCTCAAAATGGATTTAGTCCCATCTAGTTTTTGAGGAATAGAAGTTAAGAAAATGGCGTTGTAATTGCAGCTGGTGTTGTGCAATGATATTTTATCACAGTTTCAGCATTCGTACACCCATCCATATCAAACATAAGTATTTAACGCTCTGTTTGCGTATGAAGTAATATACATGTAGATATGATTCTACAGTTTCTGTCGTGGTCAATAATTCCTGTTTGTATGTGCTATTATAACATTTAATCAAATTGATATTTATGATTTCATAATTTCTGATATGAATATTCATGGAGTAAAGGGTTAGAATGATGGAAGAGAAGTCAAGTGAATGTTTGTCAGAAATTTTCCATCAGATGTGTTGGTTTTTCCCCAATTAGTGGAAGGATGATTACAGAATCATGATATTGTTTTCATTAGGGACTTGACCTATAACATTCTAGACAATTAGCATCTGGGAAAAAAAATTGCTGGCTTCTGTTCATAGATTGTCTATGAGCTATTCCTAACATATAAATAAGGGGCTTCCGTTGCCGAGTGGTTTATGGTCTTCAACTGGCAGTCACATAGCCCCCCACTATTGTGGTTCAAATCCTGGCTTGCCGGCATTGGACAGCCTTGAACCAGCTAGCCTGTGGTAGGTCGGTGGTTCTAATAGCATGTTTCTTCTGTGCCTGAAACAACACAATTTGTTCCATGCATGATATTACATATGGAGTCTTCCTTCACTTGTAATTAATTAGCTGGACATAGTGATATGACTGAAATACTGTTAGTGTTAAAGCGCCTTAAGTCCTGCAATACAAACAAACAAATAAATAAATTGGATGTGTCAAACAGTAGTTGCGGTGTTAAACCATAATCAGGTGTCAAGCTGTTCTGTTACTGCTTTAACCCATTCCCTCATAGGCTATTTTTAGATCCAACCTCTTTGAATATTAAATCTACGGAAAAGGAGCATTTACTAGAGAAAAGGAAATTTTTAGAATTATGTAGCTTTGAAGCCATTGTGATAAATAGAGAATTTGCTCCTATGGAGCAAATGCTCTATTTATCAGAATGGTTTCAAAAAGTGACTTTTACAGAGGTGTCAAAAGACGTCACTATAGGATTGGGTTAATTAGTGTATCAGCATGCTCTGTATTATTTCATAAGCAAACAGAGCAACCCAGATCAGACAGCTCCTACAGATCTGGACCTACTCCATTTGTAAAGGTGTGAAAAAGTGTTCATATGAGGGAAAATCCGGTTAACCTATTCCCTCCAAATATGCCTTTTGTCACCTCTGTAAAAGTCACCTTTTGAAACGATTGTGATAAACAGAGCATTTGCTTTTCGAATGCTGAAGTGGAATGATCTATCATGGTTAAATGATAGAGTCCTTTTAGTATGTTAGGGTACATGTAATTTGCTGAAGGATTTTGAATGATGAATGACAAACAGTGCAGATTGTGATCAGAGAGCCCCTTTAGGAGCCCTCTGATCTAGGGTCTACTCTGTCACTACAGTAGGACTTGTTTCAAGAGACCATAAAAAAGAGGTCTTAAAATTATGGGTCTGTAAGGCAAGTAGTAGCTTAATGAAGGTCAAAAGTAATGCAAAAAGCTTCTATAGGAGCTTTTTGCATTACTTTTTCCCTGCATTAAGCAACCATCTGCTTTTTAAGATTCCTGTGTTCAATTATAAATGAAAGGCCACTTAGGACAGGTTCTAGTCTGTACACTCATTTCAATGGGTTTTTGACAGCCCTATTCAGACATGGTACATACTGGTATTGATTTCATTCTGTAGCTTTTTCATGACAATTTTATTATCTCGGAAGTTGTTCTTGCTGACACGAGGAGTTGTGATAGAGAGGTTGCATAAAGCTTCGTTACAGTCAGTATGTCGCCTGTATGTCTACTGCTGGGGACAAACTACAAAAAAAATTGAATGTCACACTGAATGAAAAATGTCATCTCCCTCAGATGATGACATCTACAATATATTTGCAAGTATTTCTTGATATTTTGATGTGATGGTATATTTGATCTACCCTACATGTAATTGCTCTAGATAGTCTGATAGACAAACTAAGGCAAATAATGCAGACCCAGATCAAGACCCAGATCACGATGCTCCTGAAGGAGCAGTTTGATCAGGGTCTACACTGTTTGCTACTTTGTCAGTTTAACCCATTCCCTCATACTGACACCTTTTGACGCCTCTGTAAAAGTCACTTCCTGAAACCATTGTGATAAACAGAGCATTTGCTCTATTTATCACAATGGTTTCAATACTACACAAATCTGGAAAAAAAATCCTTTCCTCTAGATAGTGCCCCTTTTCGGTAGATGTATCAAAGAGGTAGAATCTAAAAATAGCCAATGAGGTAATGGGTTAATTCAAAGTTACCAAAGTGGTGCCATTTTGAATTATTCAGCTTTACAAACCTGTGGAGAGGAACAGTTTGGTTGTCAGAATACTTCGGGTATTTAATGTAACCTTATACTGTTGTGTCTAGGTACCATGTAGATAATTGTTTGCTAATATCAAGAGCACTGTAGACATCAATTTCCTTGTGAAAATAGGTTCGTCTTATATAACTTTAACCTTTTCCTTCATATAAACATTTTTTTTCACGCATTTGCAAACAGAGTAGACCCAGATCAGACGGCTCCTATAGGAGCTGTCTGATCAGGATCTGATCTTTTTACTGATGGAATAATAAAGATATGATTCTGCCATGGCCTATTCAAATGTCATTATGAAAAATTCAAATTACCTAATTGATATTCATGATGTCATTGGTTCTTGCATGAATATTCATGGAGTAAATTTTAGGGTTAATACATTTTGTGGTGGCATTATAGCGAGACTTTGCTGTAAATGTAATTACAACAGATTTTTTATGCCATTGAATCGAAACTATTTAAAACTTGAAAGTATGGAAAATTATAAATGTGAAATATTTCTGTAGTAATCTAATTTCATTCTAACCTTCCTCATTCTGATTCAACAAATGTCGTCTGCAAATATTGTTTTCTACTTTAGTTCTAAAAAATACATTTTTATTCCATTTCTTTTCAAAAAATAGTTTCATAGCATCAAACAGTTTGGTTCCTGATAAGATGCTGAGTTCCTCAGCATCTCATCTGGATCAAAACTGTTTGAAAAAGTTATCACTCCTTTAACCCTTTCCCTGTTCTATTTTTAGTCCAAATTTTAATACTCATTGAATATTCATGAACAAATCACTTATATTCAAATCTGGAAGGTGGTACATTGTAGCTTTTTTAGAAATCTATCAAATTCCATAAGCAAACAGAGCAGACCCTGATCAGACGGCTCCTCTTGGAGCCGTCTGATCTGGGTCTACTCTGTTTGCAAATGCGTGAAAACACGTTTCTATGAGGGAAAGGGTTAAAGTCGCCATTTCTGATTTGTGTACTGAAGGTCAACCCTTTCCTTCATATAAATGTGTTTTCACCCATCTGCAAACAGAGTAGACCCAGATCAGACGGCTCCTATAGGAGCCGTCTGATCAGGGTCTGCTCTGTTTGCTAATTGAAATTGATAGATCTGTTTCATTAGGTTCTAAAATGGCTACAATGTGTTCCACCTTCCATATTTCATTATAACTATATTTTGGCCATGAATATTCAGTAGGTATTGAAATTAGGAATCCATATCGAACAGGGAAAGGGTTAATATGTTTGCCATTATGTATGTACATACTCATGATTGAACCAGATATATGTACAGTTAAACCCCGCTAATACAACTGACAACCACCAAAAAGGGGCATAATTCTGGGTGGCAGAGGCAGGTGGTAGCTTAATGCAGGACGAAAGTTATGCAGGAGCTTTCTGCATAACTTTCGTCCTGCATTAAGCAAACACCTGCTTTAAACTACATCAGTGGCTGTTTATTAAGTGGTCGCATTAGCGGGGTTTCACTGTATATAAAAAACCTTTAAAGCCCATTGAGATATAACTAAAAAATAATATTACATTGTACCTAAGATTCAAGCTTTATTTACCAGCATTGTACTGTCTTGAAAAAGTATGGAGGGTTGAAAGAGTTTAAATTAATATGTTAAGAATTTGTTTGTTTTCGAAGCTGAAGAATTTTTTCGGCAAGATGAAAGTAGCTGTATAAGTACATAATCAGGGAATATAATAAGTCGATTATTCCCATATACTGCTCATCCTACTGTAAAGATCGAAATCATATTTAACCTTTAGCAACTTGTAATATTCTTTGCAAGCAGTTACAACTGGATCCAGATCAGATGCCAAGTTATGCTTGTGTCATCAGGATCCAGAAGGTGTTTGATGCTCTTCATATATTTCTGATACGAAATACAAGAAAAATCTTTTTCAAGCATAATATTAAACTAGATGATAATATTTGCAGACGACAGTTGGCTCACAGTGCAGAAGGTTGACCTTTAATGTGCCATGAACGAATCAGTGAATGATTACCCGGTATATTTGCAAATAGTTTGGACATAGCAAATGAGCTTCCCAGTAATTGGGTGTCTTACTTACATTAGGATCTAAACTTCTTTATGATGCAGATACTTATATTTATATATTAGCAAAAAGGAAACAAGGATTATTCTTTTAAATGAACTATAATGTACAGCAAATGACGATGTGCTACGTGTGCATGTTAAAGGTTAAATGCGGTTATTAGATAAAACGATTCACAAATAAAAGTCGTCAGTGATTCACAAATAAAAGTGGTCTGTATCAAAGGTTCAATGATTTAACAGGTGGTTGTATTTTTCTAATATATTAACCCTTACCCCTGTATTAACCCTTTCCTCCATAAATATGTAAAAATCACCTATTGAAACCATTGTGATAAATAGAGCATTTGCTCCTATAGGAGCAAATGCTCTATTTATCACAATGGTTTCAAACTACAAAATTCTAAAAAAAAATCCTTTCTCTAGTTAATGCTCCTTTTCGGTAGATTTATTCAAATATGTTGGATCTAAAAATAGCCTATGAGGGAATGGGTTAATAGGATAAGGGTTAACTCCTTTGCAGCTACTTGTTGTCATCTGGAAAATTTGTCGTCTGCTTCAATTTTCATCGTGTAAATTTCTCCTTTTAATCTTTCAAATTTCATGAAATGTCAAACCGTCCGGATCTTGATGAGACGCAGAGTTTATAACTCTGCATTTCATCTAGATCTAAGCTGCAACATAAGAGTAACTTCAGTCATGTTTGTATTTCCTTGTAATAACTTTGGGTTTTAGATACAAATAAAAGGAATTTGGAACAGTCATATATGTATATTTGTGATTTGGGTCATAAATTTTTGTAGAACATTTTTATTATCCCGTTCAACTCTAAGTTACCTGTGTTTGGCTCACTTGTCGTCTGCTACAATTTTTTAACCTGGGGTTACAGTGCGGGACACGAGTCACACATATTTTTTGCACAGTGTTACAGACCCTGATGAGAGTTGGGCTCCTAGAACTGTAAATTAAAACATTTTCATGAACAATTTCTTTATTTCTCCACCAATCCCTATACTGTGACTACTCTTTAGAATCGTCTCGAAGAGACGATTCTAAAGAGTGGTCACAGTATAGGGTTTGACGGAGAAATGGCAATTTTAGCATTTGGGTACGCAGCGATTTTAGCATTTTGGTATGCACCTTTATCTGTAGCTCAGATAAGGTACCATTGAACCTTTCTATATTTACCATATAATGATTGACGATAAAGGTCTATGAAATCAGGTGGTAGCTTAATGGAGGATGAAAGTAATGCATTAAGCTGCCACCTGTCTTATTAACCCACTATTAAAATTATTTGGGATGGTCACTGTAGTCAGGTTTTGATGTAGCCAAGGTTTACCGTAGTTGCAGACGACGTGTTTACTAAGTGATCTTCAAAGGTGTAAATAATGCTTCAAGTTCAAAATCGTATACTATGATTGCGGCAATTTTCGAGGCACTAGAGACAATGGTGGAGACAGTCGGACTGATGGTGGGGACTGGATTAATATGTGCGTGCCAGATTAGCTAATATCCATATCACATCCTTGTAGCTGTTAAAAATGATATCTGCTTTAAAAATTGTCATCATTCTGCTTTTAAACAAGCGTACTGGCATTTGCAAACCATAAAGACATAGATCAGGGGGCTCCTTGAAGAGCCCTCTAATCAGGGTATGCACCGCTTGTCATTCAAAATCATCTGATAATTTATACTTTATGGATCCAGGTTTAATTGATAGCATTCAAAGGGTTAAAATGCCTATATAAAAGCAGGTGAAGGGGTTTTTTTGCATATCAAGTACACTGAACTTCTGATGGAGTCTCCTTCATACCAGAACAAGTATTTTTGAGGGTCTTCAAAATCGGCAAAAGTTTGTCTCGCCTTTGACTGATTAAAATCTTTGGATTAGGAGTTAAGGTGACCTATCTGATTTCAATCAAACTTGTTAATCACCAGTATTGTTTGATGAATAGATCAGTTACAGGCCTAGGTGTTTGATGTCAACAAACTTGACTACTGTTGAAGGTCCTCGAGACACGAGTCCTGGACAGTCCAATATTGGATGGCCCTAAGTGCCTCAGTGCTTTTATACACTAAAAATTGGAATTAAGTTTAAAACTTGATCTTGATCATTGAAAGGGATCTCATGTCTGGGTACCAAAGCAAATTAGCTCTGCAGATTGTGTAATTGATCCGCTTCCCTTTAGCCAGAGGTACACAGATTAGATGCGTAAATTTAAACATTTTCAAGAATATCTCCTTTATTTTTCAACCAAACCTCAACTTGTAACCATTCGTTAGAATCGTATCGAAGAGACGATTCTAAAGAGTGATCACAGTACAGGGTTTGGTGGAGAAATGACGATTTTAGTATTTGGTTATGCACCTTTATCTGAAGCTCTGTTCAGCACATTCCCTCCTAAGTGACGCATTTTGGTGCCTCTGTAAAAGTCACATTTAGAAACCATTGTGATTAATAGAGCATTTGCTCCTATTAAAAGGGTAGTTTTAGGACTGGTCGGCCCGGTGTCAGGATAATATGACTGGGTGGGGTGCCCTTGCCTATAGGTGCCGTCTGATCAGAGTCTGCTCTGTTTGCTAATTGAATTTGAAAGTTCTGTTTCTTTACTTTTTAAAATGACTACAATGTTCCACCTTCCATATTTCATCATAACTATTTTGGCCATGAGTATTCAGTAGGTATTGACATTAGGAATAAACATAGAACAGGGAAAGGTTTAATTAATGTAGATATAACGGTGCAACAGCTTGTCAAATATTGTGCGTCTCGCCAGAGTCTGACTCACTTCGAAGTGAGTTTTGTTAGATCACATTCAGACAACTGACAGATTGTGAATAGAACGAATTTAGATGCTGACTCATGTTTACCCTTAGTCCCTCATGAATATTTATTAGCGGACATTTTACAATGATATATGAAAACAGGATTTTTTTATGCTTTGACAGAAACAGTACAATCAGGTCTTTATCATTTCATGAGCAGCAAACAGAGCAGACCCAGATCAGATGGCTCCTACAGGAGCCGTCTGATCTGGGTCTACTCTGTTTGAAAAGGCATTTCTATCAGGGAAAGGGTTAATCTTTCTCCAGCTAACCGCTACTCGCATTTGCAAACAGCTTGGATCTAGATGAAACGCCAAGTAACTTGGCATCACATTAGGATCTAAGCAGTTTGACACTCTGTCAATATAAGTCTTTTTAAAGGCTTAATTGATTCTGAAGTGGTCAAAATTTCACTAGATCCAAATTTGAGCAGTTATATCTTTGTCAGACGAGGTAAGGGTTAATCTATGTTTGCAAATAAGTTTCTGTACCATCTAATGATTGTCACAAAGGTAGGTAAAAATCTACCAGGCCAGAGAAATACACTTAACCCTTTCCTCCATAAATACACATTTCTACACCTCTGTAATAGTCACTGCTTGAAACTATTGTGAAATATCACAATGGTTTCAAACTACAAAATTCTAAAAAAAAATCCTTTTCTCTAGTTAATGCTCCTTTTCGGTAGATTTATTCAAAGTGGATGGATCTAAAAATAGCCTATGAGGTAACGGGTTAAAGTGTAGAGATTAGAGTAAGCATTGGATAGTTGGTAAGGAGCTGTCTGATCAGGGTTTGCTTGGATTGTTTATGAAATTATAATTGGTCTGACTATATACAGTTTCTCAACAGATTCCAAAAGTTCATATGCACATAATTTATGCCATTTTGAAAATTCAGCCAATATATTCATGATGTCATAATATTTCTAACATGAATAATCAACGAGAAAAGGGTTAGTGGAGAGATTATTTGTAGTTCAGTCATCTTATTAGGATCTAAACTGTTTGAAACAGAGATATGGGGGAATGGTGTACTTTTAGAAATTTAATCCTGTACTTCACGAATATTCATGCCAGACCCGCCCACTTTGAATTTGTGTATTTAGATATTAAACCTTACAATACTGAATTTTCAAATATTCCAAAATTGAAACCGGTCAAACTTGCCATGAATATTTAGGGATAGGGATATTTTCTAAGAAAAGTGTAACATGACAAACAGTGCAGACCCTGATGAGACTGGGGGGTTCCTCTAGGAGCCCTCTCATCTGGGTCTACACTGTTTGCAAAGGACATCAGCAACTTGCGTTTCAGTGCCTCATCTGGATCCAAACCGTTTTCATAGGTAAATAACATTAATTTGCCACTAGAATGAAGTCAGCCCTGCGTGGGTGTGGAATAGACATGACTGATCCTATAATGAGGAAGCTGATATCCTTGGGACTCAGCCCACTTACCGTATTTACCCCAAGTATTCTGCCACCGACTTAGGTAAATCATGCAGACCCAGATCAAACGGCTTCTGAACGAGCCATTTAATCGGGGTCTCCACTGTTTCCTATATCAGTTTCATTTAAACTTGTTAAAATGGTGCCAAGTTGGCTTATTCTGTTGTTTAACCCTTTCCCTCATATAAACACCTTTTCAGTTATTTTCATCTTCTTTTGATGCATTTTCAAACAGAGTAGACCCAGATCAGATGGCTCCTGTAGGAGCCATCTGATCAGGGTCTGCTCTGTTTGCTTTTGACATGATGTAGATCTGATTCTAGAGGTTTTGTAAACAGGTTGTGAGGGGGAGATTGGGAGGCTTAGAATATTTAGAGTATTTACAGAATCTAAAGTGCATAGCAATGGTGCAACAATAGTGGGAAAGTCTTCAGATACAGTTGAAATAAAGAAGGGGCTATTGTTGTCAAAAATTTTTTTGTTCAGCTCGAGTTTTGAACCTTTAACCCTTTCCCTCATATAAATGTGTTTTCACGCATTTGCAAACAGAGTAGACCAAGATCAGACGGCTCCTGTAGGAATTTGATAGACTAGGCCAGAGCTACAGATAAAGGTGCGTAGTCAAATATTAAAATCGTCATTTCTCCACCAATCCCTATGTTGTGACACTCTTTAGAATCATCTCGAAGAGACGATTCTAAAGAGTGGTCACAACATAGGGTTTGGTGGAGAAATAAAGAAGTTATTCTTGAAATTGTTTTAATTTACGCATCTCATCTGGACCTCTGGACTAGGCCTGTTTCTTTAATTTCTAAAATGGCTACAATGTCCCATCTTCCATATTTCATTATAACTATTTTGCTCATGAATATTCAGTAGATATTGGAAGTTGGTCAAAATATAAAACAGGGAAAGGGTTAAACCTTTTAACGGATAGAAATGCCTTTTCACACCAAAATTGCAACTGGATTTGTCTGATGAGGGTCTGCCCTGTTTGCTTATGAAATTGTATACGTACATGTACATCTGATTCTGATCATGAGTTTATATAATTAACATTACTGAAATTCAGCAGATTTAAATATTCATGATGCCATTTTTCCTTACATGAATATTCATTAGATAAGGGTTAACGTCAAGTTTCATCTACAAAAAAGTGTCAACTCTAACAGTGTATATTATTCCTGTAAGTACATTTTTCTGTATGAAAATACAGAACCCCTTACTGCGTGAGGTATCAAATAAGTTACCTAGATCCAAACTGTATCAAAATTCAAATTCTCTCATACTTTAGTTAAACCCTTGCATAAATGGAGTAACGGGTTAACCCATTCCCCCCCCATAGGCTATTTTTAAATCCATCCGCTTTGAATAAATCTACAGAAAAGGAGCATTAACTAGAGAAAAGGAACATTTTTAGAATTTTGTAGTTTGAAACCATTGTGATAAACAGAGCATTTGTGACTTTTACAGAGGCGTAGAAGGGCATATTTATTGAGGAAAGAGTTAAGGTCTGCTCATTTTGTTTGTAGAATTTATAATATACAGGTCTGATTCTACAGTTTCTGTCAGTTTGTACATGAATAGTCATCAGGTAAAGGGTTAACCCTTTACTTCATAAATACGCCCTTCTACGCCTTTGCAAACAGAGTAGACCCAGATCAGACGGCTCCTATAGTAGCCGTCTGATCAGGGTCTGCTCTGTTTGCTTACGATATCATATAGATATGATTCTTCAATTTCTTTCATGGTCAAAACTTTCTGTGCTCATATGCTAGTATAATATTTCATCTAATTAATATTCATGGTGTCATGATTTCAAGCATAAATATTCATGAGGTAAAGGGTTAAAAGCTTACTTCATGCTGGACATGCTGGACTTTATATTGTTTATGTGACCCTAACACTATGGTGTATGGTATGAAACATAGTTTTCATAAACGGCCCACTTTATGGGTGGCTATTTTATGGGTTTATATAAATTGGTGAAAATTGACTTTGTCCATTTCCATTATATTTATGCATGCAATAAAGAGAGGAAGAGTGTGCTTGAATACAGATTTAAGACCACCCACCATAAGTAATTCAGCTATATGAAATTTTTGACATTCTATAGTACATATAAAAGGGGTGACCAGTTGTTACTGTGAGCTTGTAACTTTAAAGTCCATTTTAATTAACCCTTAGTCCATAAATACACCTTTCTACACCTCTGTAAAAATCACTTATTGAACTCATTGTGATAAATAGAGCATTTGCTCCTTAGGAGCAAATGCTCTATTTATCACAATGGTTTTAAAACTACACAATTCTAAAATTCTCCTTTTCTCTAGTAAAATTTTCTCTAGAGGAGCCGTCTGATCTGGGTCTACTCTGTTTGCTAATAGTAATTGAAAGATCTGTTTCTTTGCTTTCTAAAATGTCTACAATGTTCAGTCTTCCATATTTATTTATAACTATGTTGTTAATGAATATTCAGAAAGTATTGAAACTTGAAATAAACATAGAACAGGGAAAGGGTTAATGCTATTTATTTCTAATAGCAATGAAAATATGCATATTTAGACAGTTTTGGTCCGTTCTCTGATCTGGTTTTACAATGTTCCTTTACTAGGTTTTACTATATAAAATGTATCATTGTTCAGTTTAGAAAAAAAAAACATGTAAAAAAAAAAAAAAAAGCTGATGTTTTGCCTAGTTGTACAGGGTTGACATTTGACACAAACAAACAAGTAAATGTGGTCTGTTACGTCAAGCTTTCTGTCAGATGACTTAACCATTATGTATCACTGTATGAATATTTTTACAATTTTGAAATTTGACTGATTTTTAGCTAAATTAACTGTGACGGGCACGTCAGAATTAGATCTGTATTATTCTTACATGTGTAAGCAAACATAGCAGACCCTGATCAGACAGCTCTCACAGGAGCAGTCTGATCTGGTTGTTCTCAGTTTGCAAATGTCATCAATATTGAGAGGGAAAGGGTTAACACTTTACCTGATGAACAATCTTGTTAGAAATGATTACATGTACATATATATCATAAATATTTATTAGCTTAAACTTGCCAGAGGATTTTGAATGAAAAACAGTGCAGACCCTGATCAGGTGGCTCCTCTAGTGCATGTGTACCCTGCATAATAATGGAGCTTCACTATTACAAACAACTTTTTTTTCAGTTCTTTAGACAAAATTCAATTCCCCAATGGAAGTCTCTATGTGTACAGCAGAGGTTTTTTCCTTTTTATTTACAATGGATTGAAATCTTAAATGTCTTCACAATTTTTCTGCAGACATTAACCCAGACAGTGCATGATACAAGTCACTAATATCATTTGCAAACAGTGCATATGCTGATGAGAGGGCTCCTGTTGGAGCCCTCTCATCAGGGTAATTGCACTGTTTGTTATGTTACGCTTTTCTTTAGAAAAATCCCTAAATAATCACCATAAGCCTGGCCTGTTTGTATTTTGGAATAGTGCATTTTGAAAAGTCAGCGTTGTAAAGGTGAAGATGTGAAAATAGAGAGAAAAAATAAATCTTACGAAGTTTGTTAATTGTGACTCAGCATTCTTGTGGTTGAACAATGAATAATTAAAAAAAAATGCAAAAAATATTTTGGCATTTTATGTGCTCAGGGTTTGCAAATTTTACAGTAATTGTGGGTTTGCGGAAGTATTTGACGTCGTTTGCCGTCAAATTAATCAAGGTGAAGTGATAAATTGGTAATGAATGCCATTGGGTGTCAAGCGGATTGCAGTATTTTGAGAACCTCCCCGACATTGCTTAAAGAGAGGGTAACATTTCCGTCATTCTGGGTTGTTTTTTAACCCATACCTCATAGGCTATTTTTAGATCCTTAGTAACCTCTTTGAATAAATCTACTAAAAAGGAGCATTTACTAATTAAAAGGATTTTTTTTTTATAACTGTGTAATTTTGAAACCATTGTGATAATTAGAGCATTTGCTCCTTAGGAGCAAATGCTCTATTTATCACAATGGTTTCAAAAAGTGCAAACAGTGAAGACCTTGATCAAAGGTCATTAAAAATCCTACAGTTCATTTATTCCTGTTATAAAGAACGGAGTGTCCTTTATAATTAATCCTCATGAATATTACTGTAAGAAATAATGACACCATGAATATGAATTATGGCTGAGAAATAAGGAAATATTAGTTCATAATAGATACAAGAATTCCTTGATACCCTAATTATCATGCTAAGTGTAAAGCTATATGATTTACTCCATGAATACTCATGTATTAGAAATAATGACATCATGGAATATTAGTTAGATTATTTTTTATAATGTCACATAAAGACACATAATTTTTTGGCCATGGCAGAAACTGTAGAATCATATCTACACAAATAGAGAAGACCCTGATCAGATGGCAAAGGCATAAAAATGCATATTTTTTTAGCAAAGGGATAATTTGGCACCATTTTGATAACATTAATTTAGACTGACATGGTAACAAACAGTGTAGATCCTTATCAAATAGCTCCTTCTGGACGAGTTTAATCTGGGTCTGCACTGTTCCTGTCCAAATACTTAGGGTTACTAGGGTAATAGATCTGATCTGGTTCTTCACTATTTGCATATTTAGTTTGTTTGATGTTTTAAGGTGATTAGAGTACATAGTCTCTTGATGTCTTTGAGGGATTCAGATTCAAAGAACTGTGAGGATTTTAACTCTCTCCCGGTTGTTTCAGTATTCCAGTTCAGAATTCGCTTGATGTTCAATTGTTATCTCTTTCAATCGATTCATTTGCACTCTGTGGTTCTTTGAAGAATTGATTTCTTAATTCAGTCTCTAACACTGTACGTACAGCATACTACTCTAATCACCCGAAGTATTCAGACACACATCTCCCCACTCCATCAGTTTGTAAGGCTGTACAACCTCTCTAAACTGGAATTCTAGTAGAGAAGAATTTTGATACTTTTAGGCAGGTGGCCACTTAATGCAGGGTGAAAGTCATGCAGAAAGCTCCTCTAGGAGCTTTCTGCATGACATTCACCCTGCATTAAGTTGCCACCTGTCTCCAAGGCTGATATTTGTACTAAACTTAACATCCGGTTTAGAGAGGTTTTACTGTAATTCAATTTGGCACCATTTTGATAACTTTAAAGCAGACTGACACAGTAACAAATAGTGTAGACCCTGAACGTTCTGCTCCAAAAGGAGCTGAGTTTGATCAGGGTCTACACTATATGCATAAGTTTGCCTGTCTGAATATTTAAGATAATTTGCTAAGGGTCTGTCTGAATACTTCTGTTAATTAGCTAATATCATCCAAATGTATTCTAATAATTGGGTCAACCAAATTGTTTCTCTGTAATACAGCTATGGCAGGTCCTGGTACAGGCTGACACTCATCTAGATACAAACTAACCCTTTCCCTGTGCTATATTTATTCCAAGTTTCAATACCTACTGAATATTCATGGTCAAAATATTTATACTGAAATATGGAAGGTGAAACACTGTAGCCATTTCAGAAAGTAAAGAAAGTGATCTATCAAATTCCATTAGCAAACAGAGCAGACCCTGTTGATCTGGGTCTACTCTGTTTGCAAATGCGTAAAAACACGTTTATATGAGGGAAAGGGTTCTAATTGATACTATTGTTACTACCGGTAATGTGCTTGTAACATTCTAACCGGTAATTGAAATCAGCGGCAGTATCTTCAATGAGCCTCGAGCCTCTGAGCCCTCTTAGAATTATCCTTAATGGGGAAAAAAATCAGATTTTTATAACCTTTTGAACAGGGGAAATGTTTGACATTTGCAAAGCCAGACCAGAGGACAACTAGCAAATTTAACCCTATCATACTGCATGGACTCTTTTGTAACCTTGGAAACGCATACACTGTCATTTGCAAACAGTATAGACCCAGATCAGAGCCCTCTGATCAGGGTCTGCACTGTTTGTTATTCAAAGTCCCTTAACAAGTTTAAGCCTGTCACACTGAGTGGACTCTATAGTTAAACACTGATGGACTGTTCCACTCTGATAATTCAGGGTTGAACGGGTTAACCCATTACCTCATAGGCTATTTTTAGAACCAGCCTCTTTGAATAAATCTACCAAAAAGGAGCATTTACTAGAGAAAAGGAAAATGTAATTAGAATTGTGTAATATTGAAACCATTGGGATAAATAAAGCATTTGCTCCTATGGGAGCAAATGCTCTATTTATCACAATGGTTTCAAGAAGTGACTATTACAGAGGCATAAATAGGCATATTTATGGAGGAAAGGGTTAAACACTGATGGGCCAATTTACTTAAATTATGTATTCAACATTCAAATGATTAACTTTTCAAGAGAACCTGTCTTAACCCTTTCCCATGTTTATTTCAAATTTGAATACATACTGAATTATATATGATTCTGGGTCTACTCTGTTTGCAGATGCGTGAAAATTCGTTTATATGAAGGAATTTGTTAAACGGCCATTAAAATGAAGTCTACATCTCGATTTCTAAACCAGATGGTAGCTGAATGCAGTACAAATGTGATACAAAAAGCTCCTATAGGAGCTTTTTGTATCACTTTTATCAGGCATTTAAGCAACCCAACTGCTTTTTTAAAATGATCGCTTAAGACAGGGTTTACTGTACTCTGTTTCCTTATAGAATTATATAGATCTGATTCTACAGTTTCTGCAATGGCCAGAACTTCCTGTGTTGATAATTATGCGGTTATAAAACTTCATCTATATTCATGATGTCATTGTTTAGTTCATGAATATCCATTAGATAAAGGGATCAGTTGAAGCTACACTCCAGACTGGCAGTATTGAACTTGTACATGTCACACTGTAAAACTGGTTATTGAAAATTAACCCTTACAATGCGGGGCACGAATCACTCATGTCCTTAGCAAACAGTGTATACCCAGATGAGAGGGCTCCTAGAGGAGCCCTCTCATCAGGATCTGCACTGTTTGTCATTTTACACTTTCCTTTAGAGAAATCCCTAAATAATCACCATAAGCTTGACCTGTTTGAAATTTGGAATGGTCCATTTGAAAACTCAGCGTTGTAAGGGTTCTAAATGAGACTTTTGAGAATACAAGTAAATTGACATTTTATGGCAGGAAAAAGTCAAGTAAATTGATTTTCATTTTATCGCAGGAAAAAGTCAGGGAAAATTGATTTTCATTTTGCCGGAAAAAGGAATAGTCGAGGTATTGTCATGGCTTGTTGGCCAATCATTAAGTTTCTGAATAGCACTAGTTCTTTCAATGTAATCATCACTACAGAACTTTTAGACCCATGTTCCAACAAATTTATAACATATTTTCACCATATCTTAACCCTTGTGGAATATTTCGGATATTTCGTATGCATCTAATCTACACTGAGCAGTCAAGGAGGCCTTCGTGGCCGATTGGTTATGATCTTTGACTGACAATCGATTCGTCCGTCACCACTGTGGTTCGATAAGTCCGTCACCGGCCTGGGCATTCAATGGACTTTTCATTTGAGGAAGCCTTCCAGCTGGCTTGCCATAGGTTGTTGGTTCTACCCGGATGTTTTTTGCACTAAACATTGTGCAGTTTGTTCCGTACAAGCTGAACAGTCAAGTATTTGGTATCTGCAAATGGTGCACTTAACCCATTCCCTCATATTGACACCTTTGTAAATGTCACTTTTTGAAACCATTGTGATAAATAGAGCATTTAAATAGAGCTGGATCAGATGGGTCTTACAGTAGCCGTCTGATCTGGGTCTACGCTGTCTGCAAAGGCATGAAAGAGTGTTTGTATGAAATAATTGCTCCAAAGTGTTGAGCTTCCATTCCACCTTAACCCTTTCCTCCATAAATACGCCTGTCTACGCCTCTGTAATAACCACTTCTTGAATCCATTGTGATAAATAGAGCATTTGCTCCTATAGGAGCAAATGCTCTATTTATCACAATGGTTTCAAACTACAAAATTCCAGAATTTTCCTTTTCTCTAGTTAATGCTCCTTTTGGGTAGATTTATTCAAAGAGGTCGGATCTAAAAATAGCCTATGGAGGAAAGGGTTAAATCTGAAACCCCGCCAGACTCAATCATGTCAATCACTAATTGGAGCAGGTGTGAAAAGCTGGATGTTTAATTAGAAATGGTTTTGTCTTCTGCGGTGAAACAACTTCCAGATTGATGTCAGCATGCTAATCTGTTTGAGGTTACATCAATGCAAAATTGTTGTAATTACATTCTTTAACTTTTTTTTTTAACCCTTTCCGGCTGTCCAGTATTCATGTAAGAAATAATAACAACATGAATATTTATTAGCTCAATTTTTATAATCTTTAACTTTTTCAAGGGAACTTTTTACTTTTCACAAAAACTGTAGAATCAGATCTGTATCATGTCAAAAGCAAACAGAGCAGATCCTGATCAGACGGCTCCTATAGGAGCTGTCTGATCTGGGTCTACTCTGTTTGCAAGTGCTGCCTGATCTGGGTCTACTCTGTTTGCAAATGCGTGAAAAGATGTTTATATGAGGAAAAGGGTTAAGCAAATTGCACACAGTGTATTGAGGAAATCTAATTAATTTTTTTTTATATATTTCTCTGCAAAACCCCATCTTGCTGCAACTCATTAGATTCATCTCTCCGAGATGATTTTAACCCATTACCCCATAGGCTATTTTTTAAGACACAGCCTCTTTGAATAAATCTACCGAAAAGGAGCATTAACTAAAGAAAAGGAATATTTTAGAATTTTGTAGTTTGAAACCATTGTGATAAATAGAGCATTAAAATTTGCTCCTATAGGAGCAAATGCTCTATTTATCACAATGGTTTCACAAAGTGACTTTTACAGAGGCGTCAAAAGTCGTTAATATGAGGGAATGGGTTTATGAGATACATCGAGATAGGGATTGGCTGAGAAATAAGAGATTCTGATACATCAGTACGCATCTTGATCAGCCCTGATTTGCAAAACTCCGGCCTCTTTAATTTTCTTTCAATTCTTTCCATTATGAATCACGATCAGAGTTTCAAACAGTTTGGATCCAGATAAGAAGCTGAGTTATTCGGTGTCAGAGACATAGACCCAAACTCTTTTCAATGGACATCACAGCTTCAACCAGTTCAATGCTACTAGCCCTCCAGTTGTCATCATTAACCTGTTCCCTCATAGGCTATTTTTAGATTCTACCTCTTTGAATAAATCTACGGAAAAGGAACATTTACTAGAGAAAAGGAAAAGTTTAGAATTTTGTAGGTTTGAAACCATTGTGATAAATGCTCTATTTATCACAATGGTTTACAGAAGTGTCAAAAGGCATCAATATTAGGGAATGGGTTATGCAGTTTGTTTTGGACAGCATCACAAAAAAATGATCAATGTCAAGTAGTCTGGATCAATACAAGAAATTTTAGTTAATGGCTAATGTGAACAACACTAAACCTTTTTTCCTATTGAATATTTATATATGAATTGATTTACTTCATTAATATTCATTAACGTATTAGGTAAAAATTTAAATAAGAAATGATGACCTAGCAAAAACTGCTGGATAAGGTCTATTATAATTTCATAAGCAAACAGAGCAGACCCTGATCAGACGGTTCGTATAGGAGCCATCTGGTCTTGGTGCAAAGGAGTTAAAAGGTGTATCTGTGGGGTAAATTGTTAACTGTAGTATTTAAACATGGTTATATTTTAACTGTAGTAACATGGTTATCTTTTAAGGATGCAGCGGTCTCATGGTCCTTATCCTTCAGTCATGGTCAGTGGGGCAAAATAATCACCAATTTTATGCCATCATGTCACTATACATCATTATTGCAGCTGGCAGCTCGAAACCCATTGAAAACCATGAAAAATGGAATACCAACTGTCCCACTTGTCAGATCAAACAGATAACTATAATCTGTGACTGGTTTATTGTATTTTCAGCTTAAATGTCTAACCTTTAACCCTTTCCCTGTTCTGTGTTTATTTCAAATTTCAATACCTGCTGACTATTCCTGGACAAAATAGTTACAACAAAATATGGAAGATGGAGCATTGTAGCCATTTTAGAAAGTAAGG
Source organism: Azorinus chamasolen (assembly GCA_963576725.1). Classification (NCBI taxonomy): domain Eukaryota; kingdom Metazoa; phylum Mollusca; class Bivalvia; order Cardiida; family Solecurtidae; genus Azorinus; species Azorinus chamasolen. Next base: position 37,351,333 of record OY755237.1, on the reverse strand, counting down.
AACAGCTCTATCAAATTCCATTAGCAAACAGAGCAGACCCTGATCAGATGGCTCCTCTAGGAGCCATCTGATCTGGGTCTACTCTGTTTGCAAATGCGTGAAAACACGTTTATATGAGGGAAAGGGTTAAGTACCAGATTATAGCTGTCACAGTCTAAAATAGAGTTTTTTTTCTTCAAAAAATTACCAGCTTGATATTTGGGGTATTTCCGCACTAAATTGCAATATGTAACCAGTAAATACAAACTGGCTGATGGTACCAAATGTTAATTCCTTAACCCTTTACTTAGAGATACTAAATGCATATGGTAGTTATTTACTACACACTTGCTAACAGAGTTGACCCAGAGCAGACAGGTCCGGTGAGAGCTGTCTGATCATGGTCAGATATATGGAATAATATAGATCTTATTCTACAGTTTCTCTACATGAATTGGACTGACTATGTGTTACTTATGATGTCAGTCTCATTAAAGTTGTAAATTTTGTGGAAATTTAACTTGTTAAGAGATTTTTGGTGTCTGATTACAGACTTGGGTGTACAAATCCATTAGTACAAACTCATGTGTACAGACTCATTTGTACACTCATGGATACAGATTCATGTGTATACTCATGTGTACAGATTCATGTGTGCACTCGTGCACAGATTCATGTGTACAGATTCATGTGTACACTCATGTACAGATTCATGTGTACACTGGTGTACAGATTCATGTGTACATGGGTGTACAGATTCATGTGTAAACTCGTGTACAGATTCATGTGTACATTCATGTACAGATTCATGTGTGCATTCATGTACAGATTCATGTGTACATTCATGTACAGATTCATGTGTGCACTCGTGTACAGATTCATGTGTACACTCACTGGTATAGACTCATGTGTACACTAATGGATACAGACTAATGTGTACACTTGTGTACAGATTCATGTGTACACTTGTGTACAGATTCATGTGTACACTCACTGGTATAGACTCATGTGTACAGACTTATATGTACACTCATGTGTACACTCATGTGTACAGACCCTTGCGACACTAATGTGCACATACAGATGCATGTGTACAGATTCAGGTGGACAGATTCAAGTGGACAGACCCATGTGTATAAACTCATTTGTACAGATTCAAGTGCACAGACTCATGTGTACAGATCCATGTGTACACTAACGTTAACTAACAAACCCATGTGGACCTCCATTTATACATACTTATGTGTTTAGACTTATGTGTACAGACTTAAGTGTCAGATCCATGTGTGCACTTTACAGACCCATGTGTTACCTTCATTTGTACACTTATGTGTACAGATCCATGTGTACAGACTTATGTGTACAGATCCATGTGAATGCTCATGTGAACAGGCTAATGTGTACAGACTCATTGGTAAATACTTCTCATGTACAACTATATTGACATTGTTTTCATTTCCGTGACATGCCAGTAATAGAGATGTCATCACGTGGTCAACTTGTTTCAATTTCAGACATGCAATCTGACTGCAGCTTTAATTGCTTTCTACCAGGATAGAATTGGCATCTAACTGTTGGGTTGCATGTACTTGTCGTGACACGGCTTAACATTTGCAAATAGATGAACTCTTTACTCCACTGATTCATATCTTTCTTCACCTTTGCAAACTACAATTTCTGTTGTGATAAAAAAAAACCTTGTTCTAAGTGCCATTACAAGAATTCAGATAATCGTTCCCTCATAAAAAAGCCGTTTCACACCTTTGCAAACAGAGCAGACCCAGATCAGACGGCTCCTGCTACGGAGCCATCTGATCAGGATCTGCTCTGTTTGCTTATGAAATTGATAGTTTCTGCCAATACCAAGAAACTCCTGTATGCATATGCCATTATAAAAATTCACGTAATAAATATTCATGATATCATATCCAGAGGAGAGGCAGTGTAAAGTGATGTCTTCTCAGGATCGAAGGTGCAGCTGAGTGTTTACTATTCTCGGAACTTTGAACACTGGCTTCATCAGGCTAATAATCAACATTGAATATCATGACAGTTTCCTGATAAAAGTAGTGATATTTGCAAGAAAATGACAATGATTGGGCTCACTCAGATGGGAGAGGCATATACATGTATCTTTATTACTTTTAGTATTTGGACACCAAATCTCCCCTCTCCAAGGATTTGTTATTCCATTACCTCATAGGATATTTTTAGATCCAACCTCTTTGAATAAATCTACCCAAAAGAAGCATTAACTAGAGAATAGGAAAAGTTTAGAATTTTATAGTTTGAAACCATTGTGATAAATAGAGCATTTGCTCCTACATGAGCAAATGCTCTATTTGTCACAATGGTTTCAATAGGTGATTTTTAAAGAGGCGTAGAAAAGCATATTTATGGAGGAAAGGGTTAAGCTAAATAATTCACCTTCAGGAGCAGTTTGATCTAAGTTCTGCACCATCGGCCAGCTAAGTTTTGTCAGAATACTTTATGTAATTAAGGTATGTGTATTTAGTGAAATTTAAGAAGGCAAAGACTTTGTTGGGAAAAGTGGTCCTGCAGGCTATAATGCAGAGGACACACATTAATGAATGGATTCCTCTATGTTACAGACAGAGAACTATTAGGCTCATCTGGTAATAGCAAATTGATCCATCAATCCTTCACCTGGCTCAGCATGCAGATTGTTTTCCAGAAGTCCATTTAGTAACTGCTCTATTTGCAATTATTGTTTTTTGGGACACCAACTGATGCTCGTGTAATCTCCCCATTGTAGGTATACGGGAGTCAAATAGTTTACGAACTGTTTTTTCAAACAAGACAAAAATGTGGTTACTGTCTGGAGTAATGTTTAGTTTAAGGCTGCTGTGGGAAGGACGTGGCATGGAGATAATGAAATCTAACTGGTATTGATCATGAGGAACTTGCCACTACTACTGCAATTGAACTTTTCTACAAGGGCCACTCAAAAATAATCTCATTTTTGGGTCCAAATAACTCTTTCCTCCATAGGCTATTTTTAGACCCAACCTCTTTGAATGAATCTATCCAAAAGGAGCATTTACTAGAGAAAAGGAAAATGTTAGAATTATGTAGTATTGAAACCATTGTGATAAATAGAGCATTTGCTCCTATAGGAGCAAATGCTCTATTTATCACAATGGTTTCATAAAGTGGTTACATGTATTACAGAGGCGTAGAAAGGCGTATTTATGGAGGATTTTTAAAGGGTTAACTCTTTACTTCATGACTACCGGGTCTTCATGTAAGAAATATTGACGTCATGAGTGTTTTATTTGCTGAACATTTGAAATGGCATAATTTGAATAGAGAAGTCTTTGTCTGTGGTAAAAACTCTAGAATCTGATCTACATGTATATTATTCTATAAGCAAACAGAGCAGACCCTGATCAGACAGCTCATATAGGAGCTGTCTAATCTGGGTCTACTCTGTTTGGAAAGGCATCAAAAGGTGTCTCTATCTGGTGAAGTGTTAAAAAAGACATCTGATCTGGGTCTACTCTGTTTTGCAAAGGTGTTAACCCATTCCCTCATACATGTAGGCTATTTTTAGATCCAACCTCTTTGAATATTAATCTACCGAAAAGGAGCGTCAACTAGAAAAAAAAAAATAAATAGAATTTTGTAGTTTGAAACCATTGTGATAAATAGAGCATTTGCTCCTATACATGTAGGAGCAAATGCTCTATTTATCACAATGGTTTCAACAGGTGATTTTTACAGAGGTGTAGAAAGGCATATTTATGGAGGAAAGGGTTAAAAAGACATCTGATCTGGGTCTACTTTGTTTGCAAAGGTGTTATTTGAGGCATACCTTAAAAGTTATGGTAGTTTAATACAGGATAAAATTTACGCAGAAAAGCTTATGAAATTTTGACAATGAGAAAAAGTGTAGAATTGTATCTACATGTATATATATCTATATTGTATGATAAACAAACATGGCAGACCCTGATCATACAGCACCTACAGGAGCTGTCTGATCTAAGTCTTTATAGTACATGTAGCTGTTTGCAAAGGCGTAGAAAGGCGTGTTTATGGAGTAAATTCCTTTTCTCTAGTAAATGCTCCTTTTGGGTAGATCTAAAAGGTTGAGGTTGGATCTAAAAATAGCCTATGGAGGAATGGCTTAACTGAGTCTTGGCTGCTTCTTATCTGTGGCCATCTTCATACTTGATGCAAATGTAATTTGTTCAATATTGAAAAAATGCGTGTGAAAAATCATTAACTCTTTGAATCGGGGAAACAAGTGTTACTGACATTTGTAAATAGTGTAGACCCAGATCAGAGGGCTCCTAAAGGAGCCCTCAGATCAGGGTCTGCACTGTTTGTCATTCAAAATCCTCTCACAGATTATAAATTTTCTCACTGAATGGTCTCTACCAATAAGCAATGATGGATCATTCCACTTTGATAATTCAGCATTCAAAGGGTTTAGGTTGCATGTCGATTGACTGAAAGGGCATTTCCACTAGTGGTGTAATATTTTACGAGACTATAGTGACTTAAAGTAATGGTCTTGATGTTGGCATTCCAACAGAGCTGGAAAAATCATACTGGCTAGTGGCTTGGCTGCCTTCTGCCTTGCCTGCGATTTATCCTTCTGAATGTTCTGTCTCTTCCTTGACTCAAATGAAAAATTGCTGTACGGAGACTCCGAACTTCATTGCAAATAGTTTTGTTCTAAATCAGCAGGTACATTGGAAATGCAGAATTGGATGTCATTATGTCAGATCTTTATGGTTGCCGCATACTGTATTAGCTGTTGAGTGACAGACAATGAAGAACCTGATCACTAAGGTTAAACCCTTTCCTCCATAAATACACCTTTCTACGCTTCTGTAAAAATCACTTTTTGAAACCTTTGTGATAAATAGAGCATTTGCTACTATAGGAGCAAATGCTAGATATTTATCACAATGGTTTCAAATTAAAAAAATCGAAAAAATTTCCTTTTCTCTAGTAAACGCTCCTTTTCGGTAGATTTATTCAAAGAGGTTGGATCTAAAAATAGCCTATTAGGGAAAGGGTTATGTATTCCTACATAATTGAGTGGCAAAAAGGGCCATCTAGCCCTAAATATTAAGACACCCATCTCCCTTTTCCACCAGTTTGTAAAGTTAAATCAATTTGACACCATTTTTATAGCTTTAAATAAAACAGTGAAGACCCTGATCAAGCTGGTCCTTCAGGAGACGTTTGATCTAGGTCTAAGTTTGTCTGTCTGAATACTTAGTCTTTATTAATGGATAATAAGGGCACTGGTTTTAACCCTTTCCCTGTTCTCTGTTTATTTCAATTTTCAATACCTACTGAATATTCATGAACAAAATAGATATAATGAAATATGGAAGGTGGAACATTGTAGCCATTTTGGAAAGTACAGAAAACAGATCTATCAAATTCCACTAGCAAGCAGAGCAGACGCTGATCAGACGGCTCCTATAGGAGCCGTCTGATCTGGGTCTACTCTGTTTGCAAATGCGTGAAAACATATATACATATGAGGGAAAGGGTTAAATCAGAATAAAAGTGAATTTTCTAACAATGATCACTAGTTAGATGAGTCAAAGACCTATGATTACACATGTGTTATCATAGGTCTTTGGATGAGTTGACCAGTCTCCGGGTCCAGCCAATCATCCACCTATCCAATTTTGTTGCTGACACCTGAATTGTCAGACTCCTATTTTAACCCTTTACCTGATAGAGATGCCTTTGTAGACAGATTGGACCCATGTCTGCTGGCTCTTGCAGGAGCTGTCTGATCAGTGTCTGCTCTGTTTGCTTATGGAATTATGTAGATCTGATTCTACAATTTCTGTCATGGTCAATAAAAATTCCTGTGTTTGTATGCCATTATGAAAATTTAGGAAATATAATAAATTACATGCATTCACAATGTTATTATTTCGTTCATGAATAAAATTATCCCTGTGAATGTGGAGGAAAACAAAGATATTTTGCAAACTGTGTAGACCAAGATCAGTGGGCTTCTAGATGATCTCTCTTAGGGGTATGCACATCGTGCCTTTTAAAAATCTTTCTGGCTGAATTTACCCTTCCATACCCTTTCATACTAAATGGACTCCAAAGTGGCAATATTAGAACCTCACATTGTGTTCAAATTCAGCATTCACAAGGTGAATAGATTGTCCAAATTGAAGACCATATCACTTACCTGCTTACTTAGACTTTTCTTTCATCATATAACTTTAGTTGACAGTTTTCAGACATGTCCCTGACAGTTACCCAGACCCCTCATTGTAGAGATTTCCCTGGAGTGACCTTAGCTGACCTTTTGACCTTGTCTAGCTGTGGACTCATTTATTGACCATTGTCTAGCCGCTGAGTGAGAGGCAGGTGCTGACAATATAACCACTTCACACCTTCTGTAGACAAGAGTGTTATCTTGTCTTGTAGATGTGTATCTACCCTTGATGAACAAGACTTCTGCATGGAATTTACCTTTAAGCCACTGTCAGTTGGTTAACCCTTTCCCTCATAGGCTTAGTCTATTTTTAGACCCAACCTCTTTGAATAAATCTTCTGAAAAGGAGCATTAACTAGAGAAAAGGATTTTTTTAAAGAATTTTGTAATTTGAAACCAATGTGATAAATAGAGCAAATGCTCTATTTATCACAACGGTTTCAATAAGTGACTTTTACAGAGTCGTTGAAATGCGTATTTATGGAGGAAAGGGTTAACCCTTTGGCCTTTACCTGTTGTATATACATGTAAGAAATAATGACATCACATATATTTATCATGTTGATTTTTATAATCCCATATATATACACACACATTTTTTTTATTGATAGAAACTGCATAGTCAGCTCTACACAAGCAAACAGTGCAGCTTTTAGTTGAGTCTGAGTTTCAATCTCAAGCTTTTGATTGGTCAGATTTGAGCCAGAGGCTCAAATCTGACCAATCAAAAACTTGAGAACAAACTCAGACTCAACTAAAAGTTTTATAAGCATGGACCCAGATGGTGCCTACAGGAGCTGTCTGAACTGGGTCTACATTGTTACTATTCATGATTCAATGGATATTCATGGAGTAAAGGATTAACAATTATAAATGGATACTATTTACAGGAAGTTTTAATCCCTTTACTCTATGAATATTCATGTAAGAAATAATGACATCATGAATATTAAATAGATTAATTTGCTGTAATAGCACAAGGACAGGGGAAGTTTTGGCCATGGCAGAAACTGTAGATTTCATACCTGTATTATACCAAAAGCAAACATAGCAGACCCTGATCGGACGGCTCCCATAGGAGCCGGCTGATCTGGGTCTACTCTGTTTGCAATGGCGTAGAAAGGCAAATTTATGGAGTAAAGTGCAGACTGTGATAAGAAAATTTTTCCAGGAGCTCTCTGACCTGGGTCTACATTGTTTGCAAATGTTGGTTATCTTGCCTTATGCTTTGCAGTGGATTATGGTAACCTTTCAGTTAGGAGAAAGTGATATGTCAGCAAGTTAAAGCTTAACAAACACACATGCTTTGTGATTGATTATCTGGTCAATCTTTCTTCACCTTCTAAAAAATGCTCTCCAGTGCAAGACAATAAATGCACGCAGAGCCAGAGAAAAAAGTAGTTTGAAGTGACCCACTGGGAATCTTTCAACGAATCTTTCAAGGCTAGGGGCTACTGTGTTATAACCATTTCAAACAGTGTTAGATGCTGATGAGATGCTGAGCATCTGAAGTGTCTCATAAGATTGTCCTAGCTAACCAACCATTCAAGTGTAATAAGCTGTAACCCTTTATATATACAGTACAAACTGTGTAAATCCTTTACTCCATAAATACGCATTTCTATGCTTTTGCAGGAGCCGTCTGATCAGGGTCTGCTTTGTTTGCTTATGGCATAATATAGATCTACACTTTGTTCCTTGGTTAAATATTTCTGTATTCATATTTTATTATAAATATACATTACAGCTTTTTTCTGCTCAATAACTTGACAACTATAAGGTGTAGAGTCCTCATACATAAATGGGAGGTTGGTCATGGCTAGTAGATGACCCCTATTGATTTTGAGGTCAGCCGGTCAAAGGTCAAGGTCACATTGACTTTCAACTCAAAAATCTTGTCTACTTGATAAGTTTTAGGTGTGCTGTCTTCATACTTTGGATGTCATATGTCATTTCTCCACAGTTGCAGCATACTGTATAATAGCTGTGGAGTGATAGACTATGAGTAGACTCAGTAGAGCCAGATCAGATGGCTCCTAATCAGGATCTGCTCTTTTTGCTGATGAATTCGACAGTTTCTGTTATAGCTGAACATTCCCTTGTTCATATGTTATTATACATATAAATTTCAGATAATTAATATTCATGATGTCATTATTTCATGAATATTCATCATGCAAAGCAGAAATTAATCTCTTTATTTTTATCAGTCCTGTATTATTATGTTAGCATCTGCACGTGAGATACTAAGAGGCAGTTTGAGTCAGATTCTTGCAGTTTGGAACACTTCAACATGGACAAGATTTTGTAGTTTATCAGGTTTCGTTATTTTTGTCAGTATAGCTGTTCCATGACAGACTGATTAATCTGAGGAGTCTGAATAGTCAAAACAGATACCCAAATTACCCTAAGAATATGAACAGGCAAACTTAGGCAACTAGCCCAGACACAGATCATATTCAGGTTCTTGATCTAAACCATATTATCTAGGTCTTCACTATTAGCTACTATGTCGGTCTAATTTAAAGTTGTCAAAATTGGCCAAAATGGACTTTTACAAATTTACAAACCTATGCCCGAATACTTCGGTTAAAGTTAACAAAGTGGTGCCAAAATTGACGTCTACAAATTTAGAAACCCAAGACAGAATACTTAGGTTAATATGAGTATCATGGGTTAGCCGTAAATCACCAATGTTCTTATAAATGGTAAAATATTGTGACCTTAACCCTTTATCTCATAGGCTATTTTTAGACCAAACATCTTTGAATAAATCTACCGAAAAGGAGCATTTACTAGAGAAATGGAAAATTTAAGAATTGTGTAGTTTTGTGTAGTTTTGAGAACATTGTGATAAATAGAGCATTTGCTCCTATGGGAGCAAATGTTCTATTTATCACAATGGTTTCATAAAGTGACTTTTATAGAGGTGTCAAAAGGCGTCGATATGAGGGAATGGGTTAACCCTTTACTTCATGAATATTCGTGTAAGACATAATGTTTAAACCTTTGCTTGCTGTTCACGTCAATATACCTACCTGTAAATAGTGAAGACCCAGATGAGACTTCTCCTGCAGGAGCTGTCTCATCAGGGTCTGCACTATTTACAAGTTGATTGTGCAACCAGTGCACCCCACAGCAGTGATTTCACAGCGAAATACTTGTACACAGTGAAGATATATGTAATTATACAACAGGGCATGGGTAAAGAAAGAGATATGTATTTTAAAATTCAGCAAGAGAAGGGTTAATATTTATAAATGTCATTATTGTCATATGAATGCGAAAAGTTTTGAGCATTTCACAGATTATTTTAACTACCCCTCTAATGCAACCCCTTAGTGAATAAACATGGGTGCCTTAAAGGCAGGTGATAGTTTAATGCAGGATAAAAGTTATGCAGAAAGCTGGAGCTTTCTGCATTACTTTTGACCTGCATTAAGCAACCACCTGCTTTTATAGACATCTATGTTCATTCATTTAGTGATTGGTATGGAGTGTTTAACAGTATCATTAAAACTGTACCATTTCCTGCTTTTAAAGGGATAAGTTGGTTGTAGTTGCTTTTATGTCAGCTGTTTCAAGGTAGAAGATAGGAAATGCTGGCATGGGTAAGTTGGATGTTATGCAGGTCATAGATAGTACACTGGGAAAGTCTTGTAACTTGTCTTCCCACAACCTTGCACATTGGTGTTGTTCTTGGTTACAAAGTACTGACTAATATAAGACATTGTGCTATATATAGTAACCCTTTACTCCATAGATACACCTTTTTTTTACCTCTTTGGAAACAAAGTATAGACCCATATCAGACGGCTCCTAGAAGACGGCTACTCTAGGAGCTGTCTGATCAGGGTCTGCTCTGTTTGCTTATGAAATTATATAGATCTGATTCTACAGTGAGTTTCTGCTTGAGCCAAACTGTCATGTGTTAACCCTTTCCTCCATAAATACGCCTTTCTACGATGCTGTAATAACCACTTCTTGAAACGATTGTGATAAATAGAGCATTTGCTCCTATAGGAGCAAATGCTCTATTTATCACAATCGTTTCATAAAGTGACTTTTACAGAGGTGTCAAAAGGCTTCAATATGAGGGAATGGGTTAAAGCAGCTAATTTAGACAATTAGAACGATGGAATTTTTTTTCTTCCCAGGTAAAAAAACTATGTAAATATTTAGTTATTTTTTAAATTTTTTTCTATTTTCAGAATTGGTCTCCATGTTGGAGTAGCCTTACTGCCCTGGCAGTGAAGTACGCAGACGAGTTGCGAACATTGATGGAGGATGTCCTCGATAGACTGGAGGATCTGCGATGGTGGAGGATCACGGAGGATACGGCTTCCATATATACAGTAAGTTTACGATCATGGAAGGAGATAGATGCATCTTAAATCTGTACACCATAATTATACCTTTTTACGCTTTGAAAACAGAGTATAGACCCAGATCAGGCTGCTCCTATAGGAGCCATCTGATCAGCGTTCGCTCAATTCTCCCCTATGGAATAACATAGATAAAATCATGATTCTACAGCTTTTATCCAGGTAAAAACCGTCATGTGTTCATAAAAAATTATGCTATTATGAAAACTAATGTAATTGACCATTTCCTTCATATAAACACTTTTTACGCCTTTGCAAACAGAGTAGACCCAGACCATTCAGCTCCTGTAGTAGGAGCTGTCTGATTAGGATCTGCTTTGTTTACTTATGACAATGATATAGATCTGATTCAATAGTTTTTGTCAAAGAAAAATGACCTCATAAATATTAACCCTTTCCTCCATAAATATGCCTTTCTTAGTAACGACTCTGTAGTAGTAGTCACTTCTTGAAACCATTGTGATAAATAGAGCATTTGCTCCTATGGAGCAAATGCTCTATTAATCACAATGGTTTCAATACTACACAACTCTAAAAATGTCCTTTTCTCTATTAAATGCTCCTTTTGGGTAGATTTATTCAAAGAGGTTGAGTCTAAAAATAGCCTATGAGGTAATGGGTTAAATATATATTTATGAGGTCATTATTTCTTACATTGTTATAACAGCACATGGGCACATGAGTTTTTGGCAATGGCAGAAATTGTAGAACTGTATCTAGTTTACCTCATATTAAGCAAATAGAGCAGACCCTGATCAGATGGCTCCTACAGGTGCGGTCTGATCTTGGTCCAATTCTATTAATTTTGAAACAGTGTAGAATTTTAAGGCATATTTATGGTGTAAATATGAAATATTACACAAAGTGACGATATGAATATCGTGGTTGTTTGTCCGTAGTATTCTCACTCGCCGCTCCGCAGCTCGTGAGAATACTACGGCCAAACAACCACTCATGTGATACAACCCTTCATATCGTCACTTCGTGTAATATTCCATTTATTATATCTGTTTTAATAAAAGAACACAAAAGAACATCAATATTCCAACTCCTTTTATTCAGAAACAGAAAACATAGTCCATTCAGGAATGGCACATTGATTTGCAAATACGGATCTTGTATTGCATGCTCATGCAATACGGAAAATTTATATGAGAGGTTGTATTGCATGATCAAATACAATCGTATTTTACTGCAGAAACTGACAGGTATATAATAAAGGGTTAACCCTTCTCTTGCTGAATTTTAAAATACATTTCTCCTTCTTTACCCATGCACTGTTGTATAATTACATATATCTTCACTGTGTACAAGTATAGCGCTGTGCAATCTTTGCTGTGGAGTGCACTGGTTGCACAATCAACTTGTAAATAGTGCAGACCCTGATGAGACAGCTCCTGTAGGAGCTGTCTCATCTGGGTCTTCACTATTTACAGATAGGTATATTGACATGAATAGCAAGCGAAAGGTTAGACACTGAACTGTAAACGAGAGGAGTATTCAGAAAATCTTACTTAACCCATTACCTCATAGGCTATTTTTAGATACAACCTCTTTGAATAAATCTACCGAAAAGGACCATAGCTAGAGAAAAGGAAAACTTTAGAATTTTGTAGTTTGAAACCATTGTGATAAATAGAGCATTTGCTCCTATAGGAGCAAATGCTCTATTTGTCACAATGGTTTCACAAAATGACTTTACAGAGTCGTCAAAAGTCATCAATATCGGGGAATGAGTTAAATATTTAAATACTTCTCAATCAATCCCCATCTTGCTACTCGTAACTCATTAAAATCATCTCTCTGAGGCAATTCTAATGAGTACCAGCAAGATGGGGTTTGGCTGAGAAATCTATAAGAGATTTTAACTTTTTCTCTGTTCTGTGTTTTTTCCAAATTTTAATACATTCTGAATATTCATGGACCTAATAGTTAAAATGAAATATGGAAGGTGAAGCATTATAGCCATTTTAGAAAGTAAAGAACAGAGCTTTGAAATTCCATAAACAAACAGAACAGACCCTGATCAGACAGCTCCTATAGGAGCCATCTGATCTTGGTCTACACTGTTTGCAATCTCAGTATCCTCCTCATAGTACAATATCTTCTTTGTATAATACCACGCATAATTATTTTTTTGGAAACAAGAAAATTGTTGGAAAGTCTTAATTGATTCTTGAGATTTTAATATTTTGTTATAATTTAGAGAAGTGTAAACTCCATTACATAAATCTTAGATCTGTTATTATTCAATTATAGACTCTGTTGTAAGTTGACGGATGTTGGAAGTAAATTAAAGTTCAAAGAGTGAAAACCTAGATCTAGTGCTGGACGATCTGTGTCTTCAGCATTTTCACGTGCAGATGTGTAAAGAGTAAAGATCTAGATCTAGATCTGTGTCTTCAGCCTTTTCAAATGTCAGTGAACTTGTAATGCATGTCTAAATTGTTAAGGGCGTAAGATACTAAAAGCTCCCCAGAGTAGAGTGTTCACATGTTTAAATAATTGTCGACTAATTAGAAGTTGAAATTTTGTACTTTTCTCTCACTGACATTTATCTGGGATAAAGATTCTTGGATAAAAATTCCAGTCTCCAAATAATTACAGTCACAGTGGAGGCAATATTAAATCTTAAATTTAAGCATGCTCAAGTAGTTTTGTCCTCTGAATGATTTTCAAAACTATTAATCTTTTTTTTCTATTTTTTTTTTTTTACAGAAGTTGTGCATGACTGACAAATGATCAGGCCCTACATTTTGGAGGGCCAGATCAAGATCCAAAGTGTTTACTTAAGTCATAAATGGCGGGAGAATCTGCCACTATATCGTGCAAAGATTATGTCAAACCCTCTCTAATCTTAACTTTTCATGAAGAAGAATTGTAAACTTTTTTTGGCATGTGGTCACTAACTGCTTTAAATGCTGGGCAAAAGTCATGCAGAAAGCTCCCAGAGGGCTTTGTGGTGAAAGTCATGCAGAAAGCTCCCAGAGATGCATAAATTTTAACATTTCAAGAATAGCTCCTTTATTTCTCCACCAAACCCTATACTGTGACCATTCTTTAGAATCGATTCGAAGAGACGATCCTAAAGAGTGGTCACAGTATAGGGTTTAGTGGAGAAATGACAATTTTAATATTTCGATATGCACCCTTATAAGTAGCTGTGAAAGGTTATCATAAATTTGTCATTAGGATCCTGAAGGTTAACCCTTTCATCCATTCAAACACTTTTCATGCTTTTGCAAACAGAGTAGACCCAGATCAGATGGCTCCTATAGGAGCCATCTGATCAGGGTCTACATTGTTTGCTTATGGAATCATAATAGATCCCAATCTGCAGTTTCTTCAATACCAAAAATTCATGTGAATATTATTATCCCATTATAAAAAAAATCAGCTAATAAATATTCATAACGCCATTGTTTGTTACAAGTTAACATTCAACAGAGAATGTTTACTCTTTTCTCCATAAATACGCCTTTCTACACCTCTGTAATAACCACTTCTTGAAACCATTGTGATAAATAGAGCATTTGCTCCTATATAGGAGCAAATGCTCTATTTATCACAATGGTTTCAAACTACAAAATTCTAAAATTTTACTTTTCTCTAGTAATTGCTCCTTTTTGGTAGATTCATTCAAAGAGGTTGGGTCTAAAAATAGCCTATGGAGTAAAGGGTTAAAGAACGATAATGATCGAATCGGCAAGATTATACTGTTCTTTGCAGCTGATCAGTACCTTAAATTAGCCTTTTGTATGGTGTTGGACAGTTTGGATCTAAATGAGATGTCACATTACTCAGGGCTTCGTCTGGAGCTGTCTGATCTGGATCTACTCTGTTTGCAAAGGTTAAAGGCATATCTTTGGAGTTAACCCTTTCCTCCATAAATACGCCTTTCTACACCTCTGTAATAACCACTTTTTGAAACCAGTGATAAATAGAGCAAAATTTTGCTCCTATAGGAGCTAATGCTCTATTTATCACAATGGTTTCAAACTACAAAATTCTAAAATTTTACTTTTCTGTAGTAATTGCTCCTTTTGGGTAGATTCATTCAAAGAGGTTGGGTCTAAAAATAGCCTATGGCATAAAGGGTTAAAGAACGATACAGATCTTTATTGAGTATTCGGATGTTTTACTGTTCTTTGCAACTGAGTACCTAGCCTTTTGTACATGTATGGATCTAATGAGATGTCACATTACTCAGGGCTTCGTCTGGAGCTGTCCGATCTGGATCTACTCTGTTTGCATTGGTTAAAAGGCATATCTTTGGAGTTAAGGATTAACCCTTTCCTCTATAAATACACCTTTCTACACCTCTGTAATAACCACTTCTTGAAACCATTGTGATAAATAGAGCATTTGCTCCTATAGGAGCAAATGCCCTATTTATCACAATGGTTTCAAACTACAAAATTCTAAAAATTTACTTTTCTCTAGAAAATGCTCCTTGTGGGTAGATTCATTCAAAGAGCTTGGGTCTAAAAATAGCCTATGGGGGAAAGGGTTAATAGAATCAACAGGTCTTCAATGCTGACAGGGTTGATGTGTGAATGAATCAATTTTGAAAACAAATTAGTCTCTTTTTGCTCCAGGTTTCTGCATTAATTGTGAGATGGAATTTGAACCTTTTATACCTTGGAGCAAACTACCATGGCCATTTATTACGGTCCAGTCCAAACATTGTTGACCTTAACATGGGGTGGTCAGCCTGTCACAGTGATTAGGTACCCCATCAAATTTGGAAAAAACTTTAAATAGCAAGAAGAAAAAACCTTAATGATGAAAAATGAATTGTGTGAATATCCAACCTTCACTTGTACTGGTTTTATGCTTTAACCCTTTACTCCATAAATACATCTTTCTATACGCCTTTGCAAACAGAGTAGATCCGGATCAGACAGCTCCTATAGGAGCCACCTGATCAGGGTCTGCTCTGTTTGCTTATGATATAATATAGATAGAATTCTACAGTTTCTTCCATGGCCAAACATTTTTTGTGTCCATGTGCTAATAGAACCTTTAATCTAATTAATATTCATGACATCATTAATTTCTTACATGAATATTCATGGAGCAAAGGGCTCAAGATCAGCTGAACTTTAATATAAGGTAATTACTCAAAATATTCAGACACACAATCTCCCCCTCTCCATGAGCTTGAATTTGTCAATTTGGTACCCTTCTGATAACTTTGAATTAGACAGTCATAATAGCAAATAGTGTAGACTCTGGTTAAACTGCTTTGTCAGGAGCAGTTTGATCTGGGTCTGCACAGTGTTATCCAGTCTGTCCGAATATTTAGAAAATTTCCCAGCAGTTTACTAAGCGTCCTGAATACTTGAACAGACAAACTTCAGCAAATAGTGTAGATCTAGATTTGAAGGAACAGTTTGGTCAGGGTTTATACTGTTTGCCAGTCTATTAGTTTAACCCTTTCCTCAATAGGCTATTTTTTAGACCCAACCTCTTTGAATGAATCCACCCAAAAGGAACATTTACTAGAGAAAAGTAAAATTTTAGAACTTTGTAGTTCGAAACCATTGTGATAAATAGAGCAAATGCTCTATTTATCACAATGGTTTCAAGAAGTGGTTATTACAGAGGCGTAGAAAGGCCTATTTATGTAGGAAAGGTTTAAAGGAAAATAAGCAGTGTTATGTTCAATCTGGGTTAAAATTGTCTTTTGATAGATATGTCATTATTACAAGACAGATATGTCATTATTACAACAAACTTTATCAGCACAAGTCTATGCTAAGAAAACAAAAGAAAACATAATTATTTAACCCTTTCTTTCATATAAACGCATTTTCACGGGCTTACATACAGAGTAGACCTAGATCAGGCAGTTCCAGAGGGTCTGCTCTGTTTGCTAATGGAATTTGATAGATCTGTATCTTTTGGAAAATGGCTACAGTGTTCCATCTTCCACATTTCATTATACCCATTTTGGCCATGAATATTCAGAAGGTATTGAAATTTGGAAAAAAAATATAGAACTGGGAAAGGGTTAAAATTGTAATAGACGACATTTGCAACAAATGAAGTTTTGCTCAGCAGTCTAAAGGTTAAGAGATCCATGAAGAATTGGCGATCAACGGTTTTCTCAGGCACAAGGCCACAGTTGATTTGTAATCGTTGAAATTCAATTCCACCCTGAGGACGTGAAACCCGAGCCTGTTTGCCGAACAAGAGAAGCCCGATCATCACACTTCGACAATTATTTCCAACAACAAACTATTTTGCCTCCCCAGTCTAATCAATGAGCATTGAACAAACTGATATTGTACCTGTTTGAATGAGGGGAATGTGAGCCTGGGAAAATGATTGGGGACAGAAATTCTAACCGTAGACCTGTCAATGGGGAATGAGCTTATTAAAGCATGGGATGGGTTATAAAGCAGTAAACTTATCTCATGAAATTGTGATTTCATGAATAATCATTAACTTAATTTTTTTTAATGGTCAATGAAAATGGATTTTTTTCTTAACCCTTTCCCTCATATAAACGTGTTTTCACGCATTTGCAAACAGAGTAGGAGCCGTCTGATCAGGGTCTACTCTGTTTGCTAATAGAATTTCAAAGATCTGTGTCTATTTTCTAAAATGGCTACAATTTTCCATCTTCCATATTTCGTTATTATCATTTTATCTATGAATATTCAGTAGGTATTGAAATTTGGAATGAACACAGAACAGGGAAAGGGTTAAATGTCAAAACCCAGAGCCATATCTTGATTATTCCAGAAGCAAACAGAGTGTACCCTGATCTGATGGCTCCCACTTTAACCCTTCTCTTGCTGAATTCAAAAATACATTTCTCCTTCTTTACCCATGCCATGTTGTATAATTACATATATCTTCACTGTGTACAAGTATTTCACTGTGCAATCACTGCTGTGGAGTGCACTGGTTGCACAATCAACTTGTAAATATTGCAGATCCTGATGAGACAGGAGCTGTCTCATGCTCCTGTCTCATCTGGGTCTTCACTATTTACAGGTAGGTATATTGACATGAATAGCAAGCGAAGGATTAAGTTGTCTTAACTACGTCTACTCTGTTTGAAAAAGGTATCAAAAGCTTTTTCTATACTGCTTGATAAGCATTTATCAAAAATCTGGTTGCTCTTTAATCTTTTCCTTTTCCTTCATATAAACTCTTTTTCACAACTGTGTTTGCAAACAGAGTAGACCTAGATCAGATGGCTCCTATAGGAGCCATCTGATCAGGGTCTGCTCTGTTTTCTAATGAATTTTGATAGATCTGCTTCTTTAATTTCTAAAATGGCTACAGTTTTCCACCTTTCATATACATGTATCATTATAATTATTTTGTCCATGAATATTCAGTAGGTATTGAAATTTGAAATAAACACATAACAGCGAAAGGGTTCTCTGTTTGCATACTATTAGGTTCAGCGTTCTCTGTTTGCATACTATTAGGTAATCAAAGCTCCAGATAAGATGCGTAAATTGAAAATTTTTCAAGTATAACTTCTTTATTTCTCCACCAAACCCTATGTTGTGACCACTCTTTAGAATCGTCTCGAAGAGTATGCATCGTTATCTGTAGCTCTGGATAATCTTAAATTCACTGCATTCTTTGGATGAATGTAACTTCTTTATGTCTCGATGAGACAACTCTAAAGAGTGGTCACAACATAGGGTTTGGTGGAGAAATGATGATTTTAGTATTTGAGTACGCATCGTTATCTTTAGCTCTGGGTAATCTTAAATTCACTGCAAGCATGCAAATGCAGCTATATAATCTTTGGATGAATGTACTTTACTAGGATTATTCAGAAATAGAAGTTAAATGCAAATTTAGACATTTGTGATGAATTTGAATCCTTGCAAGTTTGTAATGATTCCAGACATGTGGAATTATAAGGTTTGTGTACTAAAATTGGAAACAGGACTGTCAAAGTCTGGAAAGGGAGGGCTTGACACGTCAGAATGTCTTAGAAGTTTAATAAATAACAGCTATTACCTGAAACAACAGAGAATGCTACAGATGTAATACCTGTATTTTAGTAGACAGAGCTCCAGATAAGATGCGTAAATTAAAACATTTTCAAAAATAACTCCTTTATTTCTCCACCAAACCCCTATACTGTTACCACTCTTTAGAATCATCTCTTTGAGACGATTCTAAAGAGTGGTCACAGTACAGTAAATAAAACCCCTCTAATGCAACCAGCAAAAAAGGGGCATAATTCACAGTGGCAAAGGCAGGTGGTAGCTTAATGCAGGACAAAAGTTATGCAGAAAGCTCCTGGAGCTTTCTGCATAACTTTTGTCCTGCATTAAGCAACCACCTGCTTATACAGACAGCCATGTTTATTCATTAAGTGGTCGCATTAGAGGGGTTTTACTGTATAGGGTTTGGTGGAGAAACGACGATTTTAGTACACGTGTATTTGAGAAAACACCTTTATCTGTAGCTCTGTATTAGAGAAACTGTACCCTGTAGTTACAAAGTTACAAAGTTATAGATTAACCCTTCGCTTGCTATTCACGTCAATATACCTACCTGTAAATAGTGAAGACCCAGATGAGACAGCTCCTACAGGAGCTGTCTGATCAGGGTCTGCACTATTTACAAGTTGATTGTGCAACCAGTGCACTCCTCCGCAGTGATTGCACAGCAAAATACTTGTACACAGTGAAGATATATGTAATTATACAACAGGACATGGGTAAAGAAGGAGAAATGTATTTTAAAATTCAGCAAGCGAAGGGTTAACAATTTACCTAGGAAAAATTTGTCAAAGATTTTACACAAGTACAGCTGTTTTAACTTTTTACTCCATGAATATTCATGTAAGAAGTAATGACATCATGAATATTTATTAGAATAATTGTTATAATGGCTGATCTTGGTCTACTCTATTTGCAAAGGCGTAGAAAGGTGTATTTATGGAGTAAAGGGTTAACCCTTTCCTTCATACAAATGCTTTTTCATGCCTTTTATGAGTTACAGGTGAGACTGGTGCTGTGGGAATCGTCTGATCAGGGCATGTTGTTTTCTTATAAAATTTTAGTAGATCTTACTCTACAATTTCTTCTAATATGTACAAAATTATGCCATTATAAAATTTCATGTAATTGATGTCCATGAAGTCAGTATTTCTCACATGAATATTCAACAGGGAAAGCCCATTAGGAATATTAATCTGTTTCTTGTTTTAGAAAAATAAAAAATAAGGAAATTTGTTGCCATGGCAGTAGAGAATCAGATCTGTAACAGATATTAAAAAAGTGCAGACCCCGATCAGACAAATCTCACAGGAGGTGTCTGGTGTGATTCTACCCTGTTTGCAAAGGCTTTAACCCATTACCTCATAGGCTATTTTTAGATACCTCTTCGAATTAATCTACCGAAAAGGAGCGTTAATTAGAGAAAATGAAAATTTTAGAATTTCGTAGTTTGAAACCATTGTGATAAATAGAGCATTTGCACCTATATGAGCAAAATTTTAATGCTCTATTTATCACAATGGTTTCACAAAGTGACTTTTACAGAGTCGTCAATATGAGGGAAAGGGTTAAAGGGGGATTTATGAAGTAAAGGGCTTAACCCTTTATTCCATAAATACGCCTTTCTACGCCTTTGCAAACAGAGTAGACCCAGATCAGACGGCTCCTGTAGGAGCTGTCTGATCAGGGTCTACTCAGTTTGCTGATAACATAATATAGACATGATTCTACAGATTCTGTCATGAGCCAAACTTCCATGTATGTGTCCATATGCCATGTTGAAGAATGCATCTTATTAATATTCATGGTGTCATTATTTCTCACATAAATATTCATGGAGGAAAGGGTTAAAAGAAATTAAAAAAAAGTCCACTCTTAAATCTAAATTTAAATCAGATGACAATATTTGCAGGCAAGAATTATTTGGTACCTAAAAGGAGGATGAGATGCTGGTTTTGTTTGTTTGAATTATAGTTCTGTGAAGCCATGACACTGTATGTATTCTATTGTTCTCTCTCCAGCCACCATCTATGACATCATCTACTATGGAGGACACTTACAACCAGTCTCTGTATTCTTATTCACCCCGGGGCGGACCCCCACCCATACCGTCGGTACCACCGGTAAGTAGTCACATTGGGTGAACCTTTAACCCATTCCCTCATTGGCTATTTTTACAATGAAGAAAATATTCCAAAATAGGGAATTAATATAATACATAAATACTTGAACTGCTCTGATCTAATATTTCAATATTAATAATATTTCTGGCTCCATTTCGATAACTTTAACCCATTTACTCAATCAATATTCATGTAAGAAATAATGATACCATGAATATTAACCCATTCCCTCATAGGCTATTTTTAGACTCAACCTCTTTCAATAAATCTACTGAAAAGGAACATTTACTAGAGAAAAGGAAAATGTTAGAATTGTGTATTATTGAAACCATTGTGATAACTAGAACAAATGCTCTATTTATCATAATGGTTTCAAAAAGTGACTTTTACAGAGGCGTAGAAAGGCGTATTTATGGAGGAAAGGGTTAATAAGATTAACTTTTATAATGGCCCTTGAACACATTAAATTTTGGCTATGGCAGAAACTGTAGAATTATATCTTTATCCGCCTGATCTTGATCTACTCTGCTTGTAAAGACGTAGAAAGTCATATGTATGGATTAACCATTTCCTTGTTCTGTATGTATTCCAAATTATAAAATACCTACTGAATATTAATGGACAAAATAGTTTTACAGTCCAACCTGCTGTAAGCGGCCAGTCTAGGGAAGTGGCCACTTTGGCCGCTTACAGCAGATGACTGCCTATAAAACCAGGTGTTTTCATGCATTTGCAAACAGAGTAGAACCAGATCAGATGGCTTCTATAGGAGTTGTCTGATGAAGATCAGGATCTGCTCTGTTTGCTAGTGGAATTTGAAAGATCTGTTTCTTTACTTTCTAAAATTGCTACTATGTTCCACCGTCCCTATTTCATTTAAACTATTTTATTCATGAATATTCAGTAAGTATTGAGATTTGGAATAAGCATAGAACAGGGAAAGGGTTTATCATTAGCAATCTGCACAGTTGTTTGCAGAAAATAATTGTATCTTCCATTTTCTTCCATAACACGATCAAAGTGTCAGACAGACGAGATTCTTTGAAAATCTAAATAATTGAGATTCACCCACACGGGTCTTAAATTCCATTAAATTTCATCAACAAAAAGTGTTGGCTGCTTTCATTATTAACCCTTTCCCTGTTCAATGTTTACTACTGAATATCCATGGACAAAATAATCATAATGAAATATGGAGGGTGGGACATTGTAGCCATTTTAAAAACTAAAGAAACAGTTCTATCAAATTCCATTTGCAAACAGAGCAGACCTTGTTCAGTTTGCTCTTGTAGGAGCTGTCAGACCTGGGTCTACTCTGTTTTTAAATGTGTGAAAACACGTTTATATGAGGGAAAGGGTTAATCCTTTCCTTCATGTAAGCACCCTTTACAAGCAGAGTAGACCTTGCTGAAATTTGCAACCTTGTTGGAATATCGCAAATAGCTTGGATCCTGACGAGACTTTGAGGAATTTAGGGTCTCATCAAGATCCAAGCTGATCTGCGTCTGCACTATTTGCATATCTCAGAGCTACAGATAAGATGCGTAAATTAGAACATTTTCAAGAATAACTTCTTTATTTCTCCACTAAACCGTATGTTGTGACCACTTTTTAGAATCGTCTCTTTGAGACGATTCTAAAGAGTGGTCACAACATAGGGTTTGGTGGAGAAATGATGATTTTAGTATTTGGGTACGCATGTTTATCTGTTGCTCTGTATCTGTATGTCCGAATACTTACAGTAATTAGTTTAAATGGCTAATAGATGGTGTGTTACCTGATTTGACATTTGCCCAGGATTCATGTTTTAATAGGTTATCTTGATATCCTCTGCAACTTTCTTCCTTTGACATGACATTAGAATAACCTATATATTGTATTTCATTTTAAATATTGTTCAAATACTGGCAACGAGAAAGTATATTTATCTGTGAAATTTGATAAAATGTCAAGTATCCATTTGCTGTCACCTTTGCATGCAATCAAAGCGCCACCTGTTGTTCTGTATTTTCCCTGTCAGTTCATTATTTTGCTGCCAGTGTTGCATCTGTGATAACCTATAATGCAAACAGTTTGGATCCAGATGAGACGTCGAGTAACTCGGTATCTCATCAGGATTCAAACTGTTTGTTACTGTGGTAATGCTTTTGAGAGAAATAGGGAGAAAAATAAAATAAAATTGTAGTAGATGACAAAGTTTGCAGATGATAAAAGAGTTACATGCTTTGTGTACAGGAAATGTGCAAACACTGTAGACTTAAATCAGAGAGCCTCTGTAAAAATCACCTGTTGAAACCATAATGTGATAAATAGAGCATTTGCTCCTAATAGGAGCAAATGCTATATTTATCACAATGGTTTCAAACTGCAAAATTCTAAAACGTTCCTTTTCTCTAGTAAATGCTCCTTTTGGGTTGATTTGTTCAATGAGGATGGGTCTAAAAATTGCCTATGGAGGAATGGGTTAAAAGGCGTCTCTATCAGGTAAAGGGTTAAAAGACTAATGACCAATTGGTGACAACATTGTAAATAGTTTCGATCCAGATGAGCCAGATTTTGAGTATATTGAAATTCCCTGAAACTTAGACATTGTTTCCTTAAAAGTAGTGAACGAAAAATACGCTGTAAAATTACAGCAGACGACAATTTCTAAGTTACGACAGTTACTAAGTTGAAAAGATTTAAACTGACTTGTTGGCTCCTTGATATTTAATCTTCTGCACTCTGAGCAATTGTCGTCTGCAAATATTGTCATCTGCTTCAGTTCTAAAAGTACATTTTTTCCCCATTCCCTTAACAAAAACTGTATCAGAGTGACAAACAGTTTGGATCCTGATGAGATATAGAGTTATACAGCATTTGATCTGGATCCAAACTGTTTACAAAGATTGTTATAAACTTGTCAGTAGTGTGCTCAAGGTTAAAGTTCATTAAAAAAAAAAAAATTGTTATCTGGAATAGTGTTATATTCTGGATGTGTCTGAAGCTAAGCAGAATCTGAACCAATCAACAAGTATTTATGATTTGACTTATAAAACTTTGAAGGATCACCCATCTTCAGATTAGATGTGTTGTTTGGAATTAAACTTTTAAATATAAATTTTGTGGTTAGGAGCATTTGGGATTTGGGAATAAGGATCAGATCTGCCCCCATGTTAATGACAGGCAAACAGTTAATGTTTGTTCTCTGATTAAATGTACACTTTGCTTCTGAATGAAATGTCAGCAGTGTGGAATATGTAACTCTAGATGTGACAGTGTACAAATATAGCACCTCAGCTTTTTTTTCCCTCAATGTACCGTGTTTACCCTAAGTATTATCTTCTTGTTTGTATTTGTTAACCTCTTTATGTAGTTACTGTATTCTTCTGAGCCCTTTCCCTGTTCTATGTTTATCCCAAATTTCAATGCAGTAAAACCCCTCTCAACCGGATATTAAATTTGATATAAATATCGGTATTGGGGACAGGTGGCAGCTTCATGCAGGGTGAAAGTCATGCAGAAAGCTCCTGCACGAAGCAGCCACCTACCTAAAAGTATCTAAATTCTTCCCTACTAGAATTCCGGTTTAGAGGGGTTTTACTGTACCTACTGAATATTCATGTACAAAATAATGAAGGTGGGACATTTTAGCCGTTTAACCCATTACCTCATAGGCTATTTTTAGATACAACCTCTTTAAATAAATCTACTGAAAAGGATTTTTTTTTTTAATTTTGTAGATTGAAACCATTGTGATAAATAGAGCATTTGCTCCTATAGGAGCAAATGCTCTATTTATCACAATGGTTTCACAAAGTGACTTTTACAGAGTCGTCAAAAGTCGTCAATATGAGGGAAAGGGTTAAGAAAGTAATAAACAGTAATAAATTTATCAAATTCCATTAGCAAACAGCAGACCCTGATCAAACGGCTCCTATAGGAGCTGTCTAATCTAGGTCTACTCTGTTTGCAGGTGTGTGAAAACACGTTCATATGAAGGAAAGGGTTAACCCTATACTTCATTAATGTTCACTGCAGAAATAATGACATCATGAATATTAATTAGCTGAATTTTTATAATATAAAATTTTTGCTTTGACAAAAAGGAGAATCAGATCTGTATCATGTCATAAGCAAGCAGAGCAGACCTTGATCAGACGTCTTCTATAGGAGCTGTCTGATCTGGGTCTGCTCTGTTTGCAAAGGCAGAGAAAGACATATTTATGGAGTAAGAGTTTATTAACACCCCTTCTTTAGTAAATTTTCTTTACTTGATGGAGGGGGAGGGGGGGGGGGGGCATTTCTATCAAACTGCATTAAGCAATCACCTTCGAACAAATAAATGCAAGAAGCCCAGTTTTTAAAGAAATGCCCCGTGAAAATATATTAGAGAGAGTATGGTGAGTACAGTAATGACATAATTAAATATTAACCATGGCTGAAACTGTAGAATCAGAGTTTTAGTATTCCATTAGCAACCAACGAAGACCTTGATCAGACTGTTCCTACAAAAGCCATCTTATCTGTGTCTACTCTTTTTGCAAATGCATAAACCCATTCCATCATAGGCTATTTTTAGACCCAACCTCTTTGAATAAATCTACCCAAGGGGAGCATTTACTAGAGAAAAGGAAAATGTTAGAATTGTGTAGTATTGAAACCATTGTGAGAAACAGAGCATAATTTTGCTCCTATGGAGAAATTGCTGTATTTATCACAATGGTTTCAAGAAATGACTATTACAGAGGCGTAGAAAGGCGTATTTATGGAGGAAAGGGTTAAAAGGCATAATTCATAACTATGGTGTAAAGGGTTAAACAAAATGGACCATTCCACATTGACAATGCAGTATTTGAAGGAGCAAATACTGTAGCTTTGCCTTTTTCCATGGAATGTTGAAATAGGCTGTCATACATTTACAAACAGTGTAGAACTTGATCAAAGAACTCCCATAGAAATCTTCTGATAGAGTCTGTTCTGTTTGCTATTTACAATTTCTGAGTATGGCTCCTCGATAGTGTTGCTGAAATGGACTTTGGCAAATCAGAAGTCAAATAAAAAAAACTTGCATCGTAATTGTAATTTCGCTTAATTTACAATACGATCGCAATGGTTAAATGAAATAGCTCATGGGACAATTAAACTGCTTCGATTGTACAATTGTGATCATTGACATCGCAAATGACTTGCTACAGTAGGACATCTGCAGTAAACCCCCTCTAATCCAGGATTCTAGTGTGGAGAAGAATTTATATACTTTTAGGCAGGTGGCTGCTTAATGCAGGGTGAAAGTCATGCAGAAAGCTCCTAGAGGAGCTTTCTGCATGACTTTCACCCTGCATTAAGCTGCCACCTGTTTCCAAGACCGATATTTATGCTGGATTTAATGTCTGGTTTAGAGGATTTTTACTATACCATAGTGTGGCAGCTTTTATCATACCACTGTGCTTTACGACCGGTGTTCTGTACTCTTGTGTGTCTGTCTGATACCCTAGTTACCCTTAGTATTCGGACATGCAGGCTTGGGCAACTTGTACAGACCCAGATCAAATTGTGCAGACCCAGATCCTGAAGGAGCAGTTTGACCAGGGTTTGCAATATGTGCTACTATAATGTCAACGTGATTTGAAGTTATCAGTGTTGCAAAATTGAATTATGCAGCTTTACAATCCAGTGAAGGGAGATGGGGTAGTTGGGGCAGTTTCTGTATTGCTTCGATGCACGTTATGACATTTTCTGCAGCACTAAGTACTGTCACATTATATATATCAATAGTGCAGTACAATTTAACTCTTTGCACGCTGGTGGCAATTTACTTACTGTAAAAACCCCTCTAAACCTGAAATTTTTGGAGAAGAATTTAGGGGATTTTAGGCAGGTTACCAGGCTGCTTGATGCAGGGTGAAAGTCATGCAGAAA
Organism: Azorinus chamasolen; assembly: GCA_963576725.1. Lineage (NCBI taxonomy): Eukaryota > Metazoa > Mollusca > Bivalvia > Cardiida > Solecurtidae > Azorinus > Azorinus chamasolen. The sequence goes on along the minus strand of OY755237.1, from coordinate 37,324,725 downwards.
GCTCCTTGAGAGCTTTCTGCATGACTTTCACCCTGCATTAAGCTGCTACCTGTTTTAACCCTTTCCCTCATATAAACGTGTTTTCAGGCATTTGCAAACAGAGTAGACCCAGATCAGACGGCTCCTGGAGGAGCCGTCTGATCAGGGTCTGCTCTGTTTGCTAATAGAATTTGATAAATCTGTTTCTTTGCTTTCTAAAATGTCTACAATGTTCCACCTTCCATATTGCTTTATCACAATTTTGTTAATGGATATTCGATAGGTATTGAAATTTGGAATAAACATTTACTGTACTGTTACATACGGTGTTGAATCCAGATGAGATTGTCAAGTAAAACAGTGTCTCATCAGAATACGAGCTGTTTGACATTCTTACTGTTAAATTTTTAACCTTTGATGAATATTCATGTAAGAAATAATGACATCATGAATATTTATTAGCTAACTTTTAATAATGGCATACGGACACAAGATGTTTTGGTGTGAGTCAGAAACTAGAGTCAGATTTATGATTATTTGATAAGCAAACATGGCTGTCTGATCTGGATCTGCTCTGTTTGCAAGGTATTAAAAAGCACTTTTATATGAAGGAAAGGGTTAAAGGAAAATTGAAGAAAAATGTAAAAAGACAGCAATTTTAGCAGACAGTGATTTTAGCCTTAACAAGAAGTACTTAGCGTGCAAAGAGTGAATTAACAAACTCATATTTTAGAATATAAACACTGTCAGTCTGTTCTGTTACAAATTGTTTGCTCTTCCCTGAATACTGAAAAAATTGAAATGGAATGCCCCATTATTGTTTGAGTGTAATTATGAAATTATCAATTTCCTAGAGACTTTAACTCTTTGCACGCTAGTTGGCGAAACTGATACCCTATGCAAACAGTTTGGATCCGGATGAGACGCCGCATTATAAACAGTTTGGATCCAGATGAGAGGCCACATAATGCGGCGTCTCATCTGGATCCAAACTGTTTGTCACCTAGACCATATTTTTGCAAAGAAATGAGAGAAAGTTTATTTTAAGAATTGAAGCAGACTACATTGTTGCAGACGAAAAATTGCTTAGCGTGCAAAGAGTTAAATCCTAATCCTGTTATCCTTGACTTTGATCGCATTTGCGAATAACCTGGATCCCGACAAGACACTGAACAATTGCAATACAAGGTCAATAGTTTCTCGAAAGCCTGATCAAATTAGAAGTAGTGAAAATTGCTTCAGATCCAAATTTAACCCATTCCTTCATAGGCTATTTTTAGATCCAACCTCTTTGAATAAATCTGCCGAAAAGGAGCATTTACTAGAAAAAAGGAAAATTTTAGAATTGTGTAATGTTGAAAGCATTGTGATAAATAGAGCATTTGCTCCTATAGGAGCAAATGCTCTATTTATCACAATGGTTTCACAAAGTGAGTCGTCAAAAGTCGTCAATATGACGGTTCCTACAGAAGCCATCTGATCTGGGTCTACTCTGTTTGCAAAGCCATAAAAAGGCGTAATTTTTGGTGTAAAGGGTTAAACATTGATGGACTAGTCCACTCCGTTAATTCAGAATTGAAAAGGTTAATGTGTAGTAATGGTAGTTGTGTTGTTTATGTGATGATAATAATATTTATTGTTGTTTACTTTACAGCCGGATGGCAGCCACGTTAACATGTACGGTGAAGATAGTTACGGACAGTTACAGAGCGTACAGACAAGGTAAGACAAATAATAATTATGATCCGTTGAGTGTCTGTTAACAGGTAGTTCTGTACTTTTAACCCATTCCTCCATGAATATTCATGTAAGAAATATTGATGTCATGAATATTTATTAGATTTATTTGCTTTAACAGCACACAGGCACAGGAAATTTGCGCCATGGTAGAAACTGTACAATCATATCTTTATTATACCATAAGGAAACAGAGCAAACCCTGATCAGATGGCTCCTATATAAGAGCCGTCTCACAGATCTGGGTCTTCTCTGTTTGCAAAGGCCTGGAAAGGGGTATTTGTGGTGTAAAGGGTTCTCTCATATTGACGACTCAGTAAAAGTCACTTTTTGAAACCATTGTGATAAATAGACTTTTAATAGAGTATTTGGTCCATAGGAGCAAATGTTCTATTTATCACAATGGTTTCAAATTTTTTGATTCAGACCTGATTTCAAGGTAAGCTTCGTGCATTGCTTTCAGTCGGTGTTAAGCTACCATCTGAATTTCAATGGATATTATATAGGGTTTTAGTTGTTTCATTGATCAACATTTTCCGCCAAAAAGTAACAGGGCGTTCAACATGGGCATTTCTTAGAGTAGGGGCATTTATTAGGAGTTATGCAGGTTTTTTTTCTGGTAGATCATAGCTGTGACTTTTCATTAGTCATTTCTGTGAGACAATCCTAATAATAGAAGCCATGACTATGGCTTTGCAGGAGAAATTAGGACATTATTGTTGAGAACCATTTAGCATACCTTTCTTATCTTATACCGTTACCTGATTAATAGTAAGACACCATGAATATCAATTAGATTTAATTTTTTATAATTGCATATTAACTGTAAAAGACAGGATTTTTTGTGCTTGGCAGATGCTGTAGAATCAGATCATTATAATTTCATAACTCCTGCCAGAGCTGTCTTATCTAGGTCTACTCTGTTTGTGAAAGTGTACGTCTATCAGGTAAAGGGTTAGGCCCCTGGTGATCTGAGCGATAACATTATGGGAATATTGTGAAGGAACAGATGTAGCTGATATCAAAGAAGCATCATAACAAGCATCGTAACATGGACAGACAGAGGACATTCAAGGACATCTGATAGCTGAATGCAATATCCGCATTTTACCAAGTACAGTAAAACACTTCTGAACCAGAAATATTTATAAAGAATAATTTGGATCTTTTTAGGCATATGGAAACATTGCTTAATGCAGGATGAAAGTCTTGCAGAAAGCTCCCAAAGGAGCTTTCTGCATGACTTTAACCCTGCATTAAGCTGCCACCTGTCTTACAGACTGGCATTAACCCATTACCTCATAGGCTATTTTTAGATACTACCTCTTTGAATTAATCTACCAAAAGGAGCATTAATTAGAGAAAAGTAAACTTTTAGAATTGTGTACATGTAGTTTGAAACCATTGTGATAAATAGAGCATTTGCTCCTATAGGAGCAAATACTCTATTTATCACAATGGTTTCCCAAAGTGACTTTTACAGAGTCATGAAAAGTCGTCAATATGAGGGAAAGGGTTAATACCAATTTGAGGGTCCATTTTAGAGGGTTTAGAGGGGCCATAACAGAGGACATCTGATGGCTGTAAGCAATATCCACTTTTACTTACCCAGTCCAGGTACTTGTTTCCATACAGACCGTGTTGGATATTGTTTTTGTCCAATTTCTAATTCCACCAGTTTGTAAAGCTGAATAATGTTAATTGGCACAGTTTTGAAAACTTTAATATTAGACTGACATAGTAGCAAATAATACACACTGATTTACCCATTCCCTCATAGGCTATATTTAGACCCAACCTCTTTGAATAAATGTACCGAAAAGGAGCATTTATTACAGAAATAGGAAACTTTTAGAACTGTAGTGGAGCTGACCCTGATCAGATGGTTCCTACAGGGGCCATCTGATCTGGGTCTACTCTGTTTGCAAAGGAATGAAAAAGCATTGGGGAAGGTTAAGTCAGGTGTCATGTTATTGGGACAATTGACATTTGCAACAGTTTTGATTCAGTTCATATCCCAAATCTTAAAATGTTTAACCCTTTCCTTCATATAATTATAAACGCATTTTCATGGATTTGCAAGCAAAATAGACCCAGATCAGATGGCTCCTATTGGAGCCCTCTGATAAGGGTCTGCTCTAGATCTGTTTACCTTTGGCATGATATAGATCTGATTCTACAGTTTTTGTCGAAGCAAAAAAAATCCTTGAAAACTTCAGCTAATAAATATTCATAATGTTGTAATTTCTTACATAAATATTGAACAGGGAAACTTTAATTTAAATAGCAAGTTAACCCTTTCCTCCATAAATACGCCTTTCTACGCCTCTGTATTGCTTAATGAAACCATTGTGATAAATAGAGCATTTGCTCCTATAGGAGCAAATGCTCTATTTATCACAATGGTTTCAAACTACAAAATTCTAAAATTTTACTTTTCTCTAGTAAATGCTCCTTTTGGGTAGATTCATTTCGAAGAGGTTGGGTCTAAAAATAGCGTATGGAGGAAAGGGTTAATACCAATTATCCATGTAACAAGATGTCAGCTTGGTAATGCTATATTGTAACATGAGAACTACCTAATGTCAAAATACCAAAAATACTTTGTTACCAATTGTTGAAAGGCAAAATTGCATTACCTTTTGAATGATGGAAATAATGAACTTGGAATAATAAATAGTTTGAACCCAGATAAGAGGGTTCCTGACCGAGCTCTCTGATTAGGGTCTGCACAGTTTGTCAGATAAAATCCTTTAGCAGGTTAAACTACTTTATACTGAATGGACCTAGCTCTTTAACAATTATGGACCATTCCACTTTGAAGATTTTAGCTTTCAGAAGGTTAGTACTGTTGAATCTCTTTTAACCCTTTCCCTCATATAGACATGTTTTCATGCATTTGCAAACAGAGTAGACCCAGATCAGACGGCTCCTAGAGGAGCCGTCTGATCAGGGTCTGCTCTGTTTGCTAATAAAATTTGATAGATCTGTTTCTTTACTTTCTAAAATGTCTACAATGTTCCACCTTCCATATTTCTTTATAACTATTTTGTTAATGAATATTTAGTAGGTATTGAAGTTTGGCCTAAATACAGAATAGGGAAAGGGTTAAGGCAGTTTCCCCCCACAAAGACTAATGTACTAGCACATGCAATCCAAAGAATGTTTAATCATTTTACACCATTTAGTTTTATTGTTAGGTTTTCGGGAGGGTCTTGAAACGGGGAGGGTTTTGAAACGCAACATCTTTAACCCTTTACTCCATTAACATTTATGTAAGTGATAATGACATCATGACTATTAATTAGATTATTTTTAGCTCCACTTTTTCGAAAAGTGGAGCTATTGTCATGACCCTCTCGGTGGCGTCGGTGTCGGTGTTGGCGTCGGCGTTGGTTAACCTTTTTGTTAAGGTCCATTTCTTCAGAACTATCAAAGTAATATCTTAAGCCTTTCCTTTACATAAATGCTTTTCACGCATTTGCAAACTGAGTAGACCCAGATCAGACGGCTCCTATAGGAGCCATCTGATCATGGTCTGCTCTAGATCTGTTTGCTAATTGCATTGATAGATCTGTTTCTTTAGTTCCTAAAATTGCTACAATGTTCCACCTTCAGTATTTCATTATGAAAAGGCGTTTATATGAAGGAAAGGGTTAAAAAATTAACATTTAGGTTTCTGTATTTTTGTAACAGATGTCTGTCTAGCAATGCAAAGGTTTAATTTTTTTATGTCAGAAATTGATAAATGTAATATCAGCTTTGTGTGGGGTGACCGTAGCCTTGTACCATTAACACAACGATCAAATTAAAACAGTCAGGAATTCTACATATGTATTATGTGGGTCTCAAACCCTGCAAATGCTGGAAATCAGAGTATTGGCAAATGGAAATACAGTAGAACCCCTCTAATGCGACCACTTAATGAATAAAAATGGATGTCTTTATAAGCATGTGTTTGCTTACTGCAGGACAAAAATAATGCAGAAAGCTCCTAGAGGAGCTTTCTACATTATGATTGTCCTGTATTAAGCAACCACCTGCATCTAGCACCCAGAATTATACCTCTTTTAGGTGGTCGCATTAGTGGGATTTTACTGTACATGTACATGTAATGTCAGGCCTTTTTCTGGTCTGTTAACTCTTTCCTTCATATAAATGCTTTAACCCTTTCCCTGTTCTGTAGATTGGCCAAATTTCAATACCTACTGAATATTCATTAGCAAATAGTTATAATGAAATATGGAAGGTGGAACATTTTAAACATTTTAGAAGCTAGGATACAGATCTATCAAATTCCGTTAGCAAACAGAGCAGACCCTGATCAGACGGCTCCTGTAGGAGCCGTCTGATCTGGGTCTACTCTGTTTGCCAATGCATGAAAACACGTTTGTATGAGGGAAAGGGTTAACAAAGAGGACCCAGGTCCTATAGGAGCCTTCTGATCAGGGTCTGCTCTGTTTGCTCCCTTTACTTCATACAAACATGTTTGTAAACAGAGTAGACCTAGATCAGGTGGCACCTATAGGATCCATCTGATCAGGGTCTGCTCTGTTTGCTAATGGACTTTGATAGATCTGCTTCTATACTTTCTAAAATGGCTACACTGTTCAAACTTCCATCTTTCATTATAACTATTTTGTCAATGAATATTCAGTAGGTATTGAAATTTGCAATAAACACAGAACAGGGAAAGGGTTAAAAAGACCCATTCTCAATGCAAAATGGGTAACAAATTTTCCACTTACCCATTCCATCATACGGATGACTTTTGATGACTCTGTAAAAGTCACTTTGTGGAACCATTGTGATAAATAGAGCATTTGCTCCTATAGGAGCAAAATTTATGCTCTCTTCATCACAATATTTTCAAACTTAACAAGATTATAACATTTTCTTTTTCTCTAGTTTAATGCTCCTTTTCGGTAGATTTATTCAAATACATGTAGGTTGTATCTAAAAATTGTCTATGAGGTAATGGGATAACAAATACATTAGATCCTGACCAGGTGGATCTGTAGGAGAAAAAAGAATTTTAGCCGCTGATAATACCTTCTTTCTTTATCTTAAGAACTTCAAAGTAAAAGTAAAATAGATTTCAGAAAAGCCCCTGGCACCTGAAAAGACAAGTTCAGACAAGAGTTTTCAAACAAATTTGTTTCTGTAGCCTACACAGATGAAACTAGATGGAATTTCTGTCAAAAATATCTCTGCATCTAACAATGTTATTTCTGCACTCAAATCGTTATCACAACATGTGCTCATGTTCTATGGGGTTTTGTGACGTTGTGACATTGATAAATATTTGTTATTGAAATTGCAACAGAAAACAATTAGGAAAACAGATTAGGAGTCTCCTTGCAGATTGTCGTATTAATGCAGTTTTGTTGGCCTCAACCTTTTAAATGCGAGATACAAGTGTATTGGCATTGTAAACAGTGAAAACCCAGATCAGAGGGCTCCTCTAGGAGCCCTCTGATCAGGATCTGCACAGTTTATCATTCAAAGTCATCTTTGAAAGAATTTTATCCTTTCATACTTTATGGACTCTCTCGATAAACATTGATGGACCAGTCCACAATGAAAAGTTCAGCATTCGAAGGGTTAAAAGCCTTTCATTCGTTATTGAGACACCGAGGCAATTAATCAGCCTTTGCATGATTCCAAAAGTCTGTCTGCCCCAAAAGTGAAATTCTTAACCCTTTACCTCATAGGCTATTTTTAGATCCTACCTCTTTGAATAAATGTACTAAAAAGGAGCATTAATTAGAGAAAAGGAAAATTTCAGAATTGTGTAGATTTGAAACAATGATTGTGATAAATAGAGCATTTGCTCCTATAGGAGCAAATGCTCTATTTATCACAATGGTTTCATAAAGTGACTATTACAGAGGCGTAGAAAGGTGTATTTATGGAGGAATGGATTAACCCTTTACCTCATAGGGATTTTTTTCACGTCTTTGCATATAGAGTAGACCCAAATCAGACTACTTCTGTTGGATCAGTGTTAGCAAGGTCTGATCTGATTGCTTATAAAACATTGTAGAGCTGAGTCGTAACTCTTTCCTCCATAAATACGCCTTTCTACACCTCTGTAAAAGTCGCTTTTTGAAAGCATTGTGATAAATAGAGCATTTGCTCTTTAGGAGCAAATGCTCTATTTATCACAATGATTTCAAAACTACAAAATTCTAAAAGTTTCCTTTTTCTCTAGTTAATGCTCCTTTTGGGTAGATTTATTCAAAGAGGATGCTGTATTTATCACAATGGTTTCAAACTACAAAATTCTAAAAAAAATCCTTTTCTCTAGTTAATGCTCCTTTCGGTAGATTCATTCAAAGAGGTTGGGTCTAAAAATAGCCGTACCTCCATACCTCATGAATATTCATTTAGAAATAATGACTTTTATGAATATTAATTGAAGTTTGGGAATGGCATGATTATGAAAAAAGACATGTTTAGCCATGGCAGATAGTGTGAAATCAGATCAGTATAATTCTATCAATGAGAGTAGACCCTGTTCAAATGACTCCTAAAGGAGCTGTCTAATCTTGGTTGACTCTGTATGCCAATCACTAATCCATTTGCAAGGGCGTCAAACGGGTGCTTCTATCTAGGCTATATAGATATAGGATTGCCATGTGCACAATATCATTATTGTCGTCTGCCTCCATCCGTCTAAGTAGACAATGGGTTGCGCCAGGATGAACTTGAGCTGCAGTGTCTGCTGTGACAGTTGAGGCCAATCCTGGAGTGGCAGTCTCTGCTGCAGTCACTACAGATGACAACGTGTACACAAATACTAAAATCGTCATTTCTCCACCAAACCCCATACTGTGACCACTCTTTAGAATCGTCTCTCCGAGACGATTCTAAAGAGTGGTCACAGTATAGGGTTTGGTGGAGAAATAAGGAAGCTATGCTTGAAAATGATTAAAATTAAGCATCTTATCTGGAGTTTTGCTTGATACCATCATTATTAAAATTCAGCTAATCAATATTCATACATTCATTATTTCTTACATGAATATTCATCAGATAAAGTGTTAAGAAAAAGTTGTCTTTGAGACAGTGAACACAAATATCATAGAGTCCCAGATTATGCAATATTGCCAATATGCATGACACTTGTAATTTCAGCAACTCTTCATGAATATTGATTAGACAGTTTTTATTATAGCTAGCATAGAACACAGAATTTTATCCCTAACAGAAACTGTAGAATCAGATCTACAGAGCTACAGATAACGGTGCGTACTCAAATTCTAAAATCGTCATTTCTCCAGCAAACCCTATGCTGTGACCACTCTTTAGAATCGTCTCTCCGAGACGATTCTAAAGTGTGGTCACAGCATAGGGCTTGCTGGAGAAATAAAGAAGTTATCCTTGAAAAATATTTTAATTTACGCATCCTATCTGGAGCTCTGGATCTATATAACTTCATAAGCAAGCAGAGCAGACCCTGATCAGATGGCTGAGCCATCTGATCTTGGTCTACATTGTTTGCGAAGGTGTCAAAAGTTGTAAGGTAAAGGGTTAAAGATATTAATGTTTTGTGCCTCAATTCCCAGTAGAAAACCATTATCAGTATAATTATACATTCTGTCTACGTTTATTGTTCCTTTGAAACTCAAACTCTTTACATGCTCCGTACATGTTACGTGCAAAAACCGTCATCAGTTATTGACTCTCACTGAGGATTTTCTGTATAATTTTTCCCCAAAAAATATCATAATTTGAGTGGCAAAACAGTTTGGATCCTGATGAGATGCTGAGCTACTTTGTGTCTCAACTGTATAGCATAGATTATCTCAAAGTGTCTGCTGGCATGCAGAGAATTAAATGAAGAGCTATAGGCACTTGTAAATTACTGTTGAATTTCTAGGATGACACTCGGAGAGGTAACACATTCAGCACCTTTCCTCATGAATATTCATTTAAGAAATAATGACTGTTAAATTACTAATTTTTTATAATGGCATTATCAATATAAAAGAATGCTAACTATGGCAGAAATTTTAGAATGAGATCTACATATTTTTTTTCCGTAGCAAACAGAGCAAGACCCTATCGAGGGCTTGGTGCAAAACTATTCTAACTCCTTCACAAAGTGAAGGAGTTAGAATAGTTTTGCACCAAGCCCTCGCTATGCAAGCAGAGTAAACTTTATCAAAGGTCTATATAAGAACCATGACTATTGATTTCAAAATTTTGGAGTTATAGCCATTTATTTTTTCAATTTTTTTAAATTTAGCTTGACACTTAGCACCAAATCAGATGAGCGTTGGAGCCGCACGCCGCTCATGTTAGCTGCTGTTCAACTGTGACGTCCATTTAGTTTAAAAGACTTTGAATGTCAAACAGTACATTATTAGTTACACGGTTATTTGGCAGGGTGTACGGGCTGGTATGACCGGGTTAGATCCCGTATTTCCTGAGGCGTTAGCCGAAGGAAATACGTGGTCTAACCCGGTCATACCAGCCCGTACACCCTGCCAAATTACCGTGTAACGAATTTATTACCAGTCAGAGATCCGATTTACCTAATTAAGAAACGAATAACTCTTATTTTGCTGACATTAGATATCTAATTGCATGACGACATGACAAAGAAAACATGACGTCATCACAGAGCAAATATGACGTCGTCTCAGAGCAAGTTCTAAAGAGGAATTGAAACTTCACTTGTAAACATTAACGGTAACACGTTGTACTGATAATAGGTTGATAGTGTTAAATTGGGGAACGTATGAGGTACAGTTTTTTACGTTTATTATCGATTATTTGGTCGTAATCCATCCAGAATTATTGGAGTAAGGACGATATGAAATTTCGAATCGACGCTAAAAATAAAAACAAAACGAATGACGTCACGCGTCAAATTTGAATAATTCTGTATTCTCCGTGGAAGCCGCTGAATACGGTACTGTACACCCCGGCAGTTTTTGGTAAACTGACCAATCAAATTCCAAGGATTTACTCTGACTGGTAATAAATTCCGATCTTCTGATTGTAAATTAACTCTGTTCCCACATTCTGAGAATAATGTTCCAGTCTAATATTGTCCTTTGTGTCACTTGGCTAACAGAATAGATCTAGATCAGTTGGCTCCTTTAGGAAAAAAGTTTCGGCCTTGGTAACTCCATAAGCAAACAGAGCAGACCCTGATCAGATGACTCCTACAGGAAATGTCTGATCTGGATCTACTCTTGTTTCTAAAGGCATAGAAAGGTGTATCTATGGAATAAAGGTTTAACCCTTTAACTGTTCAATTCATACCGAATTTTCATGGACAAAACAGTTATAATGAAATATGGAAGATGGAACATTGTAGCCATTTCAGAAACTACAGAAACAGATCTTTCAAATTCCACTAGCAAACAGAGCAGACCCTGATCATACGGGTCTACTCTGTTTGCAAATGCATGAAAACATGTTTATATGAGGGAAAGAGTTTAGTTGATAAAGTGAAAAAGAAGTGAGTTTTGACAGATGTCTCTAATTACAGTGAACTTGGAGGTTTTATGACAACATATGAGCGTTTTAATGAAACTTAATGTAAGGGGTAAAGACCAATATTCCTCATATAAATCATTTTATTTCCAGTATTTTCATGAAATTAGAAATTATTGGTTATCCAAATGTTATTCATAGGATTTTCAAGATTGTCTGAATTATCTACTAGACTGTATGTTGTAATCTTTAACCCAATCCCTCATAGGCTATTTTTAGATCCAACCACTTTAAATAAATCTACCAAAAAGGAGAATTTACTAGAGAAAAGGAAAATTTTTGAATTCTGTAGTTTGAAACCATTCTGATAAATAGAGCATTTGTTCCTATAGGAGCAAATGCTCAATTTATCACGATCACGGATGGTTTCAACAGGTGACTTTTGCAAAGTCGTCAAAAGTCGTCAATTTGAGGGAATGGGTTAATTTGGCTTGTAATTTGAAAATAAAGTGGATGAAAAGTAGTGAGAGCAAAACTTGCATACCTTGTTAAAGGATTAACCCTTACTACGCTGAATTTTCAAATGGACTGTTCAAAAATTCAAACAGGTCAAGCTTATGGTGAATATTAAGGGATTTTTTTTAAAGAAAAGTGTTACATGACAAACACTACAGACCCTGATGAGAGGAGCCCTCTCATCTGGGTCTACACTGTTTGCAAAGGACATTAGTGACTCGTGTCTTGCACTGTAAGGGTTAGCTCTGATAAAATGGCCTGATGGTACAGCATTCTAGTCCATGATGGGAATGTCCTAGGTTCGATTCTTGGTGGCATATCACAGTTAATGATTCACTTCATAGATATGCCTTTTTAACGCCTTTGCAATCAGAATAGACTCAGATCAGATGGCTACTGTAGGAGCCTTCTGATCTGGGTCTGCTCTGTTTGCTTTTGAATAATTTGAAGATCTTATTCCACAGTTTCTACCATGGCCAAAAGTTCATAATTATGTTCATGTACCATCATAAAATTTAATAAATAGTCATCATAAAATTTAACCCATTCCTGCATAGGCTATTTTTAGATCCAACCTCTTTGAATAAATCTACTGAAAAGGAGCGTTTACTACTGAAAAGGAAAATTTTAGAATTGTGTAGTGTTGAAACCATTGTGATAAATAGAGCATTTGCTCCTATGGAACAAATGCTCTATTTATCACAATGGTTTCACAAAGTGACTTTTACAGAAGCATCAAAAGGCGTCAATATGCAGGAATGGGTTTAATAAATATTCATCATTTTACATTTTATGGACTATCACCTATTTGACAGAAGAATATTGAAAGTTAAAGCTTTGCACACAAAGTATGAAATGTTACTTCAATCTTACATTATAATTTAGACTTTTAGTTTGGAAGATTCTGGCTTTAAAACATCTTTACAGTGAAATTTGTTCCCTGAAGTCACAAATTACTGAAGCAGTAATAGACAACATTCTATTGTTCATTTCTTGTTTCTAGAACATTTTAGTAAAAGGCCTTTGGCATTCACAATTTGCTTTAGAAACAAGTAAGTAATATAGTCTCAGAGGAAACACATTAACGCTTTTCCTGTTGAATATTCATGTAAGAAATAATGACATCATGAATATCTATTGGCTGAATTTTTGTTATAGCATACATGCAAATGCAAATGCTCTTATTTATCAATGGTTTCAATAAGTACTACACAATTCAAAACTGTTCCATTTCTCTAGTAAATACTCCTTTTTGGTAGATTTTTTCAAAGAGGTTGGGTCTAAAAATAGACTATGAGGGAATGGATTAACTGCTTTAGCAGGGAACACTTAAGGACCACTTCCCGGTTGTCTGTCCATCTGTCTGTCTGTCACAATTTTTGGAAAGCACTCCTGCCAGCAGATAACATATTTAGTATGCAAATAGTTGCTGTCCACATGGTTTTCAAAGCTCTATGTTTATTACATTTTCTTTTTATTACATGTTCTTGGTGCTACATTTTCTCTCGTTGCTGCTCATATTGAATTTCATAATAAGTTAGGATTATTGTATTCCTACATATAATACAGTTTTTATGACAAATAAATTGCCTGATAGAGATATCGGGAGACAAGAATCCATACTTCTCCTGTATCTTCCCAAAGTAGAGGCCACAAAATCTAATGATAGTTATTGTAAGATCTAGACATTTCAGACAGTATTGATTGGGTCACAAAATAGTAAGCCAAGTCAGCAATTTTCAGTTTTCTCAATTTTTGGGTAATGTTAGAACTATCTTAGAACCTCTCATAAGTGTATTCCGATTTCTCTTTTATCAGAGCATACCCTGATCAGTCTACTCCTACAGGGCCTTAACCCTTTCCTCCATAAATATGCCTTTCTATGCCTCTGTAAATGTCACATTTTGAAACCATTGTGATAAATAGAGCATTTGCTCCTATGGAGCAAATGCTCTATTTATCACAATGATTTCATAACTACACACTTAGAAACTTATCCCTTTCCCTATAGCTAGTAAATGCATTAATTGGGTTAATCCATTTATCCATGAATATTTATTTAAGAAATGAATGACATCATGAATATTAATTAGATTAATTATCATAATAGCACATGGATACAGGATTTTTTTGCTAAAGCAGAAACCTTAGAATCACATCTATATCGTACCATAAGCAAATACAGCAGACCCAGATCAGAGTCGGCTCCTACAGGAGCCCTCTGCTCTAGGTCTACTCTGTTTGCAAAGGTGTAGAAAGGCGTATTTATGGAGCAAAGAGTTATAATGTGTCCAGTTGTTTATCAAATGTTTTCACATGTCCAGTATTCTAAATCATTATTCTTTCCTTAGTAAACAGAAATGAAAGGAAAATTGACTTTTTCTCTTTAACCCTTTCGGCGCCAAATTCCTAATTGTCGTCTGCAATCCAAGTTTGTTAAATCATTCAGTAAAATAAGAAAATGAAATAAATAAATGCAAATTTCAAAGGAATAAAGCACATATATAGAAATAGAGATTGAGACAAATAGTGGAGTCCCTGATCAGACGCCGCCTTTTCAAGGCAGCGTCTAATCTGGGACTGCACTATTTGTCGTGGTGCATTTATGCGACTGCGGTGGTGAAAGGGTTAAAAATTCAGTCAGATTATGAAACACATTAATTTTGATCATGATGAGACACCCAGTTTACTCACCATCTCATCAGGATCCAAACTGTTTGTAAATGTTATCACACATTAACCTATAGCTGTGGCAGATTACAGAGTTACTCAGAGCTTCACACTCTAAAAAGTATTTTTTAAAAAGAATACAAAGGGAGAAACTTTGCATGCTAGTGGTGAAACCACTATTAGCTATGCAAACAATTTGGATCCAGATGAGTTGGCACATTATGCAGCATCTTGTCAGAATCCAAATTCTTTAACACTGACCATATTGTTGCAAAGAAATTTTGATTTTGCTCTGTGACTGTCTGGACGTGGTTGGTTGGTTGGTATGGTCCCAATGATAATTTTGGAGCCATTGCACATACATACTTCAAACTTGGCATGCATGTGCGACTTATAGAGACAAACATTTTTAAGTATGACTTATTAAGGTGAAGGTCATACATCAAGGTCAAAGGTCATATGGGGGGTGGGAGACATAGCATTTCACAAACACATCTTGTTTTCTCTAAGTATTGAAAGCAGATGACAATTGTTTGTGGAGGAAAACTTTCTTAGCATGGTAAGAGTTTAACCCTTTCCCTGTTCTGTGTTCATTCCAAATTTCAATACCTACTGAATATTCATAGAATCTGATAAAATGATTATAACGAAATATGGAAGATTGAAAATTGTAGCCATTTTAGAAAGTAAAGACACAGATCTTTGAAATTCTATTAGCAAACAGAGTAGACCCTGATCAGATGGCTCCTCTAGGAGCCGTCTGATCTGGGTCTACTCTGTTTGCAAATGCGTGAAAACATGTTTATATGAGGGAAAGGGTTAAACTGAAGTACTAGAAGATGTTTAGCAGATGGTAATTATTTGGCGTGCTACCAGTTGAAGACAGTAGGATGCCATATCATTTTGTTGCAGACAATATTATTGCATTGCACTAAATGCAATGTGTCACATCTACACTTATTAATACCGCTTATACTTGTAATAAACACAGGAGTGCAATGCGTTACAGTAGAAACTCTCTAAAGGCCTCGCTTAAACCTTACAGAGCCAAGAACGAGTCACTAAAGTCCTTTGCAAACAGTGTCAACCCAGATGAGAGGGCTCCTAGAGGAGCCCTCTCATCTAGGTCTGCACTGTTTGCCATGTTACACTTTTCTTTAGAAATATCCCTAAATATTCACAATAAGCTTGACCTGTTTGAATTTTGGAATAGTCCATTTGAAAATTCAGCAGTGTAAGGTAAACCCTTGACTCCATGAAGATTTACATCAGAAATAATAACTTTATGAATATCTATTCTTAACCCTTCGCTTGCTATTCACGTCAATATACCTACCTGTAAATAGTGAAGACCCAGATGAGACAGCTCCTACAGGAGCTGTCTCATCAGGGTCTGCACTATTTATAAGTTGATTGTGCAACCAGTGCACTCCACAGCAGTGATTGCACAGCGAAATACTTGTGCACAGTGAAGATATAATGTAATTATACAACAGGACATGGGTAAAGAAGGAGAAATGTATTTTAAAATTCAGCAAGCGAAGGGTTAATTTACTGAATTTTTATAATGCCATCATGAAGAAGGGAAAATACTTTCGTGTTATAATATAAGAAAATAGAGCAGATCCTGATCAGATGGTTCCTATATAATGGTCTACAGAGGTCCAGATAGGGTGCATAGATTTAAACATTTTCAAGAATAGCTCCTTTATTTCTTCACCAAACCCTATACTGTGACCACCTATACTGTCACAGTATAGGGTTCGGTGGAGAAATAATGATTTTAGTATGTGGGGTAGCTCTGGGTGTACATTAATGATGAACACAGTTTTTTATGCTTTGGGAACTGTAAATCAGATCTATTTAATTCCATGAGCAGACAGAGCAGACCATAATCTGACAGTTCCTGTTGGATCTAGGTCTACTCAGTTGGCAAAGGCATGAAAAGGTGAACTTATCAGGTAAAGAATTAACAAGGAAGGTTACTACTTACTCTTTCATTCATATAAACACCTTTTCATGCATTTACAAACAGAGTAGACCCAGAACAGACAGCTCCTATAGGAGCGGTCTGATATCAGAGTCTGCTCTTGATTGCTAATGGAATTTGATAGATGTGTTTCTTTAGTTTCTAATATGGCTACAAGTACCACCTTTCATATTTCATTGTAACTATTTTGTTCACACGAATATTCAGTGGGTATTGATATATTTAGAACAGGGAAAGGGCTAAATGCAGAGCTAAAGTTACACAGAATATTCCTTTAAAGGAGCTTTTTTGATGTCTTCCATCCTGCATTAACCCATTCCTTCATAGGCTATTTTTAGACCCAACCTCTTTGAATAAATCTACCAAAAAGGAGCATTAACTAGAGAAAAGGAAAAGTTTAGAATTGTGTGGTTTTGAAACCATTGTGATAAATAGAGCATTTGCTCCTATAGGAGCAAATGCTCTATTTATCACAATGGTTTCAGCAGGGGAATTTTGCAGAGGCGTCAATAAGAAGTTACAAAATAAATGACATTGTGATTATTTATTAGCTGCACTTTTATAACAGTACAATCATGTTCAACACCGTTTTTTTATACCTAGTGGAGCATAAGCTGTAGAATCAGATCTATATAATTCCAAAAGCAAACAGAGCAGACCCTGATCAGACTGCTCCTATAGGAGCCATCTGATCTGAGTCTACTCTGTTTGCAAATGCATGAAAAAGGCATTTGTATGAGGGAAAGGGTTAAGCTGTGAAGACCTAGAATTGAATCTCTTTTAGTGGCCTCTTGTAGAGAAGCTTCACTGTTCAAGTTTATAATGAGCTTATGAGGTACAGGTTTTTTGGCTGTAAACAGTAAGGCACACCTACAACAATGGACGGCTTTTGGAATATGATAGTGATAATTTTGTGGTTGCCAGGATGTTAATTATTTACAAAGATGTACTCTTAACCCTTTGAAGTGTACTGATATTGATAAAGTATGTAGACCCAGATCAGATCGAGGACTCTTTAGAGACTAGCCCTCTGATCACGGTCTGAACTGTTTGTCATTTAAAATCCTCTCGTAACTTATACCCTCTCATACTGAATTGACTTTATTGTTAAATGATGTCATCCAGCATTGAAAGATTTAAACCAGATGCGAAGCTAAATTAATTAATGCCTTTGTTTTGGCGTTTATATAGCATTAGCATCATTATTCTTTCTGTCTGAAAGTTTTGTGTCACCTATACATGTATAGTATATGGAAGTATTTTTAACCCTTTCCCTCTTATGAATGTGTTTTAACGCATTTGCAAACAGAGTAGACCCAGATCAGATGGCTCCTATAGGAGCCATCTGATCAGGGTTTGCTCTGTTTGCTTTTGGCACAATATAAATCTGATTCCACAGTTATTGTCAAGGCAAAAATTCCCTTGAGAAATTAACATTATAAAAATTCAGCTGATTAATATTCATGATGTAATTATTTCTTACATGAATATTAAATAGGGAAATGGTTAATGTAAAACAGTGACATATTTATAGCATTGTTCATGTACTTTTAAATCTGCATGTATATAACCTAATTACTCACTGTCTTTACTCCATGAATATTCATGTAAGAAATCATGACATTATGAATATTAATTAGATAAGTATTATAATACCACTTGGACACAGGAATTTGTAGCAGTCTGATCTGGGTCTACTCTGTTTGCAAAGATGTAGAAAAACATACTTATGGATCAAGTAAAAGGTTGAACTTGGCATGATTTTGATAACGTTAAACCAATTTATACATCTTATCTGGACCTCTGTGAATATTCATGGCGAAGAGGGTTAAAAAGTTGTTCTACAGGATGCACTATATCCAGTGTGTCTTTACTTTGTACGGAATAGAGTTAGAAAATTTCCCAGTCCTGTGATTGCCCCCTGACTCAGTACCCATGATTATTGCTTGGCGCAATTACATGCATTTATCAGCTCCTATTTCTCTTACAATGGCAGAAACCGACCGCTAGGCCTCAATCGGTACTGGAATTATTGTTTCCAGTTTGCTTTATTAGGTTTCTCTATGGAGGAGTATTGCCCTGTGAGTAATACTATAAAGAATTTACATGGCCATTATAATTTTTGAGGAACTGCCATGACAGGGGGTCAGTCTGTAGAGAGTTGCCATTAACGCATTCCCTACAAAATTCTAAAATTTTCATTTTCTCTAGTTAATGCTCCTTTTCGGTAGAATTATTCAAAGAGGTTGGATCTAAAAATAGCCTATGAGGTAATGGGTTAACCCTTTCCCTGTTCAATATTCATGTAAGAAATAATGACAACATGAGTACTTATGAGCTAAATTTTTGTAATGTAAACTTTTCAATGGATTTCTTTTTGCCTTGACAAAACTGTTTAATCAGATCTATATCATGTCAAAAGCAAATAGAGCAGACCTTGATCAGATGGCTCCTATAGGAGTTGGCTGATCTGGGTCTTCTCTGTTTGCAAAAGCATATATGGGCACATATATTTTTCAAGAATAACTTCTTTATTTCTGCACCAAACCCTATGTTGTGACCACTCTTTAGAATCGTCTCTTTGAGACGATTCTAAAAGAGTGGTCACAACATAGGGTTTGGTGCAGAAATGACGATTTTAGTATTTGTGTACGTACATTTATCTGTAGCTCTGGATCTAGATCTGTAGCTCAGCTTGCTTCATATCAGAGTTTGAGGAGACGTTATATTTTCAGCAGAAGGGTTGAAACTTTTGAAATAACCAAGGTGATTTTTTTTTTTTTTTAATTTTGCTATGTTGATACTTGCTATGATATATCCCTCAATTATCATAATAAAACATCAAAATGGTTTCCATGGAAACAGCCCATTGTAGTACCATATCTATGTCATTGTCATGAATAATTAAACATGGAAACTAATGATAAAGTAAATTGAGATAAGTTTGACTTTTATGAACTATATGGGTGATTTTCTGATAACGGGAGTAATGACTGTCGTTAACATCATGCTTTTGTGTTCTAGCTTTCATGTAGGAAATAATGACACCATGAATATTTATTAGCTGATTTTTATGACAAGATGACATAAACTGTAGAATCATATTGCAGAAGCTAACAAGGCAGACTCAGGTCATAGGGTTCCTACAGGAGCTGTCTGATCAGGGTCTACCCTGTTTGTAAGAGAATGAAAGGTGGTTAAATGTATTTATTTTAATTTAAAGTTTTGTAGCTAAACCTATATTGTTTAACTTTTAATAAATACATTTTTGAGAAAACAGTATTATCCAGATTTATCTTACTCCAGTTTTAGTTAACCCTTTCCTCCATAAATACGCCTTTCTACGCCCCTGTAAAGGTCACTTTTTGAAACCATTGTTGTAAATAGAGCATTTGCTCCTATATGAGCAAATGCTCTATTTATCACAATGGTTTCAAAACTACATAATTCTAAAATTTTCCTTTTCTCTAGTAAATGCTCCTTTTGGGTTGATAAATTCAAAGAGGTTGTATCTAAAAATAACCTATGAGGGAAAGGGTTAAACCCTTTGAATGCTGAATTTTCAAAGTGGAATGGTCCATCAGTATTTAACAATAGAGTCCATTCAATGTGAAAGGGTATAACTTGTGAAAGGATAATGTATGACAAACAGTGCAGACCCTGACCAGAGGGCTCCTCTAGGAGTCCTCTGATCTGGGTCTACACTGTTTGTAAATGACATCTAATTTGTTTTTCCGCATTCATGATCTACACAGTGCATGCATAAGTTTGCCTGTCCAAATGTATGGCAGTTTCAGTCATATCTCTGCCAAACAAATCTTATTGGAACTCTATAACCCTTTCCCAGTTCTATGTTTATTCCAAATTTCAATACTTACTGAATATTCATGGACAAAATAGTTACAATGAAATATGGGAGGTGGAACATTGCAACCATTTTAGAATTTTAAAAGATAAAGAAACAGATCTTTCTAATTCCATTAGCAAACAGAGCAGACCCTGTTCAATATTCATGTTAGAAATAATGACCGCATGGGTACTTATTAGCTCAATTTTTATATTGTAAATTTTTTAAGGGATTTTTTTGCCTTGACAAAACTGTAGAATCAGATCTATATCATGTCAAAAGCAAATAGAGCAGACCTTGATCTGGGTCTCCTCTGTTTGCAAATGCATGAAAACGCGTTTATATGACGGAAAGGGTTACAGTTGTGGCAGATATATAAGAGCAGGAAAAACAGAAGGTGAATGACCACTTGACCGTTGCCATAAAACAGATTCCAGGGAAAACAGAACAACTAAATAAACAAGCCCGACCGGTGTCTGATTGGTGGTGTAATTATTACCCAGCATTGCTGAACAAGTTCCTGGAAATATTCTTGAATGCTGTTCAAACCTCCCTTATCTGAAATTTGACCCATTCCCTCATATTGGTAACTTTTGACGACTCTGTAAAAGTCACTTTGTAAAACCATTATGATAAATAGAGTATAATTATGCTATATTTATCACAATGCTTTCAAATTACAAAATTCTAAAATTTTCCTTTTCTCTTATTAATGCTCCTTTTCGGTAGATTTATTCAAAGAGTTTGGATCTATAAATAACCTATGAGGGAATGGGTTAATTGATTACTGTAAATATTTCTCAAATTCAATTAGTCAATTTGTAACTGTTTAAACAACTTCTCTTATACTTAGGTCTTTTGGCGCCTCTGTTAACCCTTTCCCTCATATAAACACCTTTTCACTTGTATGCAAACAGAGTAGACCCAGATCAGACGGCTCCTGTAGGAACCGTCTGATCAGGGTCTGCTCTGTATGCTAATGGAATTTGATAGACCAGCTTCTTTAGTTTCTAAACTGGCTTCAAAATTCCACCTTCCTATTTCATTATAACTATTTTGTCGTATATTTAGTAGGTATTCAAATTTGGAATAAATATAGAACAGGGAAAAATTTAAAGTCACTTTTTGAGACTAATGTGATAAATAGAACATTTGCTCCTTAGGAGCAAATGCTCTATTTATCAAAGTGGTTTCTAAACTACAAAATTCTAAAACTTTCCCTTTTCTCTAGTAAATATACCTTTTCGGTAGATTTATTCAAAGAGGTTGGGTCTAAATATAGCCAATGAGGGAATGCTATTCAAGCCAACAATAATGACATCATGAATATTAATTGACCAAAATTTTATAATGGCACTATATAAATTATATGAACAAAGGAATTGTTTATCCTTACAGAAACGGTATAATCATATTTATATTATTTCATAAGCAAACAGAGCAGACCCTGATCAGACAGCTCCTGTAGGAGCCGTTTGATTTGGGTCCACTCATTAACCCATTCCCTTATATTGACGACTGTAGAAGTCACTTTGTGAAAGCATTGTGATAAATAGAGCATTTGCTCCATAGGAGCAAATGCTCTATTTATCACAATGCTTTCAAAACTTCACAATTCTAAAAATTTTCCTTTTCTCTAATAACTGCTCCTTTTTGGTAGATTTATTCAAAGAGGTTGGATCTAAAAATAGCCTATGAGGTAATATGTTAATGGAGTCAAGTAACGGAGTAGCCACAGTGTTCAAGAGCATACATACACTATTTACCTAAGTTTTGGCTGGCGGAATATTTAATGTATTTACGGTACAAAACTTTGGACATAATTATGGATAGTCAAACATTACTAAATAGAAGATGAATAGAAAATCGTATATGATACTAGAATTGCTTTGTTAAAAAAACGAGCTAATTCATTTAGTTTATAATGGGTAATGCAGTTTATTGGATGGCATTTGGTTGCCCACAATTAATTGCCTTTGAACATAATTAATTACCCTGGTTCATGTGTA
The DNA here is from genome assembly GCA_963576725.1 of Azorinus chamasolen. Classification (NCBI taxonomy): domain Eukaryota; kingdom Metazoa; phylum Mollusca; class Bivalvia; order Cardiida; family Solecurtidae; genus Azorinus; species Azorinus chamasolen. Next base: position 37,302,524 of record OY755237.1, on the reverse strand, counting down.
GGAGCTGCTGAGCCATCTGTTGCCAGCACTATGGATGCCAATATCCTATACTTAACTCTCTACTCCATAGATATGCCTTCCACGGCCTTTGTAAACAGAGTAGACCATGATCAGGATGGTCCTATAGGAGCCATCTGATGAGGGTCTGCTCTGTTTGCTTATGGACTAATGTAGATGTGATTCTACAGTTTCTGCCATTAATTGTCAACATTTCATGTGTTCATGTGCAGTTATAGATATTAAATCTAATTAACCCATTACCTCATAGGCTATTTTTAGATCCAACCACTTTGAATAAATCTACCGAAAAGGAGAATTTTAGAATTTTGTAGTTTGAAACCATTGTGATAAATAGAGCATTTGCTCCTATAGGAGCAAATGCTCTATTTATCACAATGGTTTCAACAGGTGATTTTTACAGAGGCGTAGAAAGACGTATTTATGGAGGAAAGGGTTAATATTTATGATGTCATTCTTTCATGAATATTCATGTGGTAAATTTAAATTTATATATACATGTCATATCTCTATCGTTTGGCGAGGTCTGCAGCTTTGAACTGTCTGCATACATATGATTATTAACCCTTTCCCTCATATAAACATGTTTTCACGCATTTGCAAACAGAGTAGACCCAGATCAGACGGCTCCAATAGGAGCCGTCTGATCAGGGTCTGCTCTGTTTGCTCATTGAATTTAATAGATCAGTTTTTTACTTTCCAAAATGACTACAATGTTCCTCCTTCCATATTTCATTTTTAACTATTTTGTTCATGAATATTCAATAGGTACTGAAATTTGGAATAAACATAGAACAGGAAAAGGGTTAAAGTAAGATTCCAGTCTTGAATTAAGATAAATGATTGTCTGATTTGCACAAGTCTTTCGGTACATAAATGTTACTTTCTTTGAAAATAAACATTGGGATTAGTCTGCATGACACTAATTACCATGGTAACATTTTATGTCTGTGAGTTTCCTTCTCAGAAATGATACATTGTACTGTATAACTGTTTTTAAGTGACCAGTTATTGAATGAACACAGGAGTGGTAAAAAGCAGGTGGTTGCTTATTAATGCAAGGCTAAATTAATGCAGAAAATTCTTTTTGGAGCTCTCTGCTTTGCTTATGTCTAATTGCATTAAGCTACCAACTGCTAAAAGATCTAATATAAAACTTTTCGTTTAACCCTTTGCCTGATAGAGATGCCTTGTAACACCTTTTCAAACTGAGTAGACCCAGATAAGACAGCTCCTACAGGAGCCATCTGATCAGGGTCTACTCTGTTTGCTAATGACATAATACAGATTTTAATACTTTAACTTCTGCCATGGCCAAAACTTCCTGTGTTTATGTGCCATTATAAAGATTGATTTAATTTATTTTCATGAGGTCATTATTTCCAACATGAATATTCAAGAATTAATGGTCGCTTAACCCATTCCCTTATATTGACGACTTTTGACGCCTCTGTAAAAATCACCTGTTGAAACTATTGTGATAAATAGAGCATTTGCTCCTACAGGATCAAATGCTCTATTTATCACAATGGTTTCAAACTACAAAAATTCTTAAATTTTACTTTTCTCTAGTAAATGCTCCTTTTTGGTAGATTTATTCCAAGAGGTTGGGTCTAAAAATAGCCTATGAGGTAATGGGTTAAAGACGCACATCATAGTTTGATGTTGCAAAATTACTCAATGAATAATATTGCACATACATGCTAAAATGTTACAACTTTAACCCTTACAACACTGAATTTTCAGATGGATTATTCCAAAATTCATACATGGGTCAAGCTTATGGTGAATATTTAGGGATTTTTCTAAAGAAAAGGGCAACATGACAAACAGTGCAGACCCTGATGAGAGGGCTCTCTCATCTGGGTCTACACTGTTTGCAAAGGGTATTTAAAGTGACTCGTGTCCCGCACAGTAATGGTTAAATTTAAATGTATAATGTAAGACTTTTGTACGTTTGTAATTATCAAATTATGTATGTATAATTTTTTGTATATTTTGTTATTTTAATGAAGGGCATGAACATCTGGCTCGAAACTTAAACTTTCCTTTCATTATAATATATTGTCAACTGTGGGGTTCCCACCAGATTTGCCTGCTTGAATTTATAGCCTTGACAAAAAATAAAGTGTCGAAACATTGAATATTTTATTATAAAATAGTAATGTTTTCGCATATATAGGTGTTCGGCGTTTGGCGAATGTAATTTTTTACATGATTTTTCAATATCAAACCCCAAAGTCTGCCTGTAAAACAGGTTTTATTTTATTGTGATACGAAAACATATGTTCATCCTGACTGGAATGTGCTTGTATAAATCTCTTATGATTCTGTTTATTTCCATCACACAATTCCTTGTAAATGTTATGTTGTGGCATAAACAAAAACCATCTTGATCCTATAATCCTTGGGCCTGTAGGTATATCCCTGTCTCCAAAGTGCCAACAGGGGCTTGAAAAGTTTCTGAACCCTTTCAACGTGGAGTATGTTTTATCGGCAAAAAATGTCCTCGGCTTCGATTCTTAGTATACGTTTTTCTTCCATTTGTTCAAATTGTTGTAATAAACAAATGTCTTAGTGTCAAACAGTTTGGATTTTGATGAGAAGCGGGATGTCTCAGCGTCTCATCAGGATCCAGTCTATTTGCTAAAGGTAGCTGTGCATTTGCCCGTGATGTGGAACTATTTAATGTTTACAGGTTCTTAACTGAATCAACATATGGTGTTGATTTTTTGTATCAACAGTTCAAGAGTGAAACTATACACTTTTAATGTGGGACACATGTGTATTATCATTGCAAACAGTGTAGACATAAATCAAAGGACATGTAGAGGAGCCCCCTGATCAGGGTCTGCACTGTTTGTCATTCATTCATGAATATTCATTGAGTAAAGGGTTACCAAATAAATGCTGAATATTCAAATATGAATCAATCCACTACAATTATTGATGACTGTAGGTTAATCATTCTATACTTATGCAGATAAAATGTTACAGCCACTGGCAAATATAGGAGCAAATGCTCTATTTATCACAATGGTTTCAAACTACAAAATTCTAAGATTTTCCTTTTCTCTAGTTAATGCTCCTTTTCGGTAGATCATGTTCTTCTTCCATTTCTTTCTTACCCTTTAGAGTATTGAGTAAATTTTTGACAATTGAGCCGTCTGATCTGGGTCAACTCTGTTTGCAAAGAGAAAACGTAGCATGGTCTTACCGTCTATCGAACCTCTTAACCTTTGACCAGGAACAAAAAACGTTTACTGTGAATATTGAAGAAAAAAATAAATCAGCAGCTCAAAATAATCTTTTATACATACCCTGAAACAATTAAATATTTTTATCCTCATCTATTAATCCCCATACAATCCAGTGTTCCCCACCACCCGCATAACAAAAACAAAAATGACTGCCAGAAAAACCTCACCTGCTTATCGAACCTTTATTTTAGAAACTGTTTACTGTAACATAATACTCATAGTCACGTTATTTCATCATGGGCACGCAACCTTTGCATAAGCTGAAGGGGTCAGAGCTGTCAAACATTTTTAATGTGTTACACTTTTCAATTCATGTTGATATTCTACAACGTAGTAAGAGTTTTCTCATGTTTAGCATAGTTGAACGGAAAATAAACTGTATTGACCTGTTTATGACGTATATTTCGTTTTTAAAGCTACGAGGCGTTGTTTACAGACAAAGCAACGATACTCATGATTTTATGACGTAGTGTGCACTTGTACATGCGTAAAAACACAAAAAAATGAAAGGTTCGATAAACAGGTGAGGTTCGATAGAAGGTGAGTGTACGATATGTAGGAGCTGTTTGATCAGCATATGCATTGATCACTTATCTACAGTTTCTCCCTACGCCTAAACCTGTGTTCATATTTTATATTCTTGATGTCATTTCTTACATGCATATTCATGAGATAGACAATTAACCCTTTCCTCCATAAATACGACTTTCTATGCCTCTGTAAAAATCACTTTTTGAAACCAATGTGATAAATAGAGCATTTGCTCCGAAGGAGCAAATGCTCTATTTAGCACAATGAAGATTCAGAACTACACAATTCTAAAAATTTCCTTTTCTCTAGTTAATGCTCCTTTTTGATAGATTTATTTAAAGAGGTTGTATCTAAAAAATAGCCTATGAGGTAATGAGTAAAATTTAATAGGTGTGTGCTGTTTTATATATTGAAACCTTTGATTATACTGGAATCTTTGTTGGTCTGGCCACTGCCTGTCGGATTCTGCGAGGTCTGTCTATAATAGTACCTGTCTTAAGTGGCCGTTCATTTATTAAAGATAGGATTCTTAAAATGCAGGTGATTACTTAATAAAGGGCAAAAGTAATGCAAAAAACTTCTTTCTGCATTACATTTGACCTGCATTAAGCTACCACCTACCTTACAGACCCATAATTAGATGTGTTTTTGATGGTCGCTTAAAGACGGGTTGTACTGTCTTATACATACATGTATAGTACAAATCTGAGAATAGATGATTGGCAATTTGCTTTTGTGTCGGTGTTCTCAGTAGCCAGTGAGATTATAAAGGCTCTGCGTAGTCTTTGTTTTGTAGCTTCTGACAAGTGCAACAGATGCTGTCCATATATCGTATCGTAGATAGTAACGTCTGCAACCGGCTTCTCACTTGTATGATGATTTAATCCTTCCCCTTGAACAACTTTTCATGCCCTTGCAAACAGAGTAGACCTTTATCAGATGCATGGTGCAGCCTGCTGTAGTAACCGTCTGATCAGGATCTGCTCTGTTTGCTTATGATATAACCTTTTCCTCCATAAATACGCCTTTCTACGCCTCTGTAAAAATCACCTGTTGAAACCATTGTGATTTATCACAATGGTTTCAATGTACAAAATTCTAAAATGTTACTTTTCTCTAGTTAATACTCCTTTTTGGTAGATTTAGTCAAAGCGGTTGGATATAAAAAAAGCCTATGGGCGAATGGGATAATGTATGTATACCATATATGACTCGACAGTTTCTGTCGTGGCTAAAAGTTCCTGCTTCCACGTGCTATTTTAACAATTAATCTAATGAATATTCATTATGTCCTTAATTTCTTACATGAATATTCATGGAGTAAAGGGTTAATATTCATGATGTCATTATGCCATGCAGTAAAGGGTTAAAAGTGAAAGTCAATCCTGACTAGACTGTCTCCGTGCTCAGTGAGTGTAAAATTAGGCTTTATGCTGATGATACTGTTATCTTTCCCCAGTGAACATTTGTTCTCAATTTTCACTTACCATTGTTTATGGGATATACCGTATATGCAATGACATATAGTAACAGATACATATAATTTAAGTAGTCTCTAATCCCCTTCTTTGACATTAAAATGTCATGGATATATGAATTAACATGGCATATGCAAACATTGTAGACTCAGATCAGTTGGCTCCTTCAGGAGCCCTCTGATTAGAGTCTGCACTGTTTGTCATTCAAAATTCTTTCAACATTTTTTTTAATCCTTTCATAGTGAATGGAATCTACCATTTAACAAGAGTGGATTGTTCCAATTTGAGATTTCGGCATTCTAAAGGTCTTGCCTTCTAGTTTTACAGGTTTGCAGCGATATTGATGAGTTCTTTCACCTAGGCACGTACCTACATATATCTCCAAATGAACTTTTTACGTGCTAAAGAATTTTCCTTAGCGAATCTTGGTGTCTGCTGCAATTCTTAAGAATAATTTTTTTCAATTTCTCCTTAAGATATAGCCAGAGTGTCAACCATTATGAAGAACCTGATAAAAATGTTGAGTAATTCTGCCTGTTAACGGGATCTAAACTATTTGCGTAGGCTATTGTGAATTCACCGCTAGCGTGTCAAGAGCTAAGAAGCAATATTGTGTGGCTGTGAAAAATATGACCTTTCACAGTAGAATGTTAACTACTAGTGAACAAATGGTAGAAGAATGGACAGTCCTGTTTCATGTACTAGAGGAACTGTTGCTGACATAAGTTATTTAGTGTCGAAATGGGTAAACATTTTGAATGCAAAAATCGAGTGTACTAGCATTTGTAAACTGTGTAGACCCAGATCAGTCAGGGCTCCTGGAGGAGCCCTCTGATTCTAAGGATCTGCGCTGTTTCTTTTATACATTTTATACTGAATGAACTCTGTAGTTTAAAGCTGATGGAACATTCCATTTTGAAAATGGAGCATTCGAAGGGCTAAAGTGAATTATTTTTAACTACCAAAAATAGATCATGTACATCATAAGAACAAAATGTGCTGCTTTGATCTAACTCATTTCCTCATAGAGACACCACATCAGAACTACAGATACGGTGCGTACACAAATACTAAAATCCTCATTTCTCCGCCAAACCCTATACTGTGACCACTCTTTAGAATCATCTCGAAGAGACGATTCTAAAGAGTGGTCACAGTATAGGGTTTGGTGGAGAGATAAAGGAGTTATTAGCTCACCTGAGCCAAAGGCTCAGGATGAGCTATTGTGACCGCTATTTGTCCGTCGTCCGGCGTCCGGCGTCCGGTGTCCGGCGTCCGGCGTCCGGCGTCCGTCCACATTTTCAAACGACATCTCCTCTGAAACTGCTGACCCGATTTTAACCAAATTTTGTCAGAAGCATCAGTGGCTAGGGGGAACGAAACGTTGTTCACATTATGACCCCCGGGCCAAAAATGGCCCCGCCCAAGGGCTTATCAGTTTTTCATAGGAAAATCTTTAAAAATCTTCTTCTCTGAAACTGTAAGGCCTAGACCTTTGATATTTGGCATGTAGCATGATCTAATGGTCCTCTACAAAAATTGTTCAAATTATGACCCCCGGGCCAAAAATGGCCCCGCCCAAGGGCTTATCAGTTTTTCATAGGAAAATCTTTAACATTCTTCTTCTGAAATTGTAAGGCCTAGACCTTTGATATTTGGCATGTAGCATGATCTAATGATCCTCTACAAAGATTGTTCAAATTATGACCCCCGGGCCAAAAATGGCCCCGCCCAAGGGCTTATTAGTTTTTCATAGGAAAATCTTTAACATTCTTCTTCTCTGAAACTGTAAGGCCTAGACCTTTGATATTTGGCATGTAGCATGATCTAATGGTCCTCTACAAAGATTGTTCAAATTATGACCCAGGGGCCAAAAATGGCCCGCCCAAGGGCTTATCAGTTTTTCATAGGAAAATCTTTAAAAATCTTCTTCTGAAACTGTAAGGCCTAGACCTTTGATATTTGGCATGTAGCATGATCTAATAGTCCTCTACAAAGATTGTTCAACTTACGACCATGACCTCTGGGCGAAACTTGGCCCTGGCTTATCAGTTTTTCATGGGAAAAATATATTATTTTTCTCTGAAGCCATAAGGCTTAGACCTTTAATTAATGGCATACTGCTTTGCCTTGTGGTTCTCTACCAAGGTTGTACAAATGATGGCCCCGCCCCTGGGGTATCTCAGGTGAGCGTTTCAGGGCCTCATGGCCCTCTTGTTTTTAAAAATATTTAAATATACGCACCAAATCTCTGCACCATATAACCGTTTACTCCATAGATCAGATGGCTGCTTTAGGACTGCTGTCTAAGCAGGATCTACTCTGTTTGCTTAATAAATAATAAATATCTGATTCTACAGTTTCTGCTATATAGCCATAATATCATGAATTCATAAGGTCATTATAAAAATAAATCTTATTAATATTCATGATGTCATTATTTCATACATGAATATTCATGGAGTAAGGGTTAATACCTTTGCAAACAAAGTATACCCAGTTAATACAGTTCCTTTAGGAGGTCTGGTCTGTTTGCTTATGAAGTAAGCATGTAGGTCTGATTTTTGTGTCACCTGCGGAGAGGCAGTGTGTCACTTAGGGATCACTTTTCCGTCGTGACTGTCTGTCTGTATATCTGTCCGTCACACTTTGGTTTTTTGGCTGTCATTTCTAAACTAATCATTACAGAGCTTTCAAATTTCACATGTGTCTTCCTCTCATTGAGGACCATTAATGTAACCAAGGTCAATCACCTTGCATGCAATACTTTTTGAGTTACTCCCCTTTGTTCACACTTTCGTTTTTTTGGCTGTCATTTCTAAACTAATCATTATAGAGCTTTCAAATTTCATATGTGTCTTCCTCTCATTGATGTAACTAAAGTTCATCACTCTGCATACTTTTTGAGTTATTCCCCTTTGTTCTGATTTCACTCCAGCATATTAACAGTTTTTGTGTCAGCTGCGAGCAGGTGACACATGTGTTCCTCTGAACACTCTTGTATAGTTTTTGTATAATTGTATAGTTGCCATGGCCAGACATTTCCCCAATTCAGGATGCAGTTATAAAAGTCAGCAGATATATTTTCATACATTCATTATTTGTTAATGAATAAACATTATGTGAAGGGTTTACATTATAAAAGCTCCCAAGCATTACAATTTACAATATTTGAAGCCTTGCTTAATAAGTCAATTTTTCTTTCTTTGGATGTTGGATTTAAAAGTTGAGCCCTGAGTGTTGGCTATCAAAGATCATAAAATAAGTTCCTATGATATATTTTTTTTATTACTTTTAGCCTAATAGCTGTGCTAGTATTTACTAATAGTTTTGGTGTCTCATGATCAGGAGAGATTTAACTACCTCCTTGATGAATACTTCTGTATGAAATAATGCCATTAGTAGGAATATTAACCCATTCCCTCATATTGATGACCAGAGCTACAGATAAAGGTGCGTACACAAATACTAAAATTGTCATTTCTCCACCAAACCCTATACTATGACCACTCTTTAGAATCGTCTCTTCGATAGGATTCTAAAGAGTGGTCACAGTATAGGGTTTGGTGGAGAAATAAAGGAGCTATTCTTGAAAATGTTTATGCATCTTATCTAGACCTCTGTGATGACTTTTGACGACTCTGTAAAAGTCACTTTGTAAAACCATTGTAATAAATAGAGCATTTGCTTCTATAGGAGCAAAATTAATGCTCTATTTATCACAATGGTTTCAAACCACAAAATTCTAAGTTTCCTTTTCTCTAGATAAAGCTCCTTTTCGGTAGATTTATTCAAAGAGGTTGTATCTAAAAATAGCCTATTAGGTAATGGGTTAATAGGATGAAGTTTTATTATGACATAAATACAGGAACTTTTAGCCATGGCAGAAACTGTAGAATCAGATCTATATATATTATTTCAAAAGCAAGCAGAGCAGATCCTGATCATATTTTTCTGTTATTATTGCAGCAATATTTGACACATTTTGTTTTCTACTTTCAGATACATGGATAATCCCAGTCATGCCAATTATGTAGCACTAGAGACAGGTTAGTAGAAGTTTGTGTATATTGTAATCAAACTTGGCATATCAATGAATTTTGTATTTTACCATATTGTACATCTTATTGTAAGAATAACTAAATGTTTAACCCATTACCTCATAGGCTATTTTTAGATACAACCTCTTTGAATAAATCTACCGAAAAGGAGCATTAACTAGAGAAAAGGAAACTTTAGAATTTTGTACTTTGAAATCATTGTGATAAATAGAGCATTTGCTCCTATAGGAGCAAAATTAATGCTCTGTTTATCACATTATGGTTTCACAAAGTGACTTTTACAGAGTTGTCAAAAGTCGTCAATATGAGGGAATGGGTTAATAGAATTAATTTCCTTGTAGATGGTTATTTTTCAAATGAACTTTAACTCTCAGTATGTGATGTTGCAGTTGACTTCAGGGGCCCAAGGTTATAAAGCTCCTGAGTCTGAGATCATTCTCAAGTGTCTGATTGGTCAGCTGCGAGCCCAGAATCTGACCAATCAGATGTTTGAGAATGATCTCAGACTCGAGCAAAAAGCTTTATAACCTTAGGGCCTTATCAGAATAGACAGAATTTGGCATCTGTAATGTGGGTTTAAATGAAATGAAAGAAAAATTGCTGTTGGTAAGGAAGAAGATAAAATCATAACATGTGACAATTTCTTAACATACGGAGAGTTAATGTACCCTAATTATCTAAATATTTGGACAGGCAATCATAGACATAGTTTAGATCCACATCAAATTGTTCTGGAAGGAGCAGTTTAGTCAGGTGTGCACTATTTGCTACACTATTAGTTTAACCTTTAGCCTGCTACGGGCGGATGAGTGAATACCTATGCAAACAGTTTGGATCCAGATGAGACGCCTAGTAAAGTCATCAAAACATCGCTGTTTGCAAACGTGTAAAAGGCGTATTTATGGAGTTACGGGTTAACCCTTTCCCTGTTCTACGTTTATTCCAAATTTCATAGACAAAATAGTTATAATGGAATATCCGAAGTGGAACATTTTTGCCATTTTAGAAAGTAAAGAAACAGATTTATCAAATTCCATTAGCAAACAGAGCAGACCTTGATCAGATGGATCCTGTTTGCAAAGTTGTGAAAAAGCGTTTAAATTTTGAGTGAAAGCATTAAGATATATAAAAATGTTGCCACATTGACCTAATTCAGCCATACATTAACCCATAGAGAGGGGTGATTGGTTGTCCGAATATTTAGGGTAATTACTGCATATAATATACTGTGATGCATGTTGCATTTAGTGTACATGTATATTGTATTTTTGTCTTATTTTTCTTCGAAGAAGAATAAAAAATAACGTTATTTTATTTTCGTAACATCTTTTCTTTAGTAGACATTCATATTAATATGAAAATAGTAGACAGTATACATGTATGCTCATTATGCCCCTGCAGACTTATTTGAGGAGGTATACTGGATTCAACCTGTCAGAATTATCTCCCCTTGAACTTTGAGTATTTTTGTCATTTGCTCCAGTAACATGGGCAGTTGGTGTCACAAACTCGTCCTTCAGTTTTCTTTCAACAAATTTCAATGAAAGTTTATATACATGGTCTCTATGAAGTGTATTTTGTAATATGAAACCATTGTGATAAATAGAGCATTTGCTCCTATAGGAGCAAATGCTCTATTTATCACAATGGTTTCAACAGGTGACTTTTACAGAGGCATAGAAAGGCGATTTATGGAGGAAAGGGTTAAACAAACCAAACTTACAAAATGACAATATTTTAGAATTAAAATGAACACTGTTTGACACAGACTCAGTATCTGAAGTATTTGTTACCAAACTTAACTCTTTGCACGCTAGCGGCGAAACTGTCATTACCTATGCAAACAGTTTGGATCCAGATGAGACGCGCATAATGCGGCGTCTCATCAGGATCCGAACTGTTTGTCATCTTGACCATATTTTTGCAAAAAAATGAGAGAAAGTTTATTTTAAGAATTGAAGCAGACGACAATTGTTGCAGACGAAAAATTACTTAGCGTGCAAAGAGTTAACTTTTTACATGATAGAGATGTCTCTTTAGGCCTTTGCTAACAGCATAGACCAAAATCAGACGACTCATGTAGGAGCTGTCTGACCATGGTCGGCTCTGTTTGCTTATGACATTATAATACATAGACTATACAGTCCCTACCATGAAAAAAAAGTTGTGTTTTCATATATATGACAGTGTCAAAACCATAATGCTCTATAATTTTAATTGATTCACTAAATTGAGCATCAACCTTGACAAATCAATTTTTTCGTTCTGTTAATCTATTTGAAGTTTTGTTAGTGACGGCTTGTATCATTTGGGCAATTGATAATCTTTCTTAACCTATTCCCTTATCTTGACGACTCTGTAGAAGTCACTTTGTGAAACCATTGTGATAAATAGAGCATTTGCTCCTATAGGAGCAAATGCTCTATTTATCACAATAGTTTCAAACTACAAAATTCTAAAAAATTCCTTTTCTCTAGTTAATACTCCTTTTTCAGTAGATTTATTCAAAGAGGTTGGATCTAAAAATAGCCTATGAGGTAATGGGTTAACCCTTTCCCTAATTAACATTTATCCAAGTTAATGTCACCTCATTAATATTTATGGACCGAATCAATACAATAGGACATGGAAAAGGGATTTTTTCATCAAGGTGAAAACTGTAAAATCAGAATATTATAAAATACCATAAGCAAACAGAACAGACCCAGATCAGATGGCTCCTGTAGGAGCCATCTGATCTGGATCTACTCTGTTTGCAAATGTGTGAAAAGGAAATTTTATATGAGGGAAAGGGGTAAAGGCTGACAACTGAGTATGATGTTGCAAAATTTCTTAACCCATACCCTCATGATAGGCTAAATTTATTTTTAGACCCAACCTCTTTGAATAAATCTACCCAAAAGGAGCATTTACTAGACAAAAGGAAAATGTTAGAATTGTGAAGTATTGAAACCATTGTGATAAATAGAGCATATGCCCCAGTGGAGCAAATGCTCTATTATCACAATGGTTTCATGAAGTGACTTTTACAGAGGCGTAGAAAGGCGTATTTATGGAGGAAAGGGTTAATAAATTGTATTTACAAAAATGTATAAGCATGCTAAACATTACTATTACCACTTTAAGTTTGATTTAAAAAAAAAAGCTAGACTTTATAATTATCTGAATATCAATGTTTGACTCTTTGACCCTTCACTCCATGAATTTTCATGTAAGAATTGTGTCACAAGCAAACAGAGTAGACCCTGATCAGACGGCTCCTCTAGGAGCTGTTTGATTTGGGTCTGCTCTGTTTGTAAAGGGTTAAAATTGTTATCCCTGCCAAAAATTCAAGGGCAATAAAATCTGGGTCAAAACTGGTTTGTAGCCTATATTATAGTCAGTTATTAGGCTCATGCCAGATTTTCCCGTGCTTGAATTTATGGCCAAGACAAAAATTGTCAGTCATTGATATGCATAATTATTATAATAAAACGTTTCATTTTACATAATTTTTTGCAGTAATGGTAATGTTTTTAGTATGTTTAGGTATTTCATGAATGTAATTTAAATAATTATATAATTTGGAAAATCAAACTTCGATACCTACCTTTAACCAACAATTGCATTCGTTTTTGCAATGCAAACTGTGCTGCATCTGTTGATCATTCAGTCAGTTGCCCAAATGATAAAGCATTAATAGATGTTTTGAATTTATTCTTAATGTTGTTGGTTCTCGACTTTATTCAGGCATGTGTTGTGTGTTCCCAAAGAAAGTTACAAAAGGTAACTTATTTATTATACAACCAACCCTTTACTTCATGAATATTCATGTAAGACATAACGACATCATGAAAATTAATTAACTGAATTTTTATAACCACTCTACGAACAAGGAAAATTTTTATCATGGCCAGAGCTACAGATAACGGTGTATACCCAAATACTAAAATCGTCATTTTTCTGCCAAACCCTATACTGTGACCACTCTTTAGAATCGTCTCGAAGAGACGATTCTAAAGAGTGGTCACAGTATAGGGTTTGATGGAGAAATGAAGGAGTTATTCTTGAAAACGTTCTAATTTATGCATCTTATCTGGAGCTCTGCATGGCAGAAACTGTAGACTCTATTGTGTTTCATAAGTAGACAGAGCAAACCCTGATTAGACGGTTCATGATCTGGGTCTACTCTGTTTGCAAAGGTGTTAAAAGTCGTATCTATGTAGTAAAGGGTTATGCAATCAACCTGCATTGCTGTGTGGTGGCTGGTTCTACCGCTCATTCTGCCTTCTGACCCCGCCTTCGTAATCCGCTTATGCTTTTGTGTCTAAGTCATAGCATGTTTAATCCTTTTAGTGCAAATTCACTTTCGTTTTCAAATAACATACTTTTGGCTTTAAAGAGCAGAAAACAAAAATTATTTCTTTTCAAAAGCACAATCAGGAGGGAAAACAGTTTACTCAAATTGTCAAAAGTACAGTAGAATCTGTCTTAAGTGGTCATTCATTTATTGAACTTAGGAGTCTTAAAAAGCAGGTGGTTGCTTAATGCAGGACAAAAGTAATAAAAAAAGCTCTTATATTGACCTGCATTAAGCTACCACCTGCCTTACAGACCCATAATTAGATATATTTCTGTGGCTGCTTAATACAGGTTCTACTTAAGATTACTTAGGCAAATAATGCAGGCACAGATCAAATGGCTCCTGAAGGAGTCATTTGACCATGATCTGTAATATTTGCAGCTAAATCAGTGGAAATGATGCCAAATTGAATTACTCAGCCTTAGGAACCATTTTGTGATATTTGGTGTCTTATTGTAATACTTACTGTAATTAAGGGGTACATTTGTACTTAGCATCTCATCTTAATCCAAGCTATTTGCAAAGATTAACCCTATTGCTGCCAATGTCGCATCTGTGATTACCATGCAAACAGTTTGGATCCAGATGAGACATAGATATGATTCAGATGAGTAACTCTGTGTCTCATCAGGATCAAAACTGTTTGCTATTGTGGCTATGTATTTTGGAACAAATTTTAATAAAGATAAAAATGATAATTGTAGCAGACGACAAAGTGTGCAGAGAACAAAATTTGGCGGCGAAAGAGTTAACACTTTCCCTGTTGAGTATTCATGTAATAAACAATGACATGATGACTATCTGTTAGCTGAATTTTTATAATGGCATATATAATTATGTACATAAGATATTTCGATCCTATCCATAGAAACTGTAGAATCAGATCTATATCATCAAAAGCAAACAGAGCATACCCTGATCTGATGGCTCCTACAGGAGCTGTCTGATCTGGGTCTGCTCTGTTTGCTGTGGCATGAAAAGACATTTATATGAGGTAATGGGTTAATCACAAATTATGCAATAATATGGAAGGAGTAATCTGTAGAAAATATTTAATAATCTTCAAATTTTTAATGAAAGATCACAGTACAGTAAAACCTGTCTTCACCCTTTCCCTGTTCTATATTTATTCCAAATTTCAATACCTGCTGCATATTCATTAACAAAATAGTTATAAAGAAATATGGAAGGTAGAACTTTGCAGACATTTTAGAAAGCAAAGAAATAGATCTATTAAATTCTATTAGCAAACACAGTAGACCCTGATCAGACGGCTCCTATAGGAGCCATCTGATCTGGGTCTACTCTGTTTGCAAATGCGTGAAAACACGTTTATATGAGGGAAAGGGTTAAGCAACCATTTGTTTATTGAATATATGAGTCTTTAAAAAGCAAGTACATGTAGTTGCTTAATGCTGGGCAAAAGAAATGTAGAAAACTACTATAGGAGCTTTCTGCTTTACTTTTACCCTGCATTAAGCTACCACCTGCCTTACAAACCCATAACTAGACCTGCTTTTGATGGTCACTTAAGCTGGTTCTACTGTATATATGGGCAAAGATTTAACCCTTTGAATGCTGAAATTTCCAAGTGGAATTGTCCATAATTGTTTATCAGCAAGAATCCATTCAGTATGACTATAAAGAGTGTAATTTGTAAGAGGATTAAAATTTATGAATGACAAAAATGCAAACCCTGATCAGAGAGCTCCTCTAGGTGCGCTCTGATCTGGGTCTACACTGTTTGCAAATGACAGTAAACATGTTTCCCCCACATTCGGAGGGTAAGGAGATGGTATAAGTACGGAAGTAGTGGTGCGTGTTTTTAGATTTCCGCTTTTTTGCACCTGTTCACAGTGTTCATACACCTGGTTTGCTGTGCTGTTTTAGCCCTAACCCAGCCTTGAAATTGACTTAACCTTACAGTACCTTTTTAACCCTTTCCTCCATGAATATTTATGTTAGAAATAATGACATCATGAACATAAATTTTTAGCCATGGCAGAAACTGTAGAATCATATCTATATTATATCATAACTTAGCAAAAAGAGCAGACCCTGATCAGACCGCTCCTATAGGAGCCGTCTGATCTATGTCTACTCTGTTTGCAAAGGCTTGGAAAGCATATTTATGGAGTAAAGGGTTTAGTATTCGGTCAGACAAACTTAGGCAAATAGTGAAGACCCAGATCATGCCGCTCCTCATAAGCTGATCAGGGACTACATTGTGCTACTATGTCAGACATTTAACCCTTTTAACCAAAGTGGAATAGCCAATCAATGTTTAACTATAGAGTCCACTTGGTATGGAAGGTTTGAAAGTTGCTAGAAGATTTTGAATAACAAACAGTGCAGACCTTGATCAGATCTAGAAGACTCCTGGGTCTATGTTATTTGGTATGCATGTCCCAGGTTTAGAGGGTTAACCCTTTCCTCCATAAATACACCTTTCTACGCCTCCGTAAAAGTCACTTTTTGAAACCATTGTTATAAATAGAGCATTTGCTCCATAGGAGCAAATGCTCTGTTTATCACAATGGTTTCAAATAACACAAGTCTGACATCTTCCTTTTCTCTAGTAAATGCTCCTTTTGGGTAGATTTATTCAAAGTGGTTGGGTTTAAAAATAGACTATGAGGGAATGGGTTAAAGTTATCAAAATTGAGTTGTTCAGGTTTACAAACCCATGGAGAGAGAATATTGGGTGTCCGAATACTTACAAGAATTAGGGTACATATAGAATACTTACATCTATAGAAGACGTCTGATCAGGGTCTGCTCTGTTTGCTTATGAAATAATGTAGATCTAATTTTGCAAATTCTTTCTTGATAAAAAATGCCCTTGTTTGTTGTGTAGTTATAAGAAATCAGCTAATTAATATTGATGTCATTATTACTTTCGAATTTGAATATTAATGGAGTAAAGGCTTAATCCTTTGAATGCCGAATTTTTAAAGTGGCATTGTTTATCAATATTTAACAATGTCTATTCAATATGAAATGTTATAACTTACAAGAGGATTTAGATTGACAAACAGTGTAGACCCTGATCAGAGGCCCAGTAGTCCTTTGACCTAGGTCTGCACTGTGTACAAAAGGTCTTATGTACTTGGTTTCCAACATATTAACCCTTTCGGCGCCAAATTTCTAATTGTCGACTGCATTCCAAGTTTGTTAAAATCATTCAGTAAAATAAGGAAATGAGATAAATAAATGCAAATTTCAAAGGAATAAAGCACATAATTATATAGAAATTAAGACAAATAGTGAAGGCCCTGATCAGACGCCGCCTTCAAAAGGCGGCGTCTGATCTGGGGCTGCACTATTTGTCGTGGTGCATTTATGCGACTGCGGCGGTGAAAGGGTTTAGGGTTAAAGTTGTTTTGCCTTAAGTCAACAAAAAGACAAGAACCACTTGCCCATTCAAACTTTTTAAGATAAATAAGCGAGCTTTGTTCTCATGTCGGAGCTACTAAATGTATTGCTACTGTTTCCCATGCTAATTACATTTGTAAGGATGCTGATGAAATTTTATTGTGGCTTGAAGCGGTGTTATTTTGGATCAATACAGTCTTGCATGTAACACTGTCCAGGCTTGTAGCATATCCTTAAATCTTTAACCCATTCCCTCATATTGACAACTTTTGACGACTCTGTAAAAGTCACTTTGTGAAACCATTGTGATAAATAGAGCATTTGCTCCTATAGGAGCAAATGCTCTATTTATCACAATGGTTTCAAACTACAAAATTCTAAAAAAATTGTTTTCTTTAGTTAATGCTCCTTTTCGGTAGATTTATTTAAAGAGGTGTGATCTAAAAATAGCCTATGAGGTAATAGGTTAAACCCTTTTAATGTGGGAACAAGTTTATTGACATTTGCAGCCAGTGTAGACCTAGATCAGAGGGCTCCTAGAGGAGCCATCTCTGATCAGGGACTGCACCATTTGTCATAAATACTCCATTTATAAATTTAAGCATTTCATTCTGAATGTACTACAGTAAAACCTCTCTATAACGGCCACTAAATTACATCAAGTATTTTGTGTTAAAGGCAGGTGACTGCTTAGAGCAAGGTGTAAGTAAAACAGAAAGCTCCTAATAGGAGCGTTCTGTTTTACTTTCACCTTGCTTTAAGCAGCCACCTGCCCAAAATGCCAACTGTTTAGTGGCCGTTATAGAGAGGTTTTACTGTATATTTTTGTTAACCACTAATGGGTTATTCCACTTTGGAAATTCAGCATTCAAAGGGATGGATTTTTTACACTATTGATATCCGTGTAAGAAATATTGACATTTTGACTACTATAATAATAATAATAATAATAATAACGACTTAATTTTAAGTGGATTACATATTTGGTACATGACCAATTTTCAATATGGTCCACATGACAAGAACATTAATATACAAAACATATAAATAGAATTGAAAACCCAAGCTGACCCTGTTTAGACTTAAGAAAGTACTTCTAATGCAAATAGATTTATATCAAGATCAGGTTGGACTGTTAAGGAGACCTGATTTTGTTGTAAGCTTAACTCGTAATGAAAGTATAATTTGGAACTGTACAAAATAAAATGTTGACATTTACTTTTAGGGTTGCAAGGGTCAGTATGGTGTACAATGTAAATTATGATTCAAGATACATATTACATGTTACATATACAGTTGAATCTCATTATGTCGAAGTCGCTGGGACCAGACATTAATAATGAGACGCTTTACTAACTGGATTAATTCTTATGAACACAAGCACGTCTGGCCATGTCAGATACTGTGGAATCAGATATCTATACCAGTTCATAAGCAAACAGAGAAGACCCAGATCAGAGAGTTCATACAGAAACCCATTGATTGGCCAGCTTCTACAGGAGAGGTTTAATAAAGGCCTACTCTGTTTGCAATTTAAGGCATTGAACGGTGTATCTATTGAGGACTGAGGGTTAACCCTTTCCCTCATATAAACATGTTTTCATGCATTTGCAAACAGAGTAGACCCAGATCAGACAGCTCCTATAGGAGCCGTCTGATCAGGGTCTGATTTGTTTGCTAATAGAATTTGATAGATTTGTTTCTTTACTTTCTAAAATATCTACAATGTTCCACCATCCATATTTCATTAAAACTATTTTGTTAATGAATATTCAGTAGGTATTGAAATTTGGAATAATCACAGAACAGGGAAAGGGTTAAATGAATTTGTATTTTTCAAGTGTAGACCCAGAGCATAGGGCAGATGAAGGAGCTCCATGACTGAGATCTATACTGTTTGTCATTCATACATCTTGTAGCAGGTTTAACTTGTTCATGCTGAATGGACTCAGCCATCTAATAAACCCTGCAACGATGCACCACTTGGTATTCTACCACTCTTAACCCATTCCCCCATAGGCTATTTTTAGACCCATCCTCCTTGAATAAATCTACTGAAAAGGAGCATTTACTAGAGATTTAAGAGAAAACTTCAAAAGGATAAATTTAGAATTGTGTAGTATTGAAACCATTGTGATAAATAGAGCAAATGCTCTACTTATCACAATGGTTTCAAAATGTGACTTTTACAGAGGCGCAGAAATGCGTATTTATGGAGGAAAGGGTTAAATTCAGTCATAGAGCAGATTACACAACCTGTTGAAAGAATATTTGTATGGAAAGAACAAGGCATTTGTAGTATAGGATAGTTCAAAGAGTTTTGAGATAACCATGCTGACATACATGCAAGGGGAACTTACATTCCAGTGCATGGATGATTAGGAACTAAAGTAATGAAAGGTGTAAACATTAACCCTAACAACCCCAGATACATACACTGTCATTTGCAAACAGTGTAGACCCAGATCAGGGGGCTCCTAGAGGAGCCCTCTGATCTGGGTCTGCACTGTTTGTCATTCAAAATCCTCTAGCATGTTTAACCCTTTCCTCTATAAATACGCCTTTCTACACCTCTGTAATAACCACTTCTTGAAACCATTGTGATAAATAGAGCATTTGCTCCTATAGGAGCATTAAAATGCTCTGTTTATCACAATGGTTTCAAACTACAAACTTCTAAAATTTTCCTTTCTCTAGTCAATGCTCCTTTTGGGTAGATTCATTCAAAGAGGTTGGGTCTAAAAATAGCCTATGGAGGAAAGGGTTAAACCTGTCACACTTAGTGGACTCCTTAGTTAAACACTGAAAGGCTATTCCATCCTGATAAGTCAGGGTTGAAAGGTTAAACTAAGAGTGTGTCATATATACAGTTTGGGCCCTCTAAAGTGACCACCAAACAGAGGTATATTTCTGATTCTTAAACACTTTACTCCATAAACATGCCTTTCTACAGCTTTGCAAACAGAGTAGACACAAATCAGACAACTCCTGTAGGAGCCATCTGATGACGGGATCTGACATGTTTGTTTATGATATACCAGAAACTTTAGAATCAGTTCTGTATATAGTTCAGCATGCAAACAGAGCAGACCCTAATCAGATGACTCCTACAGGACCTGTCTCTGGTCTGGGTTTACTCGGTTTGCAAAGGCGCCAAAAAGCATCTGTATAATAAGGCAAACAGTTAACACTTTCCCTGTTGAACATTTATGTATGAATTTATCACTTCATGAATATTCATTAACTTTATTTTCAAATGGTAAACAATTAAAGACAGGATTGTTGACTTAGACAAAAGCTGTAGGACCAGTGTAGAGCCTGATCAGACAGCTCCTGCAGGAGCGGTGTGATCTGGGTCTATTCAGTGAAAGTGTTTATATGAAGGGAAGCGTTGCAAATGCTCCTATAGGAGCAAATTATGCTCCATTTATCACAATGATTTAAAACTACAAAATTCTAAAAATATTTCCTTTTCTCTAGTTAATGCTCCTTTTTGGTAGATTTATTCAAAGAGGTTACTGTATGTAAAAATAGCCTATGAGGTAATCGGTTAAGGGGTATTAGGTATAAACATTCAGAGGGTGAGTGTTATCGTGTTATGTGATAGATATCTTTATTTCGGCATTAAAAATGCCACCAAAGAGCCTCATGGATGTCAGATAATGTTTTAAGTGTCCGCTTTGTGGTTTCTAGGATTCATCTGTAAAAATTATATGTAAAGATCATATCAGCTTATTTCCAGGTGCAATTTTTATTTCCGCAAAGAAAAAAATTAAAATCTGATATAAAATTTTGCTAAATTGTTGATTACATCATTTTTAATGTTATCACAAAAATCATTGTTAACTCTTTACATGATGCATATTAAGGTAGGATATAATGACATCATGAATATTAATTGGTTTGTTTTTATAATGGCACATTGACATTTGAGTATTTGGCCATACTAGAAACTGCAGAATCGTATCTATATTATTTCATAAGCAGAGCAGACCCTGATCAGACGGCTTCTACAGGAGCTGTCTGATTTGGGTCTACTCTGTTTGCAAAGGCATAGAAATGTGTATTTATGGAGTAAAGGGTCTTTTCTTGATAAATATTCATTTAACCCTTTCCCTGATAAATATTCATATTTAACATCATGAATATTTATTAGCAGAATTTTTATAATGTAAACATTAAAAGGTAAATTTTTGCTTTGACGAAAAATGAAGAATCAGATCTATATCATGTCAAATTTTAAAGCAAACAGAGCAGACCCCGATCAGATGGCTCCTGTAGGAGCTCTCTGATCTGGGTCTACTCCGTTTTCAAATGTGTGAAATCATGTTTATAGGGAAAGAGTTAAGAAATAATGACATCATGTATATAAATTAGTTGAATTTTGTAAATAGCATAAAAGTTTTGGGATTAAAGTTGCTATTACGTTTTGATTGACAAACATTGCAGTCGCCCAGGAGGAATCCTCTGATCTAGGTCTTCACGTTTTGCCAGTGCAAGTTATGTTGACACCTTTTGATGCCTATCTAAAAGTCAATTTTTAAAACATTGTGATAAATAGAGCATTTGATCCTTATGGAGCAAATGCTCTATTTATCACATTGATTTCAGAACTACACAATTCTAAAAAATTTCCTTTTCTATAGTAAATGCTCCTTTTCGGTAGATTTATTCAAAGAGGTTGATCAGGGTTTACTCTCTTTGCATATGTGTGAAAAGGCTTTTAGATGAAGTTAACCTTTTACTTATGCATATTTATACAACATTTATTTTGAACTCTTTTTTTTATGCCCCCCCTGATCAGATCTCGGGGGCATATTGTTTTTGCTCTGTCTGTTTGTCTATTTGTCTGTTTGTTTGTTGTTCACATTGGTCACTATAACTTTTGAGCCAGTACGTACAGATAGAGATTTGATATTTGGTATGCATATGTATCTCATAAAGCCGCACATTTTGGGAGGTGTCATGTCAAAGTCAAGGTCATCCTTCAAGGTCAGAGGTCAAATATATATGTCAAATCACCGACTTTAACATTGGCCATAACTTTTGAACCAGTAGAGATAGAGACTTAATATTTGGCATGCATGTGTATCTGATGAAGTTCAAGGGGTGACATGTCAAGGTCATGGTCATCCTTCAGGGTCAAAGGTCAAATTGCCGGGGGGGGGGGGGGACATAGTGTTCCATTAATTTATTGAACATAGGAGTCTTACAAAGCAGGTGGTTACTTTAATGCAGGTAAAAAGTAGCTTTCTGCATTACTTTTGACTTGTATTAAGCTACCACTTGTTCTAAACCTGTTTAATTGCCACTTATGACTGTTATCAGATTAGCATATAGTTTAACGCTTTCCCTGTTCCATGTTTATTTCAAATTTCAATACCTACTGTATTTTCATGGACAAAATAGTTATAATAAAATATGGCAAGTACATAGAACATTGTAGCCATTTTAGAAAGTAAAGAAACAGTTATTTTAAAATTCAATTAGCAAACCGAGCAGACCCCGATCAGATGGCTCCTATAAGGATCTGTCTGATCTGGGTCTACTGTGTTTGCAAATGCTTGAAAAGGTGTTTAAATATGAAGGAAAGGGTTAAATCAAGATAAGAATCCAAGTTAATCATCTGGATATAAACTGTTTACAAAGGTTTAAGAATGCAATCAGGCATACGGGTCTGTGATATTTTTTGGCTATTTTTGGTTGACAGATTGGTTGTCAGCTCCCTAATGCCTCATTACGGCCTAGCCAGAAAAATGACAAACCAGTCCAACAAATCACTGGAGATTGGCAGCTAGGGACATGTAGACAGGAAGGACAATCTATCCCAGTCCAGCATCCGTGTCATTATCCCTATGATTGCTGTAGTTTCAAATGAGACTCCATCATTGTTTTAACCCTTACCCTGTTCTATAATTATTCCAAATTTGAATACCTACTGAATATTCATGGACTGAATAGTTATAATTAAATAATTATGGAAAGTGGAAAATTGTAGCCATTTTAGAAACTAAAGAAATAGATCTTTCAAATTCCATTAGCAAACAGAGCAGACACTGATCAGATGGCTCCCGCTTTTTCACACCTTTGCACACAGAGTAAACCCATATCAGATTGCTCATGCAAGTGCTGTCTGATCAGTGTGTGCTCTGTTTGTTTTTATAGATGTACAGTATAACCTCTCTTAACCGGAATTCTAGTAGATAATAATTTAGATACTTTTAGGCAGGTGGCTGCTTAATGCAGGGTGAAAGTCATGCAGAAAGCTCCTCTAGGAGCTTTCTGCATGACTTTCACCCTGCATTAAGCTGCCACCTGTCTCCAAGACCGATATTCATACTAAATTTAACTGCCGGTTAAGAGAGGTTTTACTGTAGTTCTACAGTTTCTGCCAATGTACAAAAAAATCCTGTGATCATGAATTGTGCCATTAGAAAAAAATCAGCTAATAAATATTCATGATGTCTTTATTTCTTACTCATGAATATTCATAAGGTAAAGGTTGATGAAAGAGACCATTCTGTAGGCTAAAGTTAAACCTTTCCTCCATAGGCTATTTTTAGATCCAACCACTTTGAATAAATCTACCGAAAAGGAATATTAACTAGAGGAAAGGAAAAATTTCGAGTGATAAATAGAGCATTGCTCCTATAGGAGCAAATGCTCTATTTATCACAATGGTTTCATAAAGTGACTTTTACAGAGGCATAGAAAGGCGTATTGATATGCAGGAAAGGGTGAAACTAATGCAAGGGGATTTGAAGTGACAAACAGTGCAGATCAAAGGGACCCCTCTCTAGCCTCCCTCATCTTGGTCTACACTATTTACAAATGCTAACAAATCAACTTCCTGCATTCAAAGAGATATAACAGTCTCTCAAATTTGTTTCAGATGCTGCTTGCATCACTAATTATTCATTTAGTTGCTAAATGATTTATTTGCTATAGGAGCAAATGCTCTATTTATCACAATGGTTTCACAAAGTGACTTTTACAGAGTCATCAAAAGTCGTCAATATGAGGGAATGGGTTAAAGGATTGTTGGATTGCAATGCTGGAAAGGACCATTAGATTGCAATGATAAAAAGGATTGTTGGTTTCAAAACTGCAAAGGATTGTTGGATTGCAATGATTGAAAGGATTGTTGGTTTCAAAACTAAATAGGATTGTTGGATTGCAATGATGAACAGGATTGTTGGTTTTCAGTGCTGAAATTGCATTGCAGGAGAAGACTGAAGATTTACAATGCTGAAAAAGGATGGTTTTATGGCATTGCACATAAAAACATAAACTATTGGCCATAGCAGAAACTGTAGAATCATGTCTGTATTATTTCATAAGCAAACAGAGCAGACCTTGATCAGATGGCGCCTATAGGAACTCCCTGATCTGGTTCTTCTCTGTTATGCAAAGGGATAGAAAGGTGTATTGATGGAGTAAAGAATTGAATGATTATAATTAACATCATCAGAATTGTAGATAAAATGAGTTTTGATTTACCAAAGTTTATTATTTCTCTACCAAATCCTCTCTGCTACTCATTAGAATTGCCTCTGAAAGGCAATGAGTAGTTGCAAGATAAAGTTGGCAGAAAATAGCCAATTATTTTTTTAAATGTTTTATTTTTCACATCTCAAATGCAGTGCATGATCTAGGTCTTGACTATTTGCACATATATAATTGGTGTAAAGCACTTCGGGAACCATTCCATTCTAGGTATACAGCATAATTTATATAGGTTATCGCAAAACGAAGAAATGAAAAATAAAATTCTTATTTTTAGCCCATCTGTTTCGAAGAAAAGTCAAGCTATTGTTATCACTCAGGGTCGTTATAAGGCATCGTCGTTGTCGTCATTGGAGTGCAAAAACTTTAATGTAGCTCATTTCTTGAAAGGTATAAGAGGTATCAACATGAAACTTCATAGGTTAGTAGATCTCATTGAGGGGAAGGCCCCTACATAAGAATCATAACTCTTGATTTCAAAATTATGGAGTTATGGTCCTTTATAGTTTTCAAAAATGTTATATTTTGCTGGACAAGCACCAAATCAGACGAGTGTTGGCGCTCCACACGGCTGTTGTTTGTAAATTTTGTGTAACAAGTGTTTGGTATGGAGAAAAATGGAGTTTATTGTGAGGTATTAGAATAATTGTGACACACACTGCTGCCATTCATCATTGGAAATCTTTGACAGTTGTCATGGGCAATGCATAAACTATACATGTCATGTCTAACTTACATACAAAACTGTCAATACTCATTTAACCTTTCTCTTCATGAATATTTATGTACAAATAATGACTGCATGAATATTAATCAGCCAAATTGTTTAACCCTTTCCTTCATTTAAACACATTTTCAGTTTTTCACGTATTTGTAAACAGTAAGACCCACATCCGATATACAGGAGCTGTCTGATCAGGGTCTCAGCTCTGTTTGCTAATGGAATTTGATAGATCTATTTCTTTCATTTCTAATATGGCTAAAATGTTCCATGTTCCATAATTCATTATAACTATTCTGTCCATGAATATTCAGTAGGTATTGAAAGTTGGAATAAACATAGAACAGGGAAAGGGTTAAGAAATTGTTAGAAAATATTGTTTTGGATGCAGCTAGTTTTTCTTTAAAAGCAAAAAAAAAATGTTTTGAAAAATACTGTTAATCAAATCTTCATATTTAACCATTTACCTGCTCAATATTCATGTAAGAAATAATGAATATTAATTAGCTGACTTTCTTAACCCATTCCCTCATATTGACGCCTTTTGACTCCTCTGTAAATGCCACTTTCTGAAACCTTTGTGATAAATAGAACATTTGCTCCATTGGAGCAAATGCTCTATTTATCACAATGGTTTCTAAACTACACACTTCTAAAAAATCCTTTTCTCTAGTAACTGCCCCTTTTCGGTATATTTGTTCAAAGGGGTTGGGTCTAAAAAATAGCCTATTAGGTAATGGGTTAATGTCATATGTATACAGAATTTTATGGTATTGGTTAAAACCCAAGAGTCAGATCTACAGTGCTCCCTCTCTACAACGACACCCTTTGGGATACGAATATAGTATGTGTTGTTCAGAGGGAGTTGTTATAGGGAGGAAAAATCAAATATAACTAGCTTGTTTGCAGATCCCCAGATAAGGTGTATTTCGAGAACTAAAACCATTATGTCTCAATCAAACCCTATGTTGTGACCACTCTTTATAACAGTGTTCACAATATAGGGCTTGATGGAGGCATAAAAAAAATACGATGGAAAAAGGTTGTGTCTGGAGCCTTGTTGTTTCGGAAACAGTGACATGCGTTGTTGTAAGGAGGGAATCGTTATTGAGAGGGCTGTTGTAGGGAGGGAGCACTGTATTATAATTTCATGAGCATAGAGCAGACCCTATTGGAGACGTCTGATCTGGGTTGTCTCTGTTTGCAAAGGCAATTATATGAAGGAAAGAGTTAAAGTTCTATAACGCCTTTTCGCTGAGTATGTTGAGATTTTTCCAATGCAAATCTTCCTTGTTCTTACGCTTCATTCTAATGATGGTAAATTCAATTATTTGCTGGTATGTGAATTATTACGCTTTGTAAATAACCAAATTACCGAAAGGCCATAATTAGTACAAAGTGGCTGGTTTTGAAGGAATCAAAGGAACTGAAATTGTTTTATCTTCAACACGATGAGTGAATGTAATTGCCGTTGTAAAACGTTTGGATCCAGATAAGATGCTGAGTAACTCGGTGTCTAATCAGGATCCAAATTGTTTGACACTTATTATTATATGTTTTAAAAGAAGGAGAGTTTTGCTAGGTAGAAGTTTGAAACGGAGGAATAAATTGAAGAATATTTCTTCTTAGCGTTTTAAAAGTTAAGTCTCTTGCCGGAGGCATCAGTCGAAGGCATCAGTCGCCTTGGAACAAAACATTGCCACCATGACAAGCATCTCTCAGAGTGGGCTGTGACATTAAATGTGATGTAATTGACACATTTTGTCTGGTGTGAATAGACTAAGAGTTCATGTGTGATTGGATTTGAATTCATTAGAACCAGGCTTCCTGTTAATTTTTATCGTGGGCATTGATTGTAGAAAATGTAGCTGGTCGGGCTTTTAATTTGCAAGAGATTAGGAACAGCACAAAGTCCATTGATGAACAGCTTTCTCAACTCGTCACCCTGTATGCAAGATAGCTGGAAGGGGAATTTAAACCTTACAATACGGGACACATCAGCCACTAACGCCCTTTGCAAACAGTGTAGATCCAGATGAGAGGGCTCCTTCAGGAGCCCTCTCATCAGGGTCTGCACTTTTTATCATGTTTCACTTTTCTTTAGAAAAGTCCCTAAATATTCACAGTAAGCTTGACCTGTTTGAATTTTGGAATAGTCCATTTGAAAATTCAGTGTCATAAGGGTTAACTCTGTATGTGCTAGATGCAGATTTTCATCTGTTAGAAACTGTTTTCTGCTACAGTTCTTTTAGTTGATATTTCTTCCATTTCTTTATATAATTATTGTCAATGTGTCATACAGTTTTGATCCTGATGAGGCACCAAGTTACTTGGCATCTCATTTAGATCCAAATGTTTGAATATGTTGTCACGATTTCACCACTCTTTTTTTCAAAGAGTTAATTCTTTTTCACCCTCTGAATTATAATTACGTCTGCTTTAAATTGAGAATTGATTTAGTTTTTCATTTAACTCTTTCATTAAACCTGATACAAATGCCATATGATGCTTTTGCAAACAGAGTAGACCCAGATCTGATGAGGGTCTGCTCTGTTTGCTGATGGAATATTATATAGATCTGTTTCTACAGTTTCTGCAATGAAAAAAAAATCCTATGTATATAATTATGCCATTATAAAGTGTTTATGATCCAAACATCAAGAATATGATCATAGGTACATGATAGTCTTAATCCAAATTAGACCCTGATTACGAAACATCTTTGTAACTGAACTGTTTTCGAGGGATAATTTGAAATTGAGATGTAACATGCCAGGAGTTCAATAAAATTATGCAAATGTGACCTAGTTGATGGGGACTTTGTTTTTCTAATGGGAATAGGCAGGTTATTCAATGTAAGGGAATTGTGGTTGTGTCATAAGTTTAGACATATCTATTGATGGCATCTTCATAAAAGTGCATTTCGCTCATGAATTTAATCCATTAGCTGAAGAATAATCATGTCATAAATACAAATGAGGGAAGTGTGTGTGGGGAGGGGGGGGGGGGGGGGGGGGGGGGGGAGTTGACCACTTTTTAGAATCAGCTTGAAGGGATGATTCGATTCTAAAGAATAGGCACAATACAGAGTTTGGTAGTGAAATAAAGCAGCTATTTTCGGAAATATTTATGCACATTATCATCTGGGCCTCTGAATTAGTGTTTCCCTTAGACATTTTCCCAATACAGTAAAACCTCTCCATAACGGCCACTAAATTGTATTAATTTGTTGGTATTTAGGGCAGGTGGCTGCTCAAAGCAAGGTGAAAGTAAAACAGAATGCTGTTTTACTTTCACCTTGCTTTAAGCAGTCACCTGCATTTAACACAATGGCCATTATAGAGAGGTTTTACTGTATATTTTCTTCAGGGTGATAGACTGTTTTGATCCTGATGAGATGCTGAGTTACTTGGCCTTTCATCTGGATTCAAACTGTTTGCAAAGATAATCGCGGCTAGTGTTTAAAGTTTTGCATTAATAACTATTGATATTGAAAAGTGTAGTTAGAATCACATAGTGGAATGTGAATATATATGAATATAGAAAGAATAAACAAAATATATACATACAACAGAATTCTGCAAAACAGTTTGTTTTTAATATGTGTATATATACATTATGTTTCATTCGTTTGAATGCAGGAAACAGATATACTAGAATTTGAAAACAGATCAGATGACTACTAGAGTACATTGTTTGTCATTCAAAATATATCGAGGGCTTGGTGCAAAACTTTTCTAACTCCTTCACTTTGTGAAGGAGTTAGAATAGTTTTGCACCAAGCCCTCGAAAATTATACTCTAGCAAATTTATGCCTTTCAGACTGAATGGACTCTCATTCCAGGTTGAATATATGTATAGCATTCAGAGGAATAACCATTCCTTCATACAAAAGTCTTTTAACACATCTGCAAACAGAGTAGACCCAGATCAGACGGCTCCTGTAGGAGCCGTCTGATCAGGGTATGCTCTGTTTGCTTACGAAATAATACTGATCTGATTCTGACACAGCTTCTATCATGGTAAAAATTCTCTTGTTCATGATACCTTTATAAGATTTATCTAATTAATCTTAACCCTTTCCTCCATATATACGCCTTTCTACACCTTCGTAAAAATCTCCTGTTGAAAGCATTGTGATAAATAAAGCATTTGCTCCTATAGGAGCAAATGCTCTATTTATCACAATGCTTTCAAACTACAAAATTTCAAAAAAAATCCTTTTCTCTAGTTAATGCTCCTTTTTGGTAGATTTATTCAAAGTGGTTGGATCTAAAAGGGAATGGGTTAATACATTCATTATTTCTCACATGAACATTCTTGAGGGAAAATGTTAATGTAGAGATAGTAGTTTAAAGACTCTTAACATTGGAGCAATTTAACAATGATTAAGATTCCCTTCCCTTGTTAATTTTCTTCAACACAAGATTGTATAATCTTTTCAGCAAATATAATGATATCGTAATTCTGAATTAACATTTAAAAGGTTTATTGTCTGTAACAGATGCTGAGATGTCGGAGAAGAAGAAAACGTCAACTCTTGGACGACTGTTTAGAAATATGGGATTTCGCAAGTCAAGCAGAAAGCACAGTTATAAGAAGCACTCCGGTAAGTTTGAAAGCAGGGAACCTTTGTTCCTTTCATTTAAAGCAATTCCAGTTAGAATACCCAAAATATCCAAATGTATTCGAACAGACAAACTTAGTCAAATAGTGCAGACCCAGTTTGTTCAGGATCTTCACTATTTGCTACTATGTAAGTCTAATTCAAAGTTTTACACTGTTTGCGTTTATTAGTAACCTTGTTTCCAGTATTACACGGACTTCTACATATTTAACCCATTACCTCACAGGCTATTTTTAGATCCAACCACTTTGAATAAATCTACCGCAAGGGGCCTTATCTAGAGAAAAGGAAAATGTTAAAATTTTCTGGTTTGAAACCATTGTGATAAATAGAGCATTTGCTCCTATAGGAGCAAATGCTCTATTTATCACAATGGTTTAAGCAGGTGACTTTTACAGAGGTGTAGAAAGGCGTATTTAAGGAGGAAAGGGTTAACCCTTTACATGATCTTTGCAAACAGAGAAGACCAAGATCAGACAGTGGGTGTAGGGGCTATCTGATCAGTTTGTTTATATTACAGATCTGATTCTCAACTGTTTGCAATGGCAATAATTAATATTCTCCTGTTATATTTTTAAAAACAAGAATTAATTATTAATTTGAATTATATTCATAATAGAACCTGTCTTGTATTAATATATTTATCAAGTAAATACTAATGTCGTTTTTTTGCAGGGGATCTTGTGGCCCATGAGATCACCATGAGTGACAATGACAGGATCGCACTCATGCAGATGGTGAAAGAAGGCAAGATCTCTACAGAAACAGCCCTTCAAGTGGTGAGTGTGATTGTTACTTGTATAATAAACCCCCTCTAAACTGGAAAAAAATTAGATACTTTAGGTAGGTTACTGCTTAATGCAGGATAAAAGTCATGCAGAAAGCTCCTAGAAGAGCTTTCTGCACGACTTTCTTCCTGCATTTACTGCCACCTGTCTCCAAGGCCGAAATTAAATTTGTACTGAATTTAACGTCTGCATTAGATGGGTTTTACTGTGTACATATTACAAAATATATTTACATACAGTGTTCACCCATCAGGCTTTAACCATAGAGTCCATTCAGTATGAAAGGCTTATAATTTTGCTAGTGAATTTGAATGACAAACAGTGCAGACCCTGATCAGATGGCTCTGATCTGGACTTGCAATGTTTGAAAATATCAGTTCACTTGTTTCCTGCATTCAAAGGGCTAAACTGATTGTGCATGTGTCTGTCTCTGTAAAAAATATGTGCTTTCCCAAACCCCTCCCAACCCCTCCCCTTCCCACCCCATCCCCAAGTTAGGGGATGTGTAGTAGGGAGAATACAGTAAGCACTTTCTGTTCAGCTCACTTTGCTTTTAGCTAGACATGATTGTCATGACGACAGCAGCATGTACGTGCAGGCCTTGTTTCGATTTTGTCCATAACAAAGCATCACAATGATTGAATCCATTTGAAATAATAGCTACTGTCTCACATACAGGATGTTTTATAACCCTAGCACCACCCATTGTTGAAAATTGACTCAACATGCTGCTTAAAGCTTGTTGGTAACTTATGGTACACATATCTTTTATATGATTAACTCTTTCCCAGTTAAACATTTATTCAAGTTTTATCACCTCATTAATATTCATGAACAGAATCAATAAAATGGAAAAGTGATATTCTTCACATATTCAATGGTGGTTACTGTAAAATCAGATATATAATCAGACAGCTCCTTTAGAAACTGATCTGGGTCTACCCTGTTTGCAAAAGGCGTGAGAAGGCATTACTACGAAGGAATGGTTTACTCTCTTCCTGATGAATATTCATGTAAGAAATAATTATGTCATGAATATTTATTAGCTGAATTGTTTTAATGTTATATGACAGCAGATTTTTGTTTGCCATGAGAGAAACTGTAGAATTTAGATCTATTTATTTCCATGAGCCAACAGGGCATACCCTGATCAGACGGCTCCTTCAGGAGCCATCTGATCAGAGTCTACTCTGTTTGCAAAGTCATCAAAAGACGTAAAGGATTACCTGGAGAGATTTCAACAAGTAGCAGACAATTTAAAATAAATTCCTTTGATTTGATACAAATTTTCTTCCAGTCCAGAGGTGTATGAATATA
The DNA here is from genome assembly GCA_963576725.1 of Azorinus chamasolen. Taxonomy (NCBI): domain Eukaryota; kingdom Metazoa; phylum Mollusca; class Bivalvia; order Cardiida; family Solecurtidae; genus Azorinus; species Azorinus chamasolen. The sequence goes on along the minus strand of OY755237.1, from coordinate 37,270,500 downwards.
GCACCTGTTATATTGGGCCAGAGCGTGACTGCAATATCGTTCAACCATTCTTTCGATGAGGCCTCTGACTGAAGCAAAAATTCTGCCAGTCATTATGAGCTTATTATGCTTTCAACATAACAAACTCTGGCAATTCAATTAACCCTTTACCTGGTACAGACACCTTGTTACACCTTTGCGAACAGAGTAGACCCAGATCAGACAACTCCTGTTGGAGCCGTCTGATCAGGGTCTACTTTGTTTGCTTGTGAAATATTATAGATCTGATTCTACAGTTTCTGCCTTGGCTGAGAATACCTGTGTTCAATATGCTAGAAATAAAAATGGTTCTAATTAATATTCATGAAGTGCTGAATTCTTATATAAACATTCATCAAGTAACCAGGGATACTGTAAATATAAACAAAATGAGAAAATAGGAAACATCTTATCTTGATTGATAAACTGTTTTCAACACTGAATTTTCAAATGGACTATTCCAAAATTTTAACAGGTCAAGCTTACTATGATTATTAAAGTTTTATTGTTGTTGTTGTTTTTAAAGAAAAATTGTAACATGACAAAAAGTGCAGACCCTGATGAGAGGGCTCCTCTAGGCTTCTGGACTGTTTCCCAGCACTGATAGGGTTTAAGTTCATTCTGTTATGCATTTAACCCTTTCCTCTATAGGCTATTTTCAGACCCAACCTCTTTGAATGAATCTACTCAAAAGGGGCATTTACTAGAGTAAAGGAAAATGTTAGAATTGTGTAGTATTGAAACCATTGTGATAAATGGAGCATTTGCTCCTAAGGAGCAACAGCTCTATTTATCACAATGGTTTCAAGAAGTGACTATTACAGAGGTTTAGAAAGGCATATTTATTGAGGAAAAGGTTAAGCATTTTTAACACAGACTGCCTTCTATAATACTGCGGCAGCAGCTTAATTTGTCTAAGTATTTGTGAACATACAAACTTAGGCAAATAGTGCAGAACCAGATCAAACAGCTCAATCAGGAGTAGTTTGATCAGGGTCTACACTATTTGCTACCATGTCAGTCTATTTCAAATTATCAGAATGATGCCAAATTGATATACTTGTATTCTGCTCGCATTCCCATATTCAAGGGTTTAACCCTTTCCTTCATATGAACATCTTTTCACGCATTTGCAAACGGAGTAGACCCAGATCAGACAGCTCCTATAAGAGCTGTCTGATCATGGTCTGCTCTGTTTGCTTATGAGATTATAATAATAAATCTAACTCTACAGTTTCTACCAATACCAAACAATCCTGTGTACATAATACATTATAAAAATTGATAAATATTAATGATATCATTATTTCTTATATGAATATGCAACAGGGAAAAGGTTAACAATCCCGTGGATTATGGGAGATAGGGTGTTCCAATACTTATGGTAAATAAGGTAGTGATTTTGCAAACAGGTAAGACCCAGATTGTAGGGTAATGTGTGTTATGTCATAAGCAAACAGAGTAGACCCTGATCAGATGGCTCCTCTAGGAGCTGTCTGATCTGGCCATGGGTCTACTCTGTTTGCAAAAGGCATAGAAAGGCATATTTATGGAGTAAAAGGTTAAGGTCACCAGAAATAGTCTTGGGAATCCAACAGGTAGACTACCTCAGTGTCTGTACAATATCACCGGGCCCATATGGATTCTTGTTTTTGTAACAGTTCAGAGATTTCCATCTTTACAAAGTATGATTACATGAGTGTTACAGACAGCTTTGAGAATAATCTGAAATCCATAATTGTGTTTTTGTCATTATTTTGAAAAGTTGATGGTGAAAAAATCTCATTTTTGAGATAAGTTAATTACCAGGTACAGCAAAATAACATTCCATGTTAGTTGTGTAATCTTTGAGAAAAACTTTTATATCCAGATTAGACACCGAGTAACTTAAAATCTCATCTGAATCCTGATTGGCATTTTCTTGTGGTTGAAATGAATGAAATATTTATTTTTAAAACCAAGACTATATGAGATTATTATCGAACGATTTTACAGAAAGTGCCTTGCAGTTTCAGTTAACCCTAAATTTAACTCTGAATTTTCAAATAAAGTATTCCAAAATCAAACCTGTCAAGTTTATGGTGAATATTTAGGGATTTTTAAAAGAAATGTGTAACATTACAAACAGTGCAGACCCTGAGGAGGGGGCTCCTTCAGGGTCTACACTGTTTGCAAAGGACATCAGTGACTCATTTCCTACAGTGAAAGGGTTAACCCTTTCGGCGCCAAATTTATAATTGTCGTCTGCAATCCAATTTTTGTTAAATCATACGGTACAATAAGGAAATGCAAGTTTCAAAGGAATAAAGCACAGATATAGAAATAGAGAATGAGACAAAAAGTGAAGTCCCTGATCAGACGCCACCTTGAAAAGGCGGCGTCTGATCTGGGACTGCACTATTTGTCGTGGTGCATTTATGCGACATGGCGGTGAAAGGGTTAACCTCTAGCTTTCCAAGCAATGTTTATCTGTCAAAAAAAATATTGCCTGCGTAATGTTTCAAGTAGACTGCATCTTCAGTTTCCTTCCAAATTTTTCTTAGAATGGCATACAGTGTTGATCCTGATGAGAGGCTGTTTACTTTGCATATCATAAACCTTAACCCATTCCCTCATAGGCTATTTTTAGATCCAACCACTTTGAATAAATCTACCGAAAAGGTGAATAAATCTACCGAAAAGGAGCATTAACTAGAGAAAGGAAAATTTTAGAATTTAGAATTTTAGAGCAAAATTTATGCTCTATTTATCACAATGGTTTCAATAGGTGATTTTTACAGAGGCATAGAAAGGCATATCTATGGAGGAAAGGGTTAGGTTAAACCCCATTGTACTAGCATTTGCAAACAGTATGGAACTAGATCAAAGGACTTCTTTAGTGGTCTCTGATCAGGTTGTACTCTTTTAGTCATTCAATAATACACTTTTATCCTGAGTGAGCTCTATCGTTAACCTTTTCCTTCATATAACCGCATTTTCAGGCATTTGCTAATAGAGTAGACTCCGATAGGAGTTGTCTGTTGTGGTGTCAACTCTGTTTGTAAAGGCATTATGGAATGAAGTGTTAAGGAATTAAGTTAAAATTTGAACATCTGACAATACAGCACATCAAAATCTAGCAACTAATTAACAGAACTTGCAGATGCACTTAGAAATATTCAACACAGATCAGAAAATCGGTGTCTTTTTCAATTAGAAAAACCTTCAATTTAGCAGCTATGTGTTTTTAATGTACACATTTTGTTTGTTAGTTTTATTGAATTTGGAAAAGGTCAAAGTTCTATTGATACTCTATTTACCCTAAGTACTCGGACTCATAGTCTCCCCTTCTCCATCCTTTGTTAAAAGCTGAAAACCTCTCTTTAACAGCCACTAAATTACATCAAGTAGTTTGTGTTAAAGGCAGGTGGCTGCTTAAAGGGGATGTCCCTACATTTGACGCGTTTCATAAACACTTAAAATATACAAAACTCATTTATTTATATGCTGAAAAGTAGTATATCGCAAAAAGCCCCATCCAATTACCGTTTATAATGACAAAACATCCATGTGTTTGATATCGCCGATCCCGGTTTTACTACCCGAAGTTTCAGTTTTATTCGGGTTGGGTTTTAGTTTCGTAAATGTTCGCTCTATTCGCGATTCTCCGACCACTTCCGAGAAAGCTATTACGTAAACAATGGAGGAATCGGGTGATCATCGGCAAAACGCGGAATAATTTAACGGAAAGGACCGATAATAATGTGTTGTAGAACAAAAATTATCAGTATTGATGAAATCGGTTTATTTGTATCACAGGGGCATTTTTCGATATAAGTTCAAATTGGGAACCTTCATAATAATGATAGAGCATAACAAATACCAAGTTTTAAGATATTATTGAAAATATGCGATCATTGTAGGGACTTCCTCTTTAAAGCAAGGTGAAAGTAAAACAGAACGCTCCTATAGGAGCATTCTGTTTTACTTTTACCTTGCTTTATGCAGCCACCTGCCCTAAATACCAACTAATTAACACAATTTAATGTCTGTTATTGAGAGGTTTTACTGTAATTCAGTGTGGCACCATCTTGATTATTTTTAATTGAACTGACATTTTAGCAAATACTGTAGACCCTGATCAAATGGCTCCCTCAGGAGCAGTTTGATCTAGGTCTGCACTATTTGCCTTAGTTTGTCTGTGTGAATTCTGTGGATAATTAGGGTTTATTGTACTTCCAGAACCATCTGCCTAAAACGAGCCTCTTACAACACTCAAAAATCAGTCTTCAGCCAAAGCCACTTGAGATAAAGATAAAATATACATTAGGAAAATCAGTTTGAAACGGGGTGAAGTGATCGAGATAAATGAAAAGAATCATACTAAATATTGAAATGTTTGCATTGTGCCAATCTGATTGTTTTGACTTAAAAATAATGACTTCAGTATCTACAAACAGGTGTATGAAAAATATATAATTGTAAAATTTAATATAATGTAAGTTTTAACCATATACATGTACATGTACCTGATGAATATTCATGTAAGACTCCGCCCATTATGAATACTAATTATCTTTTGTATTAACACTTTACTACATGAATATTCATGTTAAGAAATAGCATCATGAATATTTATTAACTGAATATTTATAACTCATTCCCTAATATTGACGCCTCTGCAAAAGTCACTTTATGAAACTATTGTGATAAACAGAGCATTTGCTCCATAGGATTTCTGACATTTTCCTTTTCTCTAGTAAATACTCCTTTCTGGTAAATTTATTCAAAGATTTACCTGGTTTGGTCTAAAAATAGCCTATGAGGTAATGGGTTAACTGAATATTTATAGTGGTATATTAACCCTTCGCTTGCTGAATTCTAAAATACATGTCTCCTTCTTTACCCATGCCTGTTGTATAATTACATATATCTTCACTGTGTACAAGTATTTCGCTGTGCAGTCACTGCTGTGGGGTGCACTGGTTGCACAATTAACTTGTAAATTAGTGCAGACCCTGATGAGACAGCTCCTGCAGGAGCTGTCTCATCTGGGTCTGCACTATTTACAGGTAGGTATATTGACGCGAATAGCAAGCGAAGGGTTAAGCACAGGAAGTTTTTGCCATTGCAGAGCTATATTATTCCATAATCAAATAGAGCAGACACTGAGCTGTTTGGTCTGGTTCAACTCTGTTTGCAAAGGTGCAAATAGGTGTACATGTAAAATATGGGTAAAAGAGTTCAAAATATAAAAATACAGAAACTTATTGCTATGACAAACAATAGTTAGATCTGCAAGATGCAAGCAAATAGAGCAGACCTTGATCAGACAGCTCCCATTAGAGCTGTTTGATGTGGGTCTACTTTGAAGAAAAAAAAACCCAACAACAATGGGCAAACATGAGGTAAAAGTTGGTCATAGATATTTGTCATTTCCAATCTGATAATTCCTGCATTCCTTTTCAAAAATGCAATCATAATGTCCAATAATTTGGTTCCTCATGATGAAAAAAATTGAATACAGTACTGGAGTTGGGTAACTGGTATTTGCAAAACATCTGGATCCAAACTGCCTGCAAACTTTATAATAGATTTGCCAATAAAATGCTGAATGTTCAAATACAGTAAAATCCCTCTAAACCAGAATTGTAGTGGAGAAGAATTTAGATACTTTTAGACAGGTGGCTGCTTAATGCAGGGGGAAAGTCATGCAGAAAGTTCCTCTAGGAGCTTTCTGCATGACTTTCACCCTGCATAAAGCTGCCACCTGTTGCCAGGATATTAATACTATATTTAATGTCCAGTTTAGAGGGGTTTTACTGTAAATTACTTTCCATATTGCATACAGGCTACCATGAGTCACAGTTTGGGTTTGCTTGCATTTGACACCAAACATTTCCCAGCTAGATAAATCCATGTGCTGAGTCATCTACAAAAAAGGCTGCATCTTCAAAAATGGATAAAAATGCCAATACAAAAATGGCTGACACTATAAATGTATAATCCTCCGGATTGTTTTTTTCTGATATTTGATTATTTTTTTTCTAGAGTAATTATAAACTTGTATGTGATCTCTTGTTTGCATTGCTTATGTTTGTAATTTCTGACAGTGGTAAAGAAACAAAGATTTTTTTTAAAAAAATGTGCTAAAGGCATTTGCTTGATGCAGACAATATATTTATTTCCCAGATGCCTTCGTAATTCTTGGACTAGAGCAATCATGAATCTATGATATCACTGCAAGAAGGCTGCTTTTGCAGGTTGTTTTACATAAAGCTGTTTTATCCTTTTCCTCCATGAATATTCGTATCAGAAATAATGATGTCATGAGTATCAGTCAGATATATTTGTTTTAACTCTTCGCTTGCTATTCGCGTCAATATACCTACCTGTAAATAGTGAAGACCCAGATGAGACAGCTCCTGCAGGAGCTGTCTCGTCAGGGTCTGCACTATTTATAAGTTGATTGTGCAACCAGTGCACTCCACAGCAGTGATTGCACAGCGAAATACGTGTACACAGTGACGATATATGTAAATATACAACAGGACATGGGTAAAGAAGGAGAAATGTATTTTAAAATTCAGCAAGCGAAGGGTTAATAGCATAATGGACACAAGGATTTATGGCACCGGTAGAAACTGTAGAATCATATCTATATTATATCATAAGCAGACAGAACAGACCCTGACCAGATTGTTCATGTAGGAGCTGTCTAGTCTGAATCTAATCTGTTTGCAAAGGCATAGAAATTATCTGTTTCTAAACTTTCTAAAATGGTTAGAATGTTCCATGTTACGTATTTCATTATAACTTTTGGCCATGAATATTGAAATAAACATTGAACAGGGAGAGGGTTAAAGGTATTTTTGTTTGATGACTCAGAGGCTTGCTCAACCACTAACATGCTATAAATATGAAAACAGAAAGAGGCAACATCTTCTTGAGATGAAATGTTGCTCAGCGAACTGAAAGTTAAATCCTGTATCTCATGAATATTCATGACTGTAATAATTCCTGTTGAATATTTATGAAAGAAATAATGACATCTTGAATATTTATTACATGTATATTATGAATTTTGAAAATGGCTTTTTTTTATGAAATTTGGTATTGGGTAGAAACTGGAGTCAGATCTATTATAATATCTTAACCCTTTCCTCCAATTAGGCTATTTTTAGACCCAACCTCTTTGAATAATCTACCCAAAAGGAGCATTTACTAGAAAAAAGTAAAATTTTAGAATTTTGTAGTTTGAAACCATTGTGATAAATAGAGCATTTGCTCCTATAGGAGCAAATGCCCTATTTATCACAATGGTTTCAACAGGTGACTTTTACAGAGGCGTAGAAAAGGCGTATTTATGGAGGAAAGGGTTAAGCAAACAGAGCAGACCTGATCTTGGTCTGCCCTGTTTGTACAATATATTATATGAGGAGAAATAGTTAAAACTTATTGTGCAAAGTGTCACAGACATTAATACTACTGGCAAAAAAAATGGACCCAGATGAGTGAATCACACTCAATATTTTCTCAAAAGCTTGAACAAATTATAAATACAGTAGAACCATTAACCCCTTTGGATACCTCTGAAACAGTCACTTTTTGAAACCGTTGCAATATTTTCTCCATAGGAGGAAATGCTCTTTTTATCACAATGGTTTAAATTCTACACCATTCTACAATGCTCTTTTTTTCTAGTAAGTGCTCCTTTTCAGTAGATTTATTCAAAGAGGTTGGGTCTAAAAATAGCCTATGAGGGAATGGGTTAACCCTTTCCTTCATATAAATGTGATTTCATGCATCTGCAAATAGAGTAGACCAAGATCAGAGGGCTCCTATAGGAGCCGTCTGATCAGAGTCTGCTCTGTTTGCATATGAAATTTGATAGATCACTTTCATTACTTTTTAAAATGGCCAGCTACAATATTTCACCTTCCATATTTCATTATATCTATTTTGTCTATGACTATGCAGTAGGTATTCAAATTTGAAATAAACATAGAGCAGGGAAAGGGTTAACCCATTCCCGCATATATAGACGCCTTTTGACGCTTCTGTAAAAGTCCCTTTGTGAAACCATTGCGATAAATAGAGCATTTGCTCCATAGAAGCAAATGCTCTATTTATCACAATGGTTTCAACACTAAACAATTCTAAAAATTTCCTTTTCAGTAGTTAATGCTCATTTTCGGTAGATTTGTTCAAAAAGGTTGGATCTAAAAATAGCCTATGCAGGAATGGGTTAAGACTGATTCTACTGTACAATGTTAGCAAAAAGTTTTTCCAGATTTGAGATTGATTAGATAATCAGGTTTTACAGTAGGAAAAAGATTAACACTTCACACAGCTATTCTTGTTTCAATTTTCCAGGTATCATAAATAAATCTTTCGATTTTATAACAGACAGATATACAATTAGAATTGCAAACATTTCCCTTTGGCTTGTTAAGTAATCGTTAATTTATTTCATTGTTTTTTGCTGGCATTTGCTGAAAGGATGTACCCATATTTAGCTGGGTGGAATTTATTTAAAAACCTGTCTGCCAGGTTTTCTGCCCTCAGGAGTAAAAATTGATACTATAGTATTTGTAACCCTTCTGCGTAAAAATGATGTCTCGTATATGATCTGTCGCAATTTTAATTACCTTTTTATTTGTTCGAGGTTTTGAGAAACCACTGCCCGATTGTCAGTCAGCTTTGATATCGATGTGACTGAGTTACTCTGCATCTCATCTTGATCCAAGATATTTGCAAATGCCAGTCTTGTTGGGCTCAGCGTGATAAGTGTTAAAAGATTGAAAGAGATTATTGGGGCTGCCGATTCTTACATATTTTCCTTTGCTGAAAACTTATAATAATTAGGAATTGTTGAAATCGCTCGTTTTGCTCAGAAGAATAATCCAGGTACCGTATATAATTGTATACACAGTAAAATGCCTCTTAACCAGAATTCTAGTAGAGAAGAATTTAGATACTTTTAGGCAGATGGCTGCTTAATGTAGGGTGAAAGTCATGCATAAAGCTCCTAGAGGAGCTTTCTGCATGACTTTCACCCTGCATTAAGCTGCCACCTGTCTCCTAGACCGATATTTATACTAAATTGGACGCCTGGTTTAGAGGGGTTTTACTGTAGTCAAAACCCAAGGTAGGCCAAATGTATGTAACTCTTTACCTGATAGAGATAACTTTTAATACATTTGCAAACAGGGTAGTCCCAGATCAGGTGGCTCGGCTCCTGTAGGAGCCATCTGATCTGGGTCTGCTCTGTTTGCTTATTGAATGATGTATAATTATCTGATTCTACAAGGCTTTGTCATGGCCAAACATTCCCATGTTCATAATGCCGTTATGAAAATAATTCATCTAATCAATATTCATGATGTCATTACTTCTTAATATCTAGGGTGGCACTAGAATTTTACAAGTAGTAGCCAGATTCAGGCAGAGGAGATTTAGCCCTTTCCTCCATAAATACGCCTTTCTACGCCTCTGTAATAGTCACTTCTTGAAACCATTGTGATAAATAGAGCATTTGCTCCTATAGGAGCAAATGCTCTATTTATCACAATGGTTTCAAACAACAAAATTGTAAAAAATTTCCTTTCCTCTAGTTAATGCTCCTTTTCGGTAGATTTATTCAAAGAGACTGGGTCTAAAAATAGCCTATGAGGGAATTGGTTGTCTACAATTGCCAAATTGTTGTTGGTTGGTTACTCAAAGTAGAATATCTTTACTTTTTTTGAAAAAAAAAAAAAAAAAAAAAAAAAAAAAAACCCCATAAAATTTGAAACAGATTTTTTATCTGGTGAGATTTGAGTTACTTTGTGTCTTATCTGGTTCCAAACTGTTTGTAAAGGTTACATCCAGCAGGAGGTTGTCCATGATTGTGAGTCTTATCTGGTTCCAAACTGTTTGCAAAGGTTACATCCTGCCGGATGTTGTCCATGGATGGATTCTATCACAAAGTCCTGGAACTATGCTGTTGTTTCATGATGATAACTATTTTAAGCTCATTCATTTGAATGTTTGCATGCTTGTGGCTTAAATGTGCTTCAATCAAATAACCATTAATTTCCATTATCCAAAGTCTGTATTAATTCCTCAGGAAGAATTGAAATATTTCATTTTGATAAATGATACAACTCTTAATCAGGGTTGTGGCACTTCAGGTGAAAGTTTTACACTATTTCCTGCTGAGTGCATTTCCTGGACATGCTTGTTAACCGTTAATATCCTGTCAAAGACGACTTTGTTACATTTGCAAACAGCTTGGATCCAGATGAGATGCCAAATGGCAATAACTATGCGTCTCATCATGATCCAAGCTGTTTGTAACTCAGACAATCACTTCCAAAATACTTGAACCCTTTCCCTGTTCTATGTCTATTTCAAATTTCAATACCTACCGAATATTCATGGACAAAATAGTAATTATGAAATATGGAAGGTGGAACATTGCAGCCATTTTAGAAAGTAAAGAAACAGATCTTTCAAATTCATTTAGCAAACAGAGCAGACCCTGATCAGATGGCTTCTTTATTGGGAGGATACGGGTTAACATTTTTTGTGCTAAGTAGGTTTAACGTAATCTGTAAACTTTGTCATCTTCTACATTTTTGAAAGTTACATTTTCTTTCATTTGTTTTCTAAAACAAAAACTGTCAGAGCATCAAACAGCTTAAACCCTTAAGAGGTGCCTAGATACTAGATGTTGCATATCTAGGCTGTTTGCATAGCCATTTCCTTCACATAAACGTGTTTTCACGCATGTACAAACAGAGAAGACACGTATTATAATGCTCCTATAGGAGCCATCTGATCAGGGTCTGCTCTGTTTGCTAGTGGAATTTGAAAGATCTGTTTCTTTTACTTTCTAAAATGTCCAACCGTCCCATATTTCATAACTATTCAGTCCATGAATAATCAGTAGGTAGATCTATTGAAATTTGGAATAAACGTAGAACAGGAAATTTGGGATAGGTAATCTTGAATTCTCCACTAGCTTGCAAAGAGTTGTACATGTGGAGGTAAAATCTCCAGATTTGAGGCATTCTAAGGAACAGCCTTGTTGGTACTCATTAGAATCATTAGTAGAGAAACTGGAGATTGAAATTGAATTATATACAGTTGAACTTCAGTATCTCGAACTCTGATAACTCGAACTTTGGGATAACTCAAACAAAAAGTTCAGGCCTTTCAAAACTTACAATACAGAATTACTCTAATAATGGATCTCTACATATATATAGAAACACATGTGACAGCTTAATGTAGGTCTTGAGAAATTGCTCAGATTAGAAATCGGATGACTCAAACTTCTGTTATCTCAAACTAATTTGTATGGTCCCTTGAAGTTCGAGTTATCGAAGTTCAACTGTAGTTCGAGATAACAGGAGTTATCCGAACAATTTCTCAAATTCGCAGCTTAATGCAGGTCTAAAGTCAATTTTTAGACCTGCATTAAGCTGCTACATGTGTTGCTAGATATGCATAGTGATACATGTTAGAGCAATTCTGTATTGTAGTTTTGGAAATACTGAACTTTTAGTTCAAGTTACCCGAAGTTTGAGTTATCCGAGTTTGAGAAATCGAAGTTAACCTGTATATCTGTCTACAGATCTTACATGTGTTTAACTGTAAATGGGATGAACATGGCAACCGAGTTATTATAGACCCAAATAAAACAGCACATAGACTCACATAGGACAACACATAGACACACGAGATAGCATATACTCACATACGACAACACAGACACACATGAGACATATAGTCACATAGGACAACACATAGACACACATGAGACATATACTCACATATGACAATACATGGACCCACATGAGACATCACATAGGACAACACATAGACTCAACATAAGACAGCATATAGACTCACATAGAACAACACAGACACACATGAGACATCATATACTCACATTGGACAACACATGGACACACATGAGACATCAGACTCACATATGACAATGCATAGACACACATGAGATATCATATACATATGTACTCACAAACATCATATAGACTCACATAGTACAACACAGACACACATGAGATATCATATGCTCACATAGGACAACAAATAGACTCACCTAAGACAGTGTATACATAGACTCACACGCACTTCAGGAGCAGTTTGATCTTGGTCTGCACTATTTGCCTTACGTGTGTCCGTTCGAATACTTTGGGTAATAAGAGTAGATTGAAGATTTCTTTGAGAATATGGAATGGTAAGGGCTAGAAATGGTAAGGGATAGTCATGACATTTCACGAGCCACCCACAAGCTATCAAATTTGGGGATGAATGCTTCTTGATGGTGGCATACCCTTTAACTATCATTTCCCATTGTGACACTTCAAACAGGATAGGAAGGCGTGACCTGTCTTTAACATCTGTTTCTGAACTATCATCAGCTGAAATTTGGAACATGGCTATTACGGATAATGTTCAGGAATGTCAGCTTTTGGAATTAACCCTTTACCTCATGAATATTTAATGCAAGAATCCATAAAATCATGAATATTTATGACCTGATATTTTATAATGGTTTATGGATGCAGGATATTTTGGTTATGGTCAAAGCTGTAGTAGCAGATCAATATAATTCCATATGCAAACAGAGAAGACCCTGATCAGGTGGCTCCTATATGGGAGCATTTTATCTGTGTCTTCTTTGTTTGCAAAGGTGGGAAAAGGTGTTTACATCCTATAAAGGATTCAATTAATTAACCCTTTCCCTCATATAAACACATTTTCACGCATCTGCAAACAGAGAAGACCCAGATCAGACGGCTCCTATTGGAGCCGTCCGATCAGGGTCTGCTCTGTTTGCTAATGGAATTGGATATATCTGTTTCCTTACTTTCTAAAATGGCTACAACGTTCAACCGAACTATTTTGTCCATGAATATTCAGTAGGTATTGAAATTTGAAATAAGTATAGAACAGAGAAAGGGTTAAATGACAATTACAAACAGTGTAGACCCAGGTGAGTGACAGGTCTACTTTGTTTGCATTCAAGTTAAAAAGGTTTATTTATGAAGTAAAGCATTGAAATTCCAATTTCTACTCAGTCTTTATCTGGCATTATATTTTACCCAGATATTTGGATTGTAGATTTCTCTAAGATGACTGTCATTTCCTTGAATAAAACTAGGGGGCAAATACCAGAAAATCAATGAAAATTCCATCTGGCAATTTTCAACCAATCACATTAAGCCTAGCTGGTCTATAAACCATTCATTACAGTCAATGGCAGAAATTACATTAACCATTTTTAAGGTGGACTGCTCCATAATTGTTTAACCTTTTACTTCATAAATGCTACATCATAAATATGCCTTTTAACCCTTTCCTCCATAGGCTATTTTTAGACCCAATCTCTTTGAATGAATCTACCGAAAAGGAGCATTAACTAGAGAAATGGATTGTTTTTTTAGAATTTTGTAGTTTTGAAATCATTGTAATAAATAGCATTTGCTCCTATAGGAGCAAATGCTCTATTTATCACAATGGTTTCATAAAGTGACTTTTACAGAGGGGTAGAAAGGCGTGTTTATGGAGGAAAGGGTTAAGCATATGACTTTATGCCGACAACATTTTTGACCATATTAGGGTTAATATTGTTATGGCAGCTTCATTGACCATTCTTTGAACCGTAGCTGCCCATTAAGTTGTAACAGGAAGTTGTCAGATACTGATTGAGGGAGCAGTACTGCCTGTTGTGGGGAGTATTGATTGGAAGGGAACTAGGAAGTCTTTTTCAGTCTTTAACCCTTCGCTTGCTATTCGCGTCAATATACCTACCTGTAAATAGTGAAGACCCAGATGAGACAGCTCCTGCAGGAGCTGTCTCATCAGGGTCTGCACTATTTACAAGTCGATTGTGCAACCAGTGCACTCCACAGCAGTGAATGCACAGCGAAATACTTGTACACAGTGAAGATATATGTAAATATACAACAGGGCATGGGTAAAGAAGGAGAAATGTATTTTAAAATTCAGCAAGCGAAGGGTTAACCTTTTCCCTGTTCTATGTTTACTCCAAATTTCAATACCTACTCAATATTCATGGTCAACATTTTTGTAATGAAATATAGAAGGTGGGACAATTTGTAGCCATTTTAGAAAGTAAAGCAACAGATCTATTAAATTCCATTTGCAAACAGAGCAGACCCCGATCTGGATCTACTCTGTTTGCAAATGCGTGAAAACACGTTTATATGAAGGAAAGGGTTATCCCTTTACTCCATAGATACTCTTTTTAACACCATTTTGCAAACAGTGTAGACCCAGATCAGACAGTCCCAATAGGAATCCTTTTGCCTTGTGTTAAGCAACCACCTGCTTTTTAAGACTCCTATGTTCAATAAATGACTGGTCGCTTAGGACAAGTTTTACTGTATTCAAATAATAGAGAACATATGGATAAAAAGTTCTTGGCCTTGAGTATTTCCCATCCCTGGTTTATTCAGAGGGTGGTATTAATACAGGGAATGATGGGGATTGATGGCTGACATTAATTTATATGATGTTTTGGCATCTAAGATCTAGGTTAACCCTTTTAATGCAAGAGATAGGCTTATTGGTAAGCTCAATTGGTTTAGACTAATAATATAAGCACAAGAAAAAGACTACCGTTAGTATTAAGGGGGAGATTTTTTCAAGTCTACTCTCAGAGCTACAGATAACAATGCGTTCCCAAATACTAAAATCGTCATTTCTCCACCAAATCCTTTACTGTGACCACTCTTTAGAATCGTCTCTTAGAGACGATTCTAAAGAGTGGTCACAGTATAGGGTTTGATGGAGAAATAAAGGAGTTATGGTTGGAAATGTTTAAATTTACGCATCTTATCTGGAGCTCTGTACTCTATCAAATCTGACTGGTCAGTTGTTGAATAACTCTTTACTTGTTCAATATTAATGTAAGAAATAAATTAATGATGTCATGAATATTTATTACTAGAATTTTTTTTAGTGGTACTTGGCACAGACTTTTCTTACCTTGGCAGAAAGTGTAGAATCTGATCTATAAAATTTTATCATGCAAACAGAGCAGATCCTGATCAGATGGCTCCTATAGGAACTGTCTGATCTGGTCCTACTCTGTTTGCAAATGCATAGAACTGCTTATGAAGGAAGGGTTAATAAACTGTCATTTTATTACCAAGTGATGTTGTCTGTCTGATAGATGATATCATGAAGATATATGCCTGTTTGGCTCTTTTATCTTCGAGCTCTGTCAGTATAGGAATATGCCATGCTGATTTGGGTTGCTGTATATATATATACATGTACCCTAGTCTACCTAATAAATGCCCCCAGGAAGGAGATTCTTGCATTTTATACACAATAGCTTGCTTAACCCTTTTTCTAACATATATGATCGCGTTTTCACACATTTGAAAACAGAGTAGACCCAGATCAGACAGCTCCTATAGGAGCTGTCTGATCAGGGTCTGCTCTGTTTGCTTTTGACATGATATAGATCTGATTCTACAGCTTTTATCAAAGCAAAACATTTCCCTGCCATGCTGATTTGGACTGCTGTATGTACCAAAGTCTCCCTAATACATGCCCCCAGGAGGAGATTCTTGCATTTTATACACAATTGCTTGCTTAATGCAGAATAAAAGCAATGCAGAAAGCTCATATTGGAGCTTTCTCTATTGCTTTCAGTATACTTGAAGCTACATGTACCACCTGTATTTTGAAGAACATACTTCTTTATTTAATATGAGGTTGGTAAATCTAATAGAACGAACGATCAACGGCTGCAGTAGATACGATTTTATTCAAACCAACTTTTTGCCTATACAATAGGCTTCATCAGGGATCCTTTATTTAATGGTTAATATATTATATGGTTTGAGTTGTATGGTCTAAAATCACAGAGCTATTGTCGTAACTGCGATGTCCACGTTGTCGTTGCTGTCGTCCTGTTGTCCGGAAACTTTGATGTTGGCTGCTGCTTCTTTACTGATAGTCCAAATTTTATGAAACTTCATACACTTGTTCTCCACCACAAGGGCTGTAATCTGATCAAGGGCCATAACTCTGTAAAACTTATTTTACAAAATTATGTCCCTTTATCGTCTTAGGAAATAAATCGGTAAAATGTTGAGACAGACAAGTGTTAGCACCCGTATGCGATGCTCTTTTTCCCCTAGAAGTAAAGATTTCCCCTAAAAGTAAAGGGGCGTTTATTAGAATTGGCGTGTTTATTAGGGAGAATACGGCACCCTATATATTCGGACACCAAGACTCCCGGGCTCCCCACTGGTTTGTAAAGCTGAATAAATCACCGAAGTATTTGAGCACTCAATCTCCCCATCTCGATTTACTCCATATATATGCTTTTTCACCTGTTAAAATCAGATAGATAAAGCATTTGCTCCTATGCTCTATTTATCACAATGGTTTCAAACTACAAATTCTAAAAAATTTCCTTTTCTCTAGTTAATGCTCCTTTTTGGTAGATTTATTTAAAGAGGTTGTATCGAAAAATAGCCCATGGAGGAATGGGTTAAAGGTCTGCACTATTTGACTAAGTTAGATAAATAGGGTCTAATCTGGATAAGAATTGTTAGAAAATCTCTGTCAGGTGCTTAACTTTGGGCATGCTTTATGCCGGAAAGGAGTTAGCTGTCATTTGCAAAAAGTGTACACCCAGATCAGAGGGCTCCTAGAAGAGCCCTCTGATCTGGGTCTTTAGTGTTTGTCAGTCAAAATCCTCTTACAAATTATGCCCATTTTATACTGAATGAACTCTGCCTTTAACCCATTACCTCATAGGCTATTTTTAGATACCTCTTTGAATAAATCTACCGAAAAGGAGCATTTACTAGAGAAAAGGAAATTTTTAGAATTGTTTAGTTTGAAACCATGCATTGTGATAAATAGAGCATTTGCTCCTATAGGAGCAAATGCTCTATTTATCACAATGGTTTCATAAAGTGACTTTTGTAGAGGCGTAGAAAGGAGTATATATGGTGGAAAGAGTTAATTGGTAATCTCAAGGTTGATTGGAGGTTGCGTGTTGTCTGACATCACGTCTGTCAGCCAATCAGGGTAAGCACTATAATGGACGCTTGCGTGTGTCGTCATTTATTTCTTCTGCTGGTTGTCCATTTCCTTATTTTGTCATTATGAAGACGTTAAGATGGACGTTTACTTTAAGCATGGACAATGTTGTAAAGTTTGAAAATAGTTTTGATCCAGATAATATGCCAAATTACTATTTAGGATTCAGATTATTTGACTCAATATTCATGAGAATATTTTTGAAAAAGAATGAAGGAAATACAGAAGACATCTGATCTGGGTCTACTCTGTTTGCAAAGGTGTAATAAAAGCATATCTATGGAGTAAAAGGTTACCCCTTTACTCCATAAATTATCACACCTTTCTATGCCTCTGCAAGCAGAGTAGACCCAGATCAGACAACTGCTATATGAGCTGTCTGATCAGGGTCAGCTCTATTTGCTTATGATATAATATAGATATGATTCTCAGTTTCTGCCATGACTCAAATTCCTGTGTCTTTGTGCTATTAATTTAATTAATCTAATTAATATTCATGACATCTATATTTCTTACCGTATATGAATATTCATGGAGTAAAGGGTTAAGCCTTCTCTTGCTAAGGGTTACGTGACTGGTATTTGCAAACATCTAGGATCCAGATAAGATGCCGAGGAACTTTTACCTCTCATCAGGATACAAGCTGTTTTGCTGCTATAAGTCAATAGTTTCTCAACAGCTTAACCCTTAAAACGCTGAATTTTCAAGTGGACTATATCAAAATGCAAACAGGTCAAGTTTATGGTGAATAATTAGGGATTTTTCTAAAGAAAAGTGTGATATGACAAACAGTGCAGACCCTGATGAGAGGGCTCCTCTAGGAGCCCTCTTATCTGGGTCTACACTGTTTGCAAAGGACATTAGTGACTCGTGTCTGTAAGGGTTAAGGGTTAAGCCTTCTCTTGGTAAGGGTGACATGACTGGTATTTGAAAATAGCTAGGATCCAGATAAGATGCCAAAGAACTTCACCTCTCATCAGGATTCAAGCTGTTTTACTGCTATATAAGATATAAGAATTACTCGCCAAGGCTCGCATTTTACAACTTTTCTAACTCGCCAACATACAGCTGAACTTCCAAACTACTAGCATAGTAATTCATTTATCATGCAACTCCAAGAAAAATAGAGAAAATGAAGAAAAAGAAAGATTGCTAAAGCGGTTTCGTCCCCTGAATGAAAATACATGCAAGTGTGATATACGTGACGTCATATTGGCGTGCAGTGACGTCATCGACTTTTACACCATAAACAAACTTGATTTAATCCTTTTATATGGACAAATAGTTGAGACAAAGGTGAGCAAATGTGTTAAATTTGATGTTTATGTTTAATTATGCCTTTTTCGTCCCTCTGTTTTCCTCCTTTTTGCTGAACCAAACTTGCGTCCCATTGGGGTCAATACACATGCACTATACATGTACCTCACAAAATACAGCGTCGACGTGGAAAATATTATGCTTGTAGGAAGTGACTGTATTTCGTGATGTTGCATGATAAAAGTCAATAGTTTCTCAACAGCTTTGTTGTGTAAAAGAAAGTAAATATTACAGCATGTTGAAGTTTAACCCATTCCCTAATAGGCTATTAATTTTTAGATCCATCCTCTTTGAATAAATCAACCCAAAAGGAGCATTAAATAGAGAAAAGGAAAATTTTCAGAATTTTGTAGTTTTGAAACCGTTGTGATAAATAGAGCATTTGCTTTTTCAGGGGCGTAGAAAGGCGTATTTATGGAGGAAAGGGTTAACCCATTCCCGCATATTGACGCCTTTTGACGCTTCTGTAAAAGTCACTTTGTGAATCCATTGTGATAAATAGAGCATTTGCTCCTCAGGAGCAAATGCTCTGTTTATCACAATGGTTTCATAATAACACAATTCTGAAAATATTCTTTTCTCTAGTTAAAGCTCCTTTTCGGTAGATTTATTCAAAGTGGTTGGATCTAAAAATAGCCTATGTGGGAATGGGTTAACTGTTTCCTTCACACATGAACACCTTTCAAACCTTTGCAACACAAATAGAGCCCGATAATGACGGCTTCTGTTTGCCTATGAAATAATATGGATCTAGTTCTACCGATTCTGCTATGGCCAAAATTTCTCGTGTTCATAATATTGCTCTCTTGTCTGACAGTCGAGTTTTAATATTTTCAGGTGAAGCGATTTGAAGAAGAGAGAAAGAAAGAAGAATCTACTTGGGTAAGTAACTGAATGAGTAGAATATTCAAAATGGTGTAGAGTCGGCCATCTTGCATTTATTTCTTTATCTCTTTCCCTGTTGAATATTCATGTAAGAAATAATGATTTTATGAATATATATTAGCTGAATTTAATACAGAAACAGGATTTATTTTGGTGTTGGTAGAAAGTGTCAGATCTATTATAATTTCATAAGCAAACAGAGCAGACCTTGATTAGACTGCTTCTATAGGAGTCGTCAGAACCCAGGGTCTACTATGTTTGCAAGAGCTTGCAAAAAACTTTTATATGAGGGAAAGGGTTAACCCTTTTCACCTTTTACACCCTGAATATTCATGTTCGAAATAGAAGTCATAAATATTGATTAGACTATTACAGGAAATTTTGGCATGGGCAGAAACTAGAATGTATAGTATTCCATAAGCAAACAGAGTAGACCCTGATCAGACAGCTCCTTCAGGAGCTGTCTGATCTGGGCCTACTCTGTTTGCAAAGGTGTGGGCCTACTCTGTTTGCAAAGGTGTAGAAAGGCGTATTTATGGAGTAAAGAGTTAAGCCTTTGCAAATCAAGTAGACACACATCAGATGGCTTCTGTACGAACAATCTGATCAGGATCTGCTCTGTCTGCTACAATGATATTGATCTAATTCTACAGTTTCAAAACTTTGCATACCCATGTTATTAATATTCATATTGTCCTTATTTCTTACATCAATATTCATGAGATTAAAATGGGTTTTTTAGCTCACCAGAGCACAAAGTGCTCAGGGTGAGCTTTTGTGATCACCCGTTGTCCGTCGTCCGTCGGCGTGCGTCGTGCATCGTGCGTCGTGCGTCGTTCGTCGTTTGTCGTTCGTCGTTCGTCGTCCGTCGTCAACAATTTGAACCTTTAAAAATCTTCTCCTCTGAATCTACAGGGATCTCAACTTTCATCTTTGGCACATAGCATCATATTCAGGTCCTCTACAAAAGTTATATAAATTATGCCCCTGGGGTCAAAATTGGCCCCGCCCCAGGGGTGCCTTGTTTTCAATAGAAACATATAGTAAAACTTTGAAAATCTTCTCCTCTGAAACCAGAAGCTTCTCAGCTTTCATGTTTGGCACATAGCATCATGTTCAGGTCCTCTACAAAAGTTATATAAATTATGGCCCTAGGGTCAAAATTGGCCCTGCCCCAGGGCTGGGCAGTTTTCAATAGAATCATATAGTGCAAACTTTGAAAATCTTCTTCTCTGAAACTGGAAGGCTCTCAGCTTTCATATTTGGCACATAGCATCATGTTCAGGTCCTCTACAAAAGTTATATAAATTATGGCCCCAGGGTCAAAATTGGCCCCGCCCCAGGGGTGGGCAGGTTTCAAAAGAAACAAATAGTGAAATCTTTGAAAATCTTCTCCTCTGAAACTGGAAGGTTCTCAGCTTTCATATTTGGCACATAGCATCATGTTCAGGTCCTCTACAAAAGTTATATTATTTATGGCTCCGGGGTCAAAATTGGCCCCGCCCCAGGGGTGGGCAGTTTTCAATAGAAACAAATAGTGAAATCTTTGAAAATCTTCTTCTCTGAAACTGGAAGGCTCTCAGCTTTCATATTTGGCACAGAGCATCATGTTCAGGTCCTATACAATGGTTATATAAATTATGGCCCCGGGGTCAAAATTGGCCCCGCCCCAGGGGTGGGCAGTTTTCAATAGAAACAAATAGTGAAATCTTTGAAAATCTTCTTCTCTGAAACTGGAAGGCTCTCAGCTCTCATATTTGGCACATAGCATCATGTTCAGGTCCTCTACAAAAGTTATATAAATAATGGGGCCCTGGGGTCAAAATTGGCCCCGCCCCAGGGGTGGGCAGTTTTCAATAGAAACAAATAGTGAAATCTTTGAAAATCTTCTTCTCTGGAACTGGAAGGCTCTTAGCTTTCATATTTGGCACAGAGCATCATGTTCAGGTCCTCTACAAATGTTATATAAATTATGGCCCCGGGGTCAAAATTGGCCCCGCCTCAGGGGTGGGCAGGTTTCAAAAGAAACAAATAGTGAAATCTTTGAAAATCTTCTCCTCTGAAACTGGAAGGTTCTCAGCTTTCATATTTGGCACATAGCATCATGTTCAGGTCCTCTACAAAAGTTATATTATTTATGGCCCCGGGGTCAAAATTGGCCCCGCCCCAGGGGTGGGCAGTTTTCAATAGAAACAAATAGTGAAATCTTTGAAAATCTTCTTCTCTGAAACTGGAAGGCTCTCAGCTTTCATATTTGGCACAGAGCATCATGTTCAGGTCCTATACAATGGTTATATAAATTATGGCCCCGGGGTCAAAATTGGCCCCGCCCCAGGGGTGGGCAGTTTTCAATAGAAACAAATAGTGAAATCTTTGAAAATCTTCTTCTCTGAAACTGGAAGGCTCTCAGCTCTCATATTTGGCACATAGCATCATGTTCAGGTCCTCTACAAAAGTTATATAAATAATGGGGCCCTGGGGTCAAAATTGGCCCCGCCCCAGGGGTGGGCAGTTTTCAATAGAAACAAATAGTGAAATCTTTGAAAATCTTCTTCTCTGGAACTGGAAGGCTCTTAGCTTTCATATTTGGCACAGAGCATCATGTTCAGGTCCTCTACAAATGTTATATAAATTATGGCCCTGGGGTCAAAATTGGCCCCGCCCCAGGGGTGGGCAGGTTTCAAAAGAAACAAATAGTGAAATCTTTGAAAATCTTCTCCTCTGAAACTGGAAGGTTCTCAGCTTTCATATTTGGCACATAGCATCATGTTCAGGTCCTCTACAAAAGTTATATTATTTATGGCCCCGGGGTCAAAATTGGCCCCGCCCCAGGGGTGGGCAGTTTTCAATAGAAACAAATAGTGAAATCTTTGAAAATCTTCTTCTCTGAAACTGGAAGGCTCTCAGCTTTCATATTTGGCACAGAGCATCATGTTCAGGTCCTATTCAAAAGGTATATAAATTATGGCTCCGGAGTCAAAATTGGCCCCGCCCCAGGGGTGGGCAGTTTTCAATAGAAACAAATAGTGAAATCTTTGAAAATCTTCTTCTCTGAAACTGGAAGGCTCTCAGCTTTCATATTTGGCACAGAGCATCATGTTCAGGTCCTATTCAAAAGGTATATAAATTATGGCTCCGGAGTCAAAATTGGCCCCGCCCCAGGGGTGGGCAGTTTTCAATAGAAACAAATAGTGAAATCTTTGAAAATCTTCTTCTCTGAAACTGGAAGGCTCTCAGCTTTCATATTTGGCACATAGCATCATGTTCAGGTCCTCTACAAAAGTTATATAAATAATGGGGCCCTGGGGTCAAAATTGGCCCCGCCCCAGGGGTGGGCAGTTTTCAATAGAAACAAATAGTGAAATCTTTGAAAATCTTCTTCTCTGAAACTGGAAGGCTCTCAGCTTTCATATTTGGCACAGAGCATCATGTTCAGGTCCTCTACAAAAGTTATATAAATTATGACCCTGGGGTCAAAATTGGCCCTGCCACAGGGGTAGTAGACAGTTTTCAATAGAAACATATTGAGAAAACTTTGAAAATCTTCTTCTCTGAAACTGGAAGGTTAATCTCAGCTTTCATATTTGGCTCATAGCATCATGTTCAGGTCCCCATCAAGTTTTTCTAAATTATTCCCCTGGGGTCAAAATTGGCCCGCCCCAGGGCCGGCTAGTTCTCTATAGAAACATATAGTGAAAACTTTGAAAATCTTCTCCTCTGATTGTCTGGTGAGCGCTTCAGGGCCATTCTGGCCCTCTTGTCTGTACAACATTCTAGTCTCTGTAGACGTCTAATATAATTTTCTGTAAGTTTTTACGCATCATTAAGACTGGTGTGCCAGGAAGGTCAAGCCTCATTTGTGGAAGGCCTTCAGCACTTCAGTTGATTGTCAAAAGTAATGAAACAAAAGGCAAACAGGAGAATGATTTTAGTCGACTAATTATTGCAGTATGTTCTTACATTTAGCCATGTCTGGGAAGAATATTAAATGTCGGAATTCTAAATGAACACTTTTTGCTGTCAAATAAATTTTGCTTGCTAAGATTATTGTCTCCTTCATGTTTCAAAATGGAGCCGTCTTCAATTTCTTTTAAAACATATAATTAGAGTGTCAAACACTTTTGATCCTGATGACATGCTGAGTTACTTGGCGTCTCATCTGGATCCAAACTGGTTGCAGAAAACATCAGGGTTTGGCCTATGGTGCCGAAAGAGTGAACATGCTATTTTGTGTTCACAGATGAATCCTTACAAATCTACTTGTATTGCAACCTTTTGCGAGTCAAAGCAATTACATAAGTTGCATGTCAGGCTGTTAGCCTTTCTTGTAACACATGCCCAAACAGACGATTGCTTATATTTGTTACTGATCTGATCATGACAGACACTATGTAAACGGCATTGTCTCAATGACATTAGGGTAGACCGTCATTCTTGCGATGAATGCTGTTGGCTTACCACTTTATCCCTTTCTCTGTTCTGTGTTTATTCCAAATTTCAGTACCTACTGAATATTCATGGACAAAATTCTCATAAAGAAATATAAAAGGCGTAACATTGTAGCCATTTTAGAACGTAAAGAATCAGATTCAACTAGCAGTCAGAGCAGACCCTGATCAGACGGCTCCTATAGGAGCCATCTGATCTGGGTCTTCTCTGTTTGAAAATGCGTTAAAACATGTTTATATTAGGGAAAGGGTTAACCCTTTACTCCATGAATACGCCTTTCTACGCCTTTGATACCTGGCACCGGTATCTAATCCTACTCCTGCAGAAGTCTGCACTGTTTGCTTATGAAAAATTACAGATCTGATTCTACAGATTCTACCGTGGTCAAAAATACCCTTGCTCATGTGATGGCATTAGAGAAATTCAAAAGATATATTTTTATAATGGCACATGAACATATAAATAAGTAAAAAGTACCAAGTTATAGTCTACTTTCAGTCTGAATGACCGCTCAGCCGACTGTACATTTACTCCCCTGGTCATTGGGTCATTCGCCTACAATATTGAGCACTGCTAACATTTGGCGCAATCATGCAGCCGCAGTACGGGCTAGTGACCTTCACAAGTACCCATTTTAACCCCTGAGTGGAGAGGAGGTGCGGGTGGGAGACACTGAAAAGCGTCTCTGAATTTTCTGGGAGGGACCGGGATTTGAACCCCGGACCTCATGATTGGAAGTCAAGTGCGTTACCACTAGAACACCTCACACCACATATAAATGTCCATAACCCATTACCTCATAGGCTATTTTTAGATCCAACCACTTTGAATAAATCTACCAAAAAGGAGCAATCTACCGAAAAGGAGCATTAACTAGAGAAAAGGAAAAATTCAGAATTTTGTAGTTTGAAACCATTGTGATAAATAGAGCATATAGGAGCAAATGCTCTATTTATCACAATGGTTTCAACAGGTGATTTTTACAGAGGCGTAGAAAGGTGTATTTATGGAGGAAAGGGTTAAGCAAACAGAGCTGAGCCTGATCAGACCACTTCTACAGGAGCAGTATGTCGGGGTCTTCTCTGTTTGCAAAGTAGTAAAAAGGTGTTTCTATTAGGGAAATGGTTAACTTGGTTTTGAAAATAGCTTCTAGCCCATTAATTAGATCTGCACTGTTTGTCATTCAAATTGGGCTTTACCATAAACAATGATTGACCAGTTTGAAAATTCAGCCGGGGCAGAATATTGATGGAAGAAATTTTAGTGCAGTAAGCTATCCAACCATCGGGCTGATTGAATTTGGCTGTACTTAGAATTCATTATCCTGCAATATTTAAAATGTTAACGATTTTCTAGGCTCGCTTGTGGCATTTGAAATTAATGGTTTTCTGTAGCAAAAACCTTTAGGACTATACAGAAGCACAAGCTTTGCTTTGTAATGGTTCGACTGTGATTGCTTTTTGCATAATCAGTGTTAACATTTCGATATTCATCTTGTTAGAACATTGATTAGGACTTTGAATTTGCATTGCAGAAATTTCACACTGCTCTAATTGCCCTAAGTATTCGGGCAGACAAACTTAGGCAGATAGTGCAGACCCAGATCAAAACTGCTTCTGAAGGAGCCATTCAATCAGGTCAGGGCTCCAGAAAATTTTCAAGTTTAACTTCTTTATTTCTCCACCAAACCCTTTGTTGTGACCACTCTTTGGAATCGTCTCTTTGAGACGATTCTAAAGAGGGGTCACAATAAAGGGTTTGGTGGAGAAATGACGAGTTTAGTATTTGAGTATGCACCGTTATCTGTAGCTCTGATCAGCTACTACACTATTTGCTACTATCATGGCAAATATAAGTCTACAGCTTTACAAAGCAGTGCAGAGGGGAGATAGGGTGTCTAAACACGTGGGATAAATAGGGTATTGCTTAACCCTTTATGAAACCATTGTGATGAATAGAGCATTTGCTCCATAGGAGCAAATGCTCTATTTATCACAGTGGTTTCAAAACTACACAATTCTAAATGTTTCCTTTTCTCTTGTAAATGCTCCTTTTCTGTAGACTTATTCAAACATGTTGGATCTAAAAATAGCCTATGAGGGAATGGGTTAAAACAGTGCACTAATGTATACAACTCAAGTCTAATTTACCATGTTCTTAATATATTAATGCCTTTTCATGCCTTTGCAAACAAAATTGACCCAGATCAGACAGCTCCTTATGAAATAATATAGATTTGATTCCGCAGTTTCTGCTTTGGCAAAAATTGTTTATATTAATATGCTATTCTAATGAATATTCATGATGTCATCATTTCTTTAATGAATATTCATGGAGTAAAGGGTTAAGTCTGAATGTAGGAAAAATGTTCATGAAATTTGGTGTTTGCAAACATTCTGCACTCTACCATTCTCATTCACACACTTGCAAACAGTCTAGACCCAGAATAGACAGCTTCTATTGGAGCTGTTGGATCATGGTCTGCTCTGTTAGTTTTGACATGATTTATTTGGTTCTACAGTTTATAAAAAAATAGTAACTTTATTCAAATCCATAAGGCCATCGGCCCATGAGGAAGTGTATACATATCAAAGCAAACAATTACCTAGAAAAGTTTACAGTATCAAAATTGAGCTAATAAATATTCATATTTGCATTATTTCTTACATGGAATCAGGAAATCATCTTTGTATGCCCTAAATTGCTCTGCATAAGTAAGTTATGGGAGCTTATAAGTGACTGTGTTGCTGTTATCGTCATTGTTGTTGTCTAGAAACTTTAACATTGGCTATTTATCTTCTTTACTATTCATGCAAATCTTAGGAAACTTCACACACTTGTTCATTATCATAAGGGCTACAATCTTACCAAGGGCCATTATTCTAATTAGGCCCCTTTATAGACCCAATCGAACAGAAAAGCATTAGCACCCATTTGCAGTGCTCTTGTTAGCACACCAGAGCACAAAATGTTCAGGGTGAGCTTTTATGATCACCTGATGTCTGTCGGCTTGAGTCGTCTGTGGTTTGTCATCCCTCGTCAACAATTTGAACCTTTAAAAATCTCCTCTGAATCTACATGGTTCTCAGCTTCCATCTTTGGCACATAGCATCATGTTCAGGTCTTCTACAAAATTTATATAAATTATGCCCCTTGGGTCAAAATTTGCCCCGCCTCAGGGATGGCCAGTTTTCTATAGAAACATATAGTGAAAACTTTGAAAATCTTCTCCTCTGATTATCTGGTGAGTGATACCAGGGCCATCATGGCCCTCTTGTTTTAAATGACATCCCCCCAAATTGATTTTACACTTATCTTAATTTCACCTGAATTATTCTTAGGTAATTTTCTATCAAAGTTAGATAAATAAATCATTCCAGTACACTAATTAGTACAGCTATGGACATTACGCATATTTTGGAAGTGGTTTCTTTAACTCTTTGCACCCTAAGTAATTTTTCGTCTGCAACAATTGTCGTCTGCTTCAATTCTTAAAATAACTTTTCTCCAATTTCTTTGCCAAATAAGATCAAGATGACAAACAGTTTGGACCCTGGATCCAAACTGTTTGCATAGGTAATCACAGTATCGCCGCTAGCGTGTTAAGAGTTAAACAACATCTCATAAATTGCTGAACAAAATATACAATATATATAATTGTGTTATCAGTGTAGTAACTTTATTGCTTTGCTTATGCAAATTGTATTAAGACAGAGTGTGGGTAATAATTTACTTCACCATAAATTTAAAGATAGAATGTGGGTAATTCTTTACTAATTTTCTAAAATAACCCTGTTTCTCATAGAAACATTTTTTGCAAACAGAGTAGACCCAAATCAGACGACTCCTCCGAAATAGTATGCATCTGATTCTTCAGTTTTACCATGGTGAAAAAATCCCATATAAAAATTGCTGTTAAAAAAAAATCTGGCTTGTTATATTAATTATTCGTACTGTCAATATTTCTTACATAAATATTCAACAAGGAAAAGGCTATTAAGTAATTTTAATCTGCAAAAATTGCCGCTTGCCGCAATCTTCAGAGTTGACTTTTCATAAATACTATTGTAAGGTGAAACAGTTTTGATAAGAGTTAAACCCTTCCCAGTTGGATATTCATACAAACAAATGAGGAACATCATATTCGCTGAATTTTTATAATGGCTTTACTACATGTACTTTGTACACAGGACATTTTAGTATGAGTACAAACTATAGAGTCTATTATAATTCATAAGCAAGCGGAGCAGACCCTGATCATATGGCTCCTTAAGGAGAATCATCTGATCTAGGTCTACTGTGTTTGCAAAGGTGTGAAAAAGCGTTTGTATTTGGGAAAGGGTTTAAACCATTACCTCATAGGCTATTTTTAGATCCAACCTCTTTGAATAAATCTACCGAAAAGGAGCATTAACTAGAGAAAAGGAAAATTTTTAGAATTTTGTAGTTTTGTAACCATTTGCGATAAATAGAGCATTTGCTCCTCAGGAGCAAATGCTCTATTTATCGCAGTGGTTTTAAAAAGAGCCTTTTACAGAGGCATAGAAAGGCATATTTGTGGAGGAAAGGGTGAAGTGGACTTTTCTCCATTGTGTTTCAAAAAACATGATCAGAGTGTCGAACATTGTGAATCATAATGAGGTGCCAAATTGCTAGACGCATCTCATCGGTCTCCTTAGGTTTGCAAGTGTGCAAAGAGTTAATTCGAATCAGTCGAAATGTTGCCTGGCACAGAATAATTTCAAAGTTGGATTACTGGTATCATTGAATTGATCAAGCAGGTAGCTGCCAAGACAATTTCTCCACCAGACTGAAACTTTTGACAAATTGAGAATTTATTTTTGGGATTATAGGCATGAGTCAAGTACAGTAGAACCCCTCGAATGCAACCACCTAAAAGAAGTATAATTTTGGGTGGTAGAGGCAGGTGGTAGCTTAATGCAGGACATTTCTGAGCTTTCTGGATTACTTTTGTCCAGCATTAACCCATTCCCTCATAGGCTCTTTTAGACCCTAACTCTTTGAATGAATCTACCGAATAGAAGCATTAACTAGAGAAAAGGAAATTTTTAGAATTTTGTAGTTTGAAAACCATTGTGATAAATAGAGCATTTGCTCCTATAGGAGCAAATGCTCTATTTATCACAATGGTTTCAACAGGTGATTTTTACAGTCGTAGAAATGCGTATTTATATATATATGGAGGAAAGGGTTAAGCAACCACCTGCTTATAAAGACATCCATGTTTATTCAATAAGTGGTTGCTTTAGAGGGGTTTTACTGTAAGTAAATGTTTACCCTTTACTTCATGAACGTTCATGTAACAAACAAAAACATGGATTTCAATCTGCAAGAAACCTTGAAAGTGGTAACACTGCTACCCCAGATCAGAAGATTCCTCTTAGAGCTCTTTTGCTCTGGTTCTGCACTGTTTGTAGATGCAAATTAAATTTGTTTGCTGCATTGAAAGATTTGAAGGATATCTGATTGATCATGCCACAGATGCCAGGAAGGACATTACAAGACACGTCTGCACTCCAAGAAATTTTTCAGACGCTAGTTTTGCTTTCCAAAAATAATCTTGTGGCAGCTTCCTACAGGCTTTTAACACTTATAAAAGCAATAAATTATGTGTTTTGTTCTGCCATTCAAAATAAGATGTTGTACAAATTGTAGACTTTGCCCATTCAACACTTTGAATATTTGAAGTATTTCCTATTTACCCAAAATATTCAAATACCCAATCTCCTATCTCCACCGGTTAACCCATTCCCTCATATTGACACCTCTGTAAAAGTCACTTTCTGAAACATTGTGATAAATAGAGCACTGTCACATTTTGCTTCATAGAACAAATGATCTATTTATCACAGTGGTTTCAAAACTACACATTTCTGAAAATTTCCTTTTCTCTAGTCAATGCTCCTTTTCTGTAGATTTATTCAAAGAGATAGGATCTAAAAGTAGCCCATGAGGTAATAGGTTAAGAAAGCTAAGTTCTGTATTTGCCCTAATAAACGGCCCACTGTAATAAGTGCACTCTTACCTCTAGATGGAAACTAATGATAAATAAAACAACTGATTTATAATACATACCTATATTATAACCTTTAAATAAAGAAGTATAGGTTATAGCTTAATGCAGACTGAAAGCAATGAAAAAAGCTCCCATAGTATAAAACAATGCTTTCAATCATCATTAAGCAATCACCTGTGTAAAAAATGCAAGAAACTTCTTTTTAAAAATGTGAATGCCCCTAGGAGCATTTATTAGAAATAATACAATAAGTCAATTCTGCACCATTTTGAGAAATTAGACTTAGACAGGAAGCAGTTTCTACATCAGCTGCACTGTTTGCCTAAATTCTTAGGCAGAGCTGCAGATAAAGATGCTTACCAAAATACTAAAATCGTCATTTCTCTACCAAACCCTATGCTGTGACCACTCTTTAGAATCGTCTCTTCGAGACGATTCTAAAGAGTAGTCACAGTTAGGGTTTGGTGGAGAAATAAAGAAGCTATGAAAATGTTTCAGTTTATGCATCTTATTAAATATTTGGTACACTGTTCTTAGGGTAATTAAGGTATGTTGTTTTCGTATACAGTGATCACAGATCTGTTACAATTCCATGATTCTGGTGTTTTCCGGTATTTTTTAGTACATATGTACTCTTATCTCAGAAAGACAGTATTTGAATTCTTTTTTTGGGGTGTGAATGCTGAATTCCAAGCCAAAGAATTTGATGAATAGGGTCTTAGATAACATTGTTGCGAAAACAGGATATACAACTCTTAGCCATTTGAATGTGGGAACAAGTGCAGTGGCATTGGCAAAGAGTGAAGACCAAGATCAGAGGACTCCTAGGGTTTATACTGTTTGTCAATCAAATCCTCTACCAAGTTTCATACTGCACATATCAGCATTTATACTGTTAACTCTTTCCCTCATATAATCATGTCTTTCCCGCATTTGCAAACAGAGTAGACCCAGATCAGACAGATCTGATCTGGGTCTGCTCTGTTTGCTAATGAAATTTGATAGGTCTATTTCTTTATTTTCTAAAATGGATACAATATTCCACTTTCTATATTTCATTATAACTATTTTGTCCATGAATATTCAGTAGGTATTGAAATTTGAACTAAACACAGAACAGGGAAAGGGTTAAATGATGTGTTATTTTTCGGTGCATCCAGTGTAAATTTTTCAGGTACAAAGTGATAATTCTTGGAATTACGTTGAACTCTTGAATTCTTTGTATTGGTCTTCGGCAAAAATGGTTTACCTACTGTAGCAGCTTTAAAATTACGTCTTTATCTCATTGCACGCTAGCGGCGAAACTGTGACTACCTATGCAAACAGTTTGGATCCAGATGAGACGCCGCATAATGCGGCGTCTCATCAGGATCCAAACTGTTTGTCATCTTGACCATATTTTTGCAAAAAAAATCAGAGAAAGTGTATTTTAAGAATTGAAGCAGACAACAGTTGTTGCAGACGAAAAATTACTTAGCGTGCAAAGAGTTAAAAAAAACAAACAACAGCCAAAGTATCATACAGTGTTGATCCAGATGAGACACCAATTATTTCACTTATATTTGTGTTGATGTTTTTAATGTTTCTTAGTTAACCCATTTCTCCATAGGCTATGAATCTACCCAAAAGGAGCATTTACTAGAGAAAAGTAAAATTTTAGAATTTTGTAGTTTGAAACCATTGTAATAAATTACAGGTCATTACATTTTAACAATTTACATGATCAATATATATATGCACTATTCATCACAATGGTTTCAAGAAGTGGTTATTACATAGACGAAGAAAGGCGTATTTATGGAGGAAAGTGTTCAACATTATATTTCATAGAAATGCCTTTTCAAGCAGCACATTTGAGATTTTAAACTGATCATGATGTTTTTCTTGGGGAAAAAAATGAAGAGAAAGTATTTATGAAAAGTTAACCTATTATGCAATAAATATGTTTTTCTATGCCTTAGCAAACAGAGTAGACCCTGATCAGACAGCTCCTATAGGAGTCATCTGATAAGGGTCTGCCCTGTTTGCTGCAATGACCAAAACATCCTGCACCCATGTGCTATTGCAACAATTAATCTAATTAATATTCATAATGTTATTATTTCCTACATGAATAGGTTAAGCAGACACTAGTAAATTCAGGCAGCAGTTACTGTACCTTGCAACATGGAAAATCTTTGGATCTTAGTGGCAAATTTGTAATTTCCAAACTGTTTGACGCTGACTGTTTTCATGAAGAAAAATGGAAGAAGTATTATGTATTATTCCCTTATGTAAGCGCATTTTGACATGCCTGCAAACAGAGTAGACCCAGATCAGACAGCTCCTATAGGAGCCGTCTGATCAGGGTCTGCTCTGTTTGCTTATGGTGTAATATAGATACTGTACCAAGTAATTATCAAAGGCGTTTACATCAGGTAAAAGGTTACAGGAAGTGGCATCATATGGCAGACAAATTTCCATGAATGTTTTTCTTAACTCTTTCACTGCCAATATCTGTAATTACATATAATACTAACAATTTGGCTCCAGATGAGATGACCAGTAACACGGCGTCTCATCAGGATCCAAACTGTTTGTTACAGTGACTGGTTTTTTTAACTTAAATGAAGAAGAAAAAAAGAAAATTGCAGCAAACGACAAAGTTTGCAGACAACAAAATATGGCAGCAAAAGAGTTAACATTCAGTGCTCTATTGGCTCATTTGTGATTGCCCTGCAAACTGTTACTATCCTGATGACATATTGAGTAACTCATTGTTTCATTAGGATCCATTCTGTTTGACACGAGGATCATACTTTGACATGAAATATATCAAAACTCTTATTTGAACAATGAAGCACAGACGACTATAATTGCAGATGGCAGTTGTTTAAGGAGCTAAAGGTTACAATATTTTGGTTACTGGCAGATTTGAGATGAAGTGTGTGAGGATATCACACACAGGTTATCGCAACTTCTGAATCTTGCGTTCCACTTATCTGAGTCAATTAAATTTTAAAAAAGTCTTTAACCCTTTTCCTGTTCTTGGTTTATATCCAAATTTCAATACCTACTGAATATTCATGGACAAAATAGTAAAAATGAAATATGGAAGTTGGAACATTGTACCCATTTTAGATAGTCAAAGAAACTGATCTATCAAATGGTTTCAAACTACATTTGTACAACATTCTAAAAAAAAAATCCTTTTCTCTAGTTAGTGCTCCTTTTCAGTAGATTTATTCAAAGAGGTTGTATCTAAAAATAGCCTATGAGGTAATGGGTTAATCTGTGTCTGCACTGTTTGCCTAAGTTTTTCTATTCAAATCTTTAGGGAAATTAGTCAAATTGTTACTTAACCCATTACCTCATAGGCTATTTTTTAGACCCTACCTCTGAATAAATCTACCAAAAATGAGCATTATCTAGAGAAAAGGAAAATTTTAGAATTTTGTAGTTTGAAACCATTGTGATAAATAGAGCAATTTTTGTCATTCTGATCTATATTATTCCATAAGCAAACAGAGCAGACTCTGATCAGACGGCTCCTATAGGAGCCGTCTGATCTGGATCTTTTCTGTTTGCAATTAAAGGCCTAGAAAGACGTGTATATATATGGAGTAAATGGTTAAGGAAGAATGTTGATGTATTGCTACTGTGTGCAGGTGTATACGGGAGATTTCGTCCCAGATTGCATGAAGACTTCCAATAACTAATTATCAGATTATAAGAATTATCTGTTTGAAGACAGGAAATTACATAGGTTGCAGCGTAATTGAATGTAACAGACCAGTACAATATTTGTAGACAATCACTGAATGCAGAATACACTAATTACCCGAAGTATTCGGACAGACAAACTCAGGCCAATAGTGCTGACACAGATCAAACTGCTCCTCATAGGCTATTTTTAGATCCAACCAATTTGATTAAAACTACCGAAAAGGAGCATTAACTAGAGAAAAGGAAACTTTTTTAGAATTTTGAAGTTTAAAACCATTGTGATAAATAGAGCATTTGCTCCAATAGGAGCAAATGCTCTGTTTATCACAATGGTTTCAATAGGTGATTTTTACAGAGGCGTAGAAAGGCGTATTTATGGATTCCTTCATATAAACACCTTTTCATGCATCTGCAAACAGCGTAGACCCACATCAGATGGCTCCTATAGAAGCCGTCTGATCAGGGTCTGCTCTGTTTGCAAATGGAATTGGATAGATATAGACCGACAGGGAATTCCTGACAGTTACGTCATAAATAGTTTACTTGAATATGCATATGACATGTTACTTCTTAGAGAGAAGACTTTGACTATGATGACATGCTTATGGAGTCCGTAGCCGAGTGGATAAAGGCGCTCTCATCCGAATCAAAATGTACCTGGTTCGAAACTCACATAAGTCAATATTTTTTTCTTTTATTTTTGTCTCAACATTACATTTGTCAAAAAACAGAAAGTAGGACCAAACAAGAACAGAAAAAAAGATAAAAAGAGAATAGATCCTATAGAGAAATGTACTGACAAAAGTATTTAAAAATATTAAAACAACAGACAAATAAAAGTATAAACGTCGGTGAGTTTCGAACTCGGGTAGCGCGCATGCAAAGCCGCATACGCGTCCTTTAGACCACGGATTCGGTTATCCCATGGTGTAATGTGTGTCTTATTTATTAATTATCTAATTCACATCATACATTGAGGAAACCCCGTCTATTTTTAGTTTTGTTATTGTGTTGACGTAACTGCCAGACCTAGTTTGTTTATCTATATGTGTCATTAGTTTCTATAGTTGCTACAAAGTTCCACCTTAGGTTATTCATTATAACTGTCTGATCTAAATCTACTCTGTTTGCAGATGCATGAAAATATGTTTATATGAAGGAACGGGTTAACATGTTATTATTAACAATAATATCATATTAATATTGTGTAGACATTGGCTACTGCTAGATATCAGTAGCTGTGGTATTTGGCAGGGAGTATGGCTGCTGTTTGGCAGGGACTATCGCTTACTGTTAGAGGATACAGCCCAATGATCATTATGCTTGACCCTTTGAATGTGCTTGGTGCCAAAACATCTTCTCTAACATATAAAACTGACACATATTAAAATATCTAGACATTTCGGTTATTAGTTTTCTCAAGAATGGCCAGAATGAGGAGTTTTCAAATGCTACATATATATTAGTGGTGGTGCAGTGGTCTAGTGGTAACGCGCTAGACTACCAATCTGGAGATCCGGAGTTCAAATCACGGTCCCTCCTGGAAATTTCAGAGACGCTTTTCATTGTCTCCCACCCGCAGGAGGTTGCCTGCTCTCCACCCAGGGGTTAAAATGGGTACCTGTGAGGGTCACTAGCCGATACTGTGGCAGCATAATTGCGCCATATGTTAGCATTGCTCAATAATGTAGGCGAATGACTTAGTGACCAGGGGAGTAAATGTAGTCGGCTGAGCGGTCATTCGGGCTGAAAGTAGACTAGCTATAACTAGGTACTTTATATATATATACATCTTTAAAATTTAACCATTTACCTATTAGAAATGCCTTTTCATGCCTTTGCAAATAAAGTAGACCCAGATCAGAGGGCTCCTGCAGGAAGTGTTGGATGAGGATCTGCTCTGATAATCTATGTAATAATATAGATCTTCTTCTATAGTTTATATTATGGCCAAAACTTCTGCTTATAAAAAGCATCTTATTAATATTCATGATCATTATTTCTTACATGAATATTCATAAGTAACAGGTTAAATGAAACTACTTGAGCAGCAAAAAGTTACAGTACAATAGGAGCGATCTGATCAGGGTCTGCTCTGTTTGCTTATGGTATGAAATAGATCTAATTCTATATTTTTTACCAGTCTTGTCAAAACTTTTCTTATTCTTATGCTAAAATAGATATTAAGCTAATTAATATTCATACATTCATTAGATCTTACATAAATATTCATGGAGTAAAGGGTTAAACACACTTTAAATTGCTTGGCCACAGGAATCTTTTTAAGTATGTGGTAGCTTAATACAAGTCAAAAGTAATGCAAAAAGCTCCTATAAGAGCTTTTTGTATTTTTACCCGATTTAATCTTCCATCTGCCTTACAGACCCATAATTAGACCTGTTTTTGATGGCCATTTAAGACAGGTTCTACTGAATTCTATTTTCAGTATTATTTTTAGTGATGTATCTCAGATGATTCATTTTTTTCTGTGAACTGAAGTTGCACTGAGTATTGTGGCTTTTTCAACAAGTAAACAGTGTTCTAACCAGGTCTTGTTTTGAGATAGGAGTAGGTTTATCTAGATGGTCATAGATTATCTGATCGTGAAGCTGGAGGATGATGCTGGTAATAAAATAGATTTTTCATGTTGTGTCTGAGAAGTCTTGCCAAACAGCTAGATCATGCCATTGATTACAAGATTGAATTTTTCAAAAGTAACCTTTAGCATAAGAACCCTCCTCTTGCTCCTCTACTAATAACCCTCCTCTTGCTCCTCTACTAATAACCCTCCTCTTGCTCCTCTACTAAGAACCCTCCTCTTGCTCCTCTACTAAGAACCCTCCTCTTGCTCCTCTACTAATATACATATCTGTATTAGCAAATAGTGTAAACCCATATGAGACAGCTCCTAGAGGAGCTGTCTCATATGGGTCTACACTATTTGCTATGATAATTCAGTGGCTACATTTGATCAACCTACAGAACAATTCACCTACTAAATATTCAAAGTTTATGGATTCACATTTGAATATTCAGCATGAGAAGGTTTAATCCTTTACTTCATGAATATTTATATAAGAAATCATCATGAATATTAATTAACAGTTTAAACAGCCCATAGTTTGATCTAGGTTTTCACCATTCTTAAATATTGGACACGCACTATTATTATCAATACGCATTCTATTGTTCAAATGGGAAACTATTTTTTTGGCCAGTCTCGACCTTGTCAGTGCAGTATTTTTCAATGGTGAATATTCCTTAAACATTGTTTTGTATTAACCCTTTCCTCCATAAATACGCCTTTCTATGTCTCTGTAATCGTCACTTTTTGAAACCATTGTGATAAATAGAGCATTTGCTCCTTACAAAAATTCTAAAAAAGATTCCTTTTTTCTAGTTAATGCTCCTTTTTCGGTAGATTTATTCAAAGGTTGGGTCTAAAAATAGCCTATGGGGGAATTGGTTAAAGGATTAAATTTTACTGGAGGATTATGAATGACAAATAGTGCAAACACTGATCAGAGGACTCCTGTAGGAGACCGTCTGATCTAGGTCTGCACTGTTTGCAAATGCTTGTACAGTAAAATCCCTCTAAACCGGACATTCAATTTACTATACATATACATGTATATATCGGTCTTGGAGACATTAGTGGCAGCTTAATGCAGGGTGAAAGTCATGCAGAAAGCTACATTAAAATTACCACCTGCCTAAAAGTATCTAAATATTTCTCTATTAGAATTCTGCCTTAGAGGGTTTTTACTGTACATCCATTTCCTATATTCAGAGTGATGTCATACAGAGCATAGGAAAAATAAGCCATTTATTTCATTTTACCTCCAGGAACGATTCAGATAAGACGGAATGGATCTGAAGATAGCCTTCTTTTGTTGTTGATATTTCAATTAAAGGGAGATAAGCGGGAATAGCCTGTAGGTTACATGTTTATGTTTCTTATGATAACCTTCCACAGCTTTGCTTGATGGAACATTGATAAGTTCTTAAAAGTTTTTAACCTTGTACTCCATAGATGTAACTCTTTTTAAGGCCTTTGCAAACTGTAGAGCCAGATCTGTAGGAGCTCCGTAGCTGTCTGATCAGCGTCTGCTGTTTCCCTATGGAATTACGTTTACAGTAGAACCTGTCCTAAGCGGCCATTCATTTATTGAACAATAGGAGTGTTAAAAAGTGGAGCTACTAAAAGAGCTTTCTGCATTACTTTTGACCTGCCTTAAGCTAGCACCTGCCATACAGACCCATAATTAGATCTCATTAGATCTCATAATTAGATTTTTTATGGCTGTTTAAGACAGGTTCTTTTGTATTTAGATCTGTTTCTATAGTTTCTACCAAGGCCAAGATTCTTTTGTTCATATGACTTTATAACAATTTAGCATGTTTTTGCTTGTATTATTATGGGTCAAGACCAGCAACGGACCCTGTCTAGACAATACCTTGATAAAATTAAACTTAAGTTAAGTCTTAGGAAGTTGCCTTTAACTCCTGTCAATCATTGATTAGTTCTTTAGTTCAAAGTTCTGCACAATTAAACAAGTCCTTCTTAATTTAGCTTTACCAGTACAAGCTAATAACCATTAAAACTCTCCTTGTGATAAAGTTGAAAGGTCAGAACATTTTACCCTGAATGACCCATGCCAAATGGGCATTTTGACCACTAATGGGTCATAAAACTAAGTCCACCCCATTGGCGTTGTGGTCATTTCACACTGTTATTTGACAACTCAATTAAAAATGCTATTATAATTAACTGTTTGAATATAAGTTAACATGTTAACCCATTCCCTCATATATAGGCTATTTTTAGACCAGCCTCTTTGAATAAATCTACCAAAAAGGAGAATTTACTAGAGAAAAGGAAAAAATCAGAATTGTGTAGTTATGAAACTATTGTGCTAAATAGAAACTATTGTGATAAATAGAGCTCCATAGGAGCAAATGCTCTATTTATCATAATGGCTTCAAAAAGTAGCTTTTACAGAGGCGTTAAAACGTGTCAATATGAGGGAATGGGTTAATTAGCATTTGCAAACAGTGTAGACACAGATCAGGGGACCCCTGCACTGTGTAATTGAAAAATGTTTTCAGCTGAAGGTACCCTTTCATACCAAATGTGCTTTATTGTTGATAATAAAGGAACATGCCATTTTTAGCTCGTCTGTTTCGAAGAAATCATGTCGTAATTCCGGCGTCCGCGTTGTTGTCGTCCGAAATCTTAACATTGATAACTGACGAGCCTAATTTCACCCGCTTGCGGTGCTCTTGTTAAAATTCAGCATTCAAAGTGTTGAATTATAAAACTTGCAAGCAGTATTTTCTGTCATTGTCCTTCAGGAGCCATCTGATCTAGATCTACTTTGTTTGCAAAGGCATAGAAGGGTGCACTTATGGAGTAAAGGGTTAAGACTTTTATACTGAATGAACTCTATTTTTAAACAGTGATGGGTTTTAATAAAGATTACCCCTTCTCTTGATAGGGATTATGATTAAGACCCAGACTAGAATATCTACATCTGATTAATATCTAATTTATTTGCAATACTACGGACCTACATATAAGGGTGCATACCCAAATACTTAATTCGTCATTTCTCCACCAAACCCTATACTGTGACCACTCTTTAGAATCGTCTCTTCGAGACGATTCTAAAGAGTGGTCACAGTATAGGGTTTGATGGTGAAATAAAGGAGCTATTCTTGAAAATGTTTTATTTAACACATCTTATCTGGAGCTCTGATACTACCAATATAATATGTAGTTTCTAATAAAAAATGAGCTAACCGGATAATAATTCAAATGAAATGAACCAGAATTAAGCTTTCAACAGTTTTCATAGCAATAGAATTGTTATGCTATTGACTGTCCATTGTCAGGGGTGGCTAGACACCAGTTTCATTTACATTCAGTTCCCATATTTAGCATCTGCCAGCTTCTGTTGTGCTCATAGTTTTGAAGGGTCATCTTAATGTCTGGACAATTAACCCTTTCAACGCAGGAAACACTTGCACTGGTATTTGCAAACAGTGAAGACCAAGATAGTAGGGCTCCTAGAGGAGCCCTTTGATTAGGATCTGCAGTTTTTGTCATTCAGAATCTTCCATTAACCATCACAACGCTGATTTTTCAAATGGACTATTC
The DNA here is from genome assembly GCA_963576725.1 of Azorinus chamasolen. Classification (NCBI taxonomy): domain Eukaryota; kingdom Metazoa; phylum Mollusca; class Bivalvia; order Cardiida; family Solecurtidae; genus Azorinus; species Azorinus chamasolen. Next base: position 37,230,844 of record OY755237.1, on the reverse strand, counting down.
CAAAATTCAAAGAGGTCAAGCTTTTGGCGAATATTTAGCGATTTTTCTAAAGAAAAGTGTAACATGACAAACAGTGCAGACCCCGATGGGAAGGCTCCTCTAGGAGCCTTCTCATCTTGGTCTACACTGTTTGCCAAGGACATTAGTGACTCATGTCCTGCACTGTAAGGGTTAATCCTTTCCTCCATAAATACGCCTTTCTACGCCTCTGTAAAAGTCACTTCTTGCAACCATTGTGATAAATAGAGCATTTGCTCCATAGGAGCAAATGCTCTATTTATCACAATGGTTTCAATACTTCACAATTCTAACATGTTCCTTTTCTCAACTAAATGCTCCTTTTTGGTAGATTTAATCAATTAGGTTGGGTCAAAAAATAGTCTATTAGGTACTGGGTTAAGCTATGAAGGACCATTTCAGCTATCAAATGGGTGAGCTTCTTGCCAGTTTTATGTCATCTGGGTTCCAGTCTAACCATTTGCAATATAAACCATTGTCATAAGCTAAAAATGTTGTCAGCTTGGCTCATTTGTTTTGATTTAGTAAAGTAATTTAACTGGTGATTAGTAACACAGCACAACCTCTGGATCCAAAAGCATGCCTCAAAGCTTTAACCCTTACAGTGTGGGACCCGAGTCACTAATGTCCTTTGCAAACAGTGTAGACCCAGATGAGAGGGCTCCTAGGGGAGCCCTCTCATCAGGGTCTACGCTGTTTGTCATGTTACACTTTTCTTTAGAAAACATCCCTAAATATTCACTATAAACTTGACCTATTTGAATTTTTAGCTCACCAGAGCACAAAGTGCTCAAGGTGAGCTTTTGTGATACCCCTGTGTCCGGCGTCCGTCGTCCGTCTGTCCGTCTGTCTGTCTGTCCGTCTGTCCGTCTGTCCGCACTCACCAAAGGGTAGTTGTGTGACTTTTTCTAACTAGTCCCACAAGTAAAATCATTAACCTGGCCATCTCTTGTGACATTAACCTGGCCATTTCTTGTGACATTAACCTGGCCAGTTGTGGGACATAGGGTTAGGGTTAGGGTTAGCTTCCAGATCATTCTTTTCCAAAGTTAGAGCCAAAAATAGTTTTTCTTGTGGGACTAGTCACACAAGAAAAGATCAAAGGAAAAAGTCACACAACTACCCATTTGTTAGTATGTCCGTCTGTCTGTCCGTCAACAATTTCAAACGACTTCTTCTCTGAAACCGACTGCCCAATTGTAACCAAACTTGGTCAGATACATACTGTTGGTGGGTGCTTCAAAAGTTGTTAAAAGATAGTGGGTGGGGCCATCGGTCTTGTTGCCATGGCAACCATACACAATATCTAGAAAAATCTTCTTCTCCAGAATGACTTGTCTGATTTGAATATGGTTTTCACCAAAATGTTTCTCAGTTGATAGACTCCAAAAGTTGTTAAAAGAATTTTGATCCAGCAAAAAACATGGCCGCCAGAGGGCGTTGTCATTTTTTCCATATATGGTAATAAGGAATTTTCATAGGAAAATCTTTAAAAATCTTCTTCTCTGAAACTGTAAGGCCTAGACCTTTGATATTTGGTATGTAGCATGATCTTATGGTCCTCTTCAATTACTGTTCAAATTATGACCCCAGGGCCAAAAATGGCCCCGCCCAAGGGCTTATCAGTTTTTCATAGGAAAATCTTTAAAAAATCTTCTTCTCTGAAACTGTTAGGCCTAGACCTTTGATATTTGGTATGTAGCATGATCTTAAGGTCCTCTTCAAAAAACTGTTCAAATTATGACCCCCGGGCCAAAAATGGCCCCGCCGAAGGGCTTATCAGTTTTTCATAGGAAAATCTTTAAAAATCTTCTTCTCTGAAACTGTAAGGCCTAGACCTTTGATATTTGGTATGAAGCATTATCTTATGGTCCTCTACATATATTGTTCAAATTATGACCCCTGGGCCAAAAATGGCCCCGCCCAAGGGCTTATCAGTTTTTCATAGGAAGATCTTTAAAAATCTTCTTCTTTGAAATTGTAAGGCCTAGACCTTTGATATTTGATATGTAGCATGATCTTATGGTCCTCTACAAATATTGTTCAAATTATAACCCCGGGCCAAAAATGGCCCCGCCCAAGGGCTTATCAGATTTTCATTGGAAAATCTTTAAAAATCTACTCAAACTGTAAGGCCTAGACCATTGATATTTGGTGTGACTAACATGATCTAATGATCCTCTATAAATATGTAGCTGTGGCTTGTGGTCCTCTGCCAAGAATGTTTAACTTACAACCCTGACCACTGGGCGAAACTTGGCCCTGCCTCAGGGCTTATCAGTTTTTCATGGGAAAAATATGAAATATTATTTTTCTCTGAAACCATAAGGCTTAGGCCTTTAATTAATGGCATACTGCTTTGCCTTGTGGTTCTCTACCAAGGTTGTCCACATAATTCTTTGTGGTCAAAAATGGCCCAGCCCCTGGGGTTATCTCAGGTGAGCGCTTCAGGGCCTCATGGCCCTCTTGTTGAATATTCCATTTGAAAATTCAGCATTGTAAGGGTTAACAGTAGGTTGAGAACCGTAACTTACTGGGGCTTTATAAATATTAAATGAATTTATATAAGTAAATCATTTATTAAAACATACAATATGGTTTCTTACATGAATATTTATGGAGTATAGGGTTAACATTGAACCATTCCACCCAGAAAATCCAGCATTCAACTGACTACAGTGAAAGGGCCTAAATTGTTTAGAAATTGATGTTATTACTGCGAATGTTGGATGAAAAGACTATATACCGTATAATCTCTAATAAATGCTCCTGGGGCCGTAACAGTTTACAAAAGGAGCTTCTTGCAAATTGCATTTTGTACACAAATGGTAGCTTAATGCAGAATGAAAGCAATTCAGAAAACAATGGGAACTTTCTGCATTGCTTTCTATCTGCAATTAGCTACCACCTGTATTTTGAAAAACCTATATTTCATATTCAACGCACATCCTCATAGGCTACTTTAAGACCCATCCTCTGAATAAATCTACTGAAAAGGAGTATTTACAACAAAAAAGGAACAAATTAGAATAGTGTAGTATTGAAACCATTATGATAAATACTATGGAGCATAATATGCTCTATTTATTACAATGGTTTCAAAAAGTGACTTTAGAAGAAATCAATATGAGGGAATGGGTTAATGGTTATTCTATAGCGTTGTAATTGTTTTATTGCTCATAAGTCACCCCCCCCCCCCCCCCCCCTTAAAACTAAGGGGTGCATTTAATTATCAAAGTGGGGATATTTATTTGGGAGAATACGGTATTGATAATTTGAAAACAGTGCAGGCAGCATAATGGTTGCACAGACAAGAAGGATTTATCCTGACAATTAATTCCGGACAGTACCACTACAGGAATATTTACGACCTATCAGTGATTGTCCCATTCCTCCATGCCACAGCACATTTGCTAAGCCATCCAGACAGACAATCACATTACAACACAGGACATTTACTAAACGAGAAAGCTGTAGTAGGGAATTTTTATGCTGTTACTTAGAGACAGAATAACATGGGAACTTTCCTCAGAAATGGGACACAGTAACCAATTTTCTCCGACTCTACAATTATTTGAGGGTTTGGAATTTTTCCCCCAACTTTAAATTTCTTCAGTTACAGTAAAAACTCACTTGTATGACCTCTGGAAAGAAGTTTAATTCTGGATTTTTGAAACGGGTGGTAGCTTAATGCAGGACAAAGTTATACAGAAAGCTCCTATAGGAGCTCTCTGTATCACTTTTGCTCTGCATTAACCCTTTCCTCCATAAATATGCCTTTCTACACCTCCTTGAAACCATTATGATAAATAGAGCATTAAATTTTGCTCTATATAGGAGCAAATGCTCTATTTATCACAATGGTTTCAAAATTACACAATTCTAACATTTTCCTGTTCTCTAATAAATGCTCCTTTTCGGTAGATTCATTCAAAGAGGTTGTGTCTAAAAATAGCCTTTGGAGGAAAAGGTTAATAAATAATGTGGTCACTGTAGCACGACTCTTCTGTATTTCTCTGCCAAAGTTTCTTTTGCTTCAGTTTGCTATTGCATTTTAAATTTTAACCTTTACTGACATATACAAACAGCTTTGATCCAGACAAGATGTCTAGTAATCCAATTTTTTTGGCACTCAATCAGCTACGATTGAATGAATCAGAAGTAAGGTTAACTCATTACCTCATAGCCTATTTTTAGATCCAACCTCTTTGAATAAATCTACGGAAAAGAAGCATTAACTAGAGAAAACAAATTTTTTTGTAGTTTGAAACAATTGTGATAAATAGAGCATTTGCTCCTATAGGAGCAAATGCTCTATTTATCACAATGGTTTCAAGAAGCATTTGCCTTGGTCTATAGTTTATAGCCTGTTAGAGATGTGGGGACTTCATACTTGGCAGGTATATTCATCTCATGAAACTGCAACTTTTTGAGTGGTACCATCAGGGTCAAGGTCATATTTCAAGGTCAAAGGTCAGAATTGTAAGTCAAAGTGCCTGTTGGGGACATTGTGTTTCACAGACACATTATCCTTTTTCCACGGTTTTCTTTGCAAAATGCAGTCATAGATAGATATGTCATCTGGATCCATTTTGTTTGCATAGGTAATCGCAAATTTTCTGCTTACTAAGCACATGAACACTGGACACATTTCTGATTTTAACTTGGGTAATTCAAAACAAGTTGAAAGAGCTTCAATCTTGGAACAACCTTATTGATGTCAAAGTGTCAATGTGTGTTTAAATCTAATGCTTTTCATGTGAATAGCTGTCTAAACTGGTGCCAAAATAATTTTTGATAAAGAATTTGTATTCCCTTGCTTGGATTACTTTAGAAACTTCAGGTTTAACCTTTTAAATGTGGGATGTGCTTGCACTGTCATCTGCAAAAAGTGCAGACCCAGATCAGAGAGCCCCTAGAGGAGCCCTCTGACCAGGGTCTGCACTATTTGTCATTCAAAATGCTTTAGCAAGTTTAAATCTTCCATAACGCTACTCCGGCTATTCCACTCTGAAACTTTAGCATTAAAAGAGTTAATTTCAAGCTTGAACGATTCTCTCAAACATTACCAGATTGCTTTCAAACAAGTGATTTTGTCAGAATATTGTTTAATCCTTTGAGTGTTTTATTTTCAAAGTGGAATGGTTCATCACTGTCTAACCCCTTCCTTCATATAAACACCATTTCACGCATTTGCAAACAGAGTAGACCCAGATCAGACAGCTCTTACAGAAGCCGTCTGATCATGGTCTTCTCTGTTTGCTATTGGAATTTGATAATCTGTTTCTTGACTTTCTTGAATGGCCATAATGTTCTTCATTCCATTTTTCAATATAACTATATATTTTGTCCATGAATATTCAGGAGTTACCAGTATTGAAATTTGGAATAAACATAGAACAGGGGCCAGGTTAACCCTGTACATGTGTATGATACATGTTCATGCCTTTGCAAACAGATGACTCTGATCATAGTCTACTCTGTTTGCTTGCAAGATAGTCATATAATTAATTATCTATGCTACAGTTTCAACCATAATGCCATTTTACGAATTTGGTTAATTAATATTCATAAAGTCATTATTTCTTACATGAATGGGTTAAGAAGGTGTTACAATAGTAATGTGCATTAAGTAGTTCTTGTCCATCATTGTTCAGAGTATAGTTGTGCATTGATTAGTTATTGTCCATCATTGTTCGGAGTATAGTTGTGCATTAGGTAGTTCTTGTCCACCATTATTCAGAGTTATGGCCCTTTACTTCCTGAATATTCATGAAAACATTTATGACTTCATGAATATTAATTAAAAGCTGTGTAGGAGCTTTCTGATCTGGATCTGCTCTGTTTGCAAAGGTTTTGAAAGGCATATCTATGAAGTAAATGCTTAACCCATTCCCTCATAATGACGCCTCTGTAAAAGTCACTTTTTGAAACCATTGTGATAAATAGAGCATTTGCTCCTGTGGAGCAAATACTCTATTTATCACAATGGTTTCAATACTGTACAAATCTAATATATGTCTTTTCTCTAGTAAATACTACTTTTGGGTAGATTTATTCAAAGAGGTTTGATCTAGAAATAGTCTTTGAGGGAATGTGTTAATGGTAGAGTCCATTAAATTGGTTTGCTTGATTTAATTGACATTAACGCAGACCCTGATCCAGGCTCTCTCTGATCTGGGTCTTCACTGTTTGAATATGATTCAGTGTTTCTTGGCTTCAAGCAAGAGGTTTATGGTAGGCCTTTGCAGTTCTTGGACTGTCTTGAGACAAAGACTATAAAAAGCCTAAAAATGCCACTTTACGAATAAACATAGGTCACTATCTTTAAAAGCTTTTGTTCTGCATGAAGCTATCACCTGCTTTTTAGACCCAGACTTTGACATGTTGTTTGGTGGTTAGAGGGATTTTCTATAATTGATTTTTACATTTTAGATTGTAAGGCACATGGTTTCAAGTGGTTTTGACACTCATATATCTTCTCTTTAGTGGCACTTTGGTGTCGAGTCATGTGGCCTGTTTTGCCAAAGATCATACAAATGAATCTATCATAAATTCTAACATAGGACAATTGCAACTTTCAGTTGCCTTTATTTTTTCAGCCTTTATTGTTGCGCACTAGAATGTGTGATAATTTAGACTCTGCAAGTAGTAGCAACCATCATAATTCAGGTCTGATGATAACTTTGTTCCTAACTTTGTTCCTTGATCTTTCGTATGAAGTGACCCCAACTGTTTAGGAATGCACATTCTGAAAATATTCCTCATAACCCTTTCCTTCATATAAATGACCTTAGGCATTTGCAAACAGAGTAGAACCAGATCAGGTGGCACCTGTAGGAACCATCTGATCAGGGTCTACTCTATGTGCTTATGAAATGATAATAGAAATTTGGCAATTGCAGAAAGTGTAGAATCAGATCAGGATTTACTCTGTTTGCAAATAAATAAAAAGACAAAGCCTTAACCCTTTCCCTCATATAAACTTGTTTTCACGCATTTGCAAACAGAGTAGACCCAGATCAGATGGCTCCTAGAGGAGCCCTCTGATCAGGGTCTACTCTGTTTGCTAATAGAATTTGATAAATCTGTTGTTTCTTTACTTTCTAAAATGTCTACAATGTTCCACCTTCCATATTTCTTTATAACTATTTTGTTAATGAATATTAAGTAGGTACTGAAAATTGGCCTAAATACAGAACAGGGAAAGGGTTAAATTGCAATGACAAACAATAGGATTTAGATCTGGCACTACATAAATTTTGTACTCTATTCAGATGTCTGAAACGTAAACATGTAATTCTAATTACCTATGCAAACAGCACGGATCTGGATCAGACAGCGAGTAACTGAGTGTCTGATCTAGGTCTAAGTTATTTGACACTCAGAATGTACTAATTCCGCAAAAATAAGTTAAATAAATATGAATAAAACATGACAAAATTCGCATAATGAATATCTGACGACAGTTGACAAATTTCATTCGCAAACAGAGCAGACCCTGATCAGACGGCTCCTATAGGAGCTGTCTGATCTGGGTCTACTCTGTTTGCAAATGCGTGAAAACACATTTGTATGAGGGAAAGGGTTAAACTTCATGTGCTCTTATGCTATTATAATACATATTCATGATGTCTTTATTTCTTATATGAATATTTAACGGAAATGGTGGTTAAGCAAAAGTTTGTCCTGCCATGTCCAACAAGCATTTGACTGTTTTCCACCAAGCATTATGTACTGAGTGATGGGCTTTTGTACTTTCAGGAGCACACTCAAGAGAAGGAAAAGAAGGGCAAATCCAAGAAATCCAGCTCCAACAAGCCTACGAAGTCACCATCAATGACATCAACAGGTGGGTACATATTCTAGCAAGAAGGAGTCAAGTTCTTAGCATTCAACTTTACAGACATAACACTGTAATTAATTATTCTTAGTATCCATAGCAGCAACTATAAAATCAGATCTATAGATAATAATTTCAATAGCAAATAGAGCAGACCCCCACAGGAGCCATCTGAGTTGGATCTACTTTGTTTGAAAATAATGGGTTGCTGAATGATCCTTTACTCCATTAAACCATTACCTCATAGGCTATTTTTAGATCCAACCACTGAATAAATCTATCGGAAAGGAGCATTAACTAGGGAAAAGGAAAAGTTTAGAATTTCGTAGTTTAAACCATTGTGATAAATAGAGCATTTGCTCCTGTAGGAGCAAATGCTCTATTTATCACAATGGTTTCTAGAAGTGGTTATTACAGAGGCGTAGAAAGGTGTATTTATGGAGGAAAGGGTTAATACCCTTTACCTGATGAATATTCATGTAAGAATTAATGGCATCATGAATATTAATTAGCTGAAAGTTAAAGGCATATGAACACAGAAATTTTTGCCATGACAGAAACTAGAATTTGATCTATTATCATTCCAAAGACAAACAGAGCAGACCCTGATCAGATGACTCTTAACCCTTTACTCCTTTTAATACCTTTGCACGCAGAGTAGACCCAGATCAGACAACTCTGTTGGAGCCATCTCATCAGAGTTTGCTCTATATACTTAACCCTTTCCTCCATAAATATACCTTTCTACTTCTGTAAACATCACCTGTTGAAACCATTGTGATAAATAGAGCATTTGCTCCTATAGAATCAAATGCAAATGCTCTATTTATCACAATGGTTTAAAAACTACAAAAGTCGAAACTTTTCTTTCTCTCTAGTTAATGCTCCTTTTCGGTAGATTCATTCAAAGAAGTTGGATCTAAAAATAGCCTATGAGGTAATGGGTTAAAAGATAATATAGGTCTGTATAGATATGTAATTCTATAATTTCTGTCACAACTAAAACATTCTGTGTTCATGTGCCATAATAACGATACGTCAGATTTAATATATATGAAGTCATTATTTCGTACATGAATATTCATGAAGTAAAGTAATACATGAGCTGTCTGATCTAGGTTACATCTCTGTTTGCAAAGGCTTTTACCTTTTCCCTGTTGAATATTCATGTAAGAAATAATGACATCATTAATATTGATTACTATTTATGATGGCATATGAAGACAGTACATTTTGGCACAGGAAGAAACGTATGCTACCATAAACAAAAAGAACATACCCTGATCAAACAGCTCCTATAGGAGCTGTTTGATCTGGTTTTCTCTGTTTGCATAGGTGTGAAAAATTGTTTATATGAAGGAAAAGGTTAAACTTTCTGTCTTAAGATATATGTTTAAAACATTATTTACAAAATTGAATAATTTTTAGATTTGAAATTTGTATCTCCTTGTTTGATGGTTTGATTTGAAAATTCAGATTGACAGAGAACCAAAATCAATTTCCTCTGGAACTTGTTGGAAAGTCCGGAGAAAGTAAAATGCAGATTTTTGTTCTAAGTTTTTGTTCTCCGTAGGAACGTAAAGTTTTCAGGATTCCATTTTTCAGGGACTTTATTGATGCGAACTTGGCTGATGTCTTTTGGGGATGGGAAAGTAACCAAATTGATTCTAGTGTATACAGATGTGTATTGATCTCAAGCTTGTAAAACAGAACTAAGAAGATGTATGATTATTGATAAGTCGCAGTGGAGATGGTTCTGCAAGCCAGCCGGTACCCCTAATCTTTAATGCTCTAAGATGGTTCTGCAAGCGAGCTGGTACCCCTAATCTATAACCCTTTCCTCCATAAATGCGCCTTTCTATGCCTCTGTAAAAATCACCTATTGAAACCATTGTAATATGTAGAGCATTTGCTCCTATAGGAGCAAATGCTCTATTTATAACAATGGTTTCAAAATACAAAATTCTAAAATTTTCCTTTTCTCTAGTTAATGCTCCTTTTTGGTAGATTTATTCAAAGTGGTTGGATCTAAAAATAGCTTATGGAGGAATGGGTAAATGCTCTAAGCAAAAACTGTCTGATTAATTTCCCATGTGAATGTCTGTCACATTTTTATTGGTGCCATGTACAACCCAAAAAGTATGTGACCTAGACTCATCAAACTACGTACGGTGATTGATCATTACGTGAAGATGAAAGGTAAAAAATAGTATACAGTAAAAGTCCTCTAAATTAGATGTTCAAATTAGTATCAGTTCTGATCCCTTAGACAGGTGGCAGCTTAATGCAGGGTGAAAATCATACAGAAAGCTCTCCTTTGGGAGCTTTCTGTATGACTTTAATCCTGCATTAAGCAGCCACCTTCTTAAAAAGATCTGAATTATTTATTAACTTTATAAATTTCTTTATAAATTCTTTATTATTTTATATTCGTTGTTGCCATTTTAGAAGGTAAAGAAATAGATCTATCAAATTCCATTAGCAAATAGAGCCGATCCTGATCAGATTTATCATACATGTAGACCTTGTTTGCAAAATATGTGAAAAAGCATTTATTTGGAGGAAAGGGTTAAAATTCTGGTTCAGAGGGGTTTTACAATACACCAGAGTTACAGCCCTTGTTCTACGTCACTCGGTTATCCCTTTACCTGATAGAGATACAAACAGATGACAATCATGACATGGCTGCTATAGGAGTTGTCTGATCTGGGTCTACTCTGTTTGAAAAGGAATCTCATTTAGGGAAAGTGTTATGCAGGACTTAAGACATGCAGTACATTTTGCATTACTTTTGTTCTGCATTAACCCATTCCCACATAGGCTATTTTTAGATCCAACCTCTTTGATTAAATCTACCAAAAAGGAGCATTTACTAGAGAAAAGGATTTTTCAGAATTGTGTAGTTTTGAAACCATTGTGATAAATAGAGCATTTGCTCCTGTGGAGCAAATGCTCTATTTATCACAATGGTTTCACAAAGTGACTTTTACGACAAAAGGCATCAATATGCAGGAATGGGTTAAGTACAGAAATGGGTTAAGTACCCGTATAACTGGTTTTAATCCTTTACCTGATGAATATTCATGTAACGTCATGAATATTAAGTAGACTGATTTTATAATGGCATAATTATGAACATTAAAACTTGTGGAAACTATTATGAGCAGATTTTTATTTATCCACAAGCAAACAGAGCAGACCCTGATCAGACCACTGCTTCAAGAGCCAGCTGTCAGATCTGATTATCTCCCCTGTTTGCAATGTATCAAAAGGTGTCTCTGTCAGGTTCAAATTTATTAAGATCAAACCTGTTCATTAATCCTTTCACTGTTTAACCTTTTCACCACCAATGTCACAAAAATGCACCACAATAAATAGTGCAGTCCCAGATCAGACGCCGCCTTTTCAGGGCGGCGTCTGATCGGGGACTTCACTTTTTGTATCCAACTTTATTTCTATATCTGTGCTTTATTCCTTTGAAATGTGCATTTATTTATCTCATTTCCTTATTTTATCAAATGATTTAACAAAATTGGTTTGCAGACGACAATTAAAAATTTGGCATCAAAAGGGTTAATATTCATGAATATTTATTATTTGAATTTTTAGTGTAACTATACACACTGGAGTTTTGGTATTGGTAGAAACTATAGTCAGATCTGTTATAATTCCACAAGCAAATAGAGCAGACCCTGATCAGACAGTTCCTACAGGAGCATTCTAATCTGTAATCTTTTGTTTACCCTTTCTTTCATATACATGTACAGGTGTTTTTACTCTATAGGAGCCGTCTGATCAAGGTCTGCTCTGTTTGCTAGTGGAATTTTAAAGATATGGTTTTTACTTTCCAAAATGGCTACAATGTTACGCCTTCCATATTTCATTATAACTATTTTGTCCATGTATATTTAGTAGGTATTGAAATTTGGAATAAATATAGAACAGGGAAAAGGTTGAATATTGCAGTTCATGTTTCAGATGATCCTCGCTGTGATGTTTGCCGTAATGTGATGTCAGGTCTCTACCCATCATCCCCCGGTACCCACCAGTGGCGTGGTTACCATGACGACTGCTGCCGTCACCAGCGTGTTCACAGTGTTAGCCATATACCTTACCCCGATATTCTCCGTTCCCCTGGGAGTGGGGGTCGTGCTATGTCCTGTTCACCTATGAGATCGCATTCGACACAACCATCAGCAGTTAACTCCCCTGTCAACTACGCAGCATCTAATCAAGCTTCAAAAATCTACACCCCGGTAATACCTCATGAACTCAAGATGTATTCCGGATCACGCGCTCATTATGCAGTGCATGGAATTGACCTTTTAAGAGACCGACTCAATGTGATCAAAACGTCCGCCTGTGTTCATAAGACTCAGTCAAAAGCCTCGCTTATTTCATCGGAGTCGGATCATTCAATGGATTTTGCATCTCAGTCAAATAATCAGACCGAGCCACAGATAGATGAGACTTATTTCTGTAGCAACAACTCGACCACGTCCATGGGCTCGGACACAGTCCCGGGGGCAAACGGGCGAAGAAAATGTGGTAGTGCAATGGAAAAACTGTGCTCCCACAAGGTAAGCATTAACCCTTTATCTCATGAATATTCATATAAGAAATTATTATTTATGAATATTAATTGCAGAATTCTTATAATGTCATTAATGGAATATTCACGCATTTGCAAACAGAGTAGACCCAGATCAGACGGCTCCTATAGGAGCCGTCTGATCAGGGTCTGCTCTGTTTACTAATGGAATTGATAGAACTGCTTCTTTACTTTCTAAAATGGCTACAATGCTCTGCCTTCCATGTTTCATTATAATTATTTTGGCCATGAATATTCAGTAGGTATTGAAATTTTGAAATAAACGAAGAACAGGGAAATGGTTAAGCAAACTGGAGCTGTCTGTTAATTAGTAGACCCATATCACTGATCTGGGTCTACTATGTTTACAAAGACATGAAAAAGCATTTCTATGAGAGAAAAGGTTAAAAGTAGCCTTGAGGAATTTTGTCTGCTACTTTATGACATAAAAATTGCGACACTCAAAAACCTATTTGTTTCACAGACTAAATTACTTTGGAAATTCTACTTGCTAAGCAATATTTTTGTCTCGAGGTCTTGATGTGTCTCCGCGTCAAATCAAAGGCTTGGTGCGGAAACACTGTAACTACATTATGTTGGCAGATATGTTACAACCTTTGCAAGATGTCTGGATTCAGATTAGATGACCCTTTACAGAAGCCCAGATAAGATGCATACATTAAAACATTTTCAGGAATATCTCCTTTATTTCTATACCAAATCCTATGTAGTGACCAATTTTTAGAATCGTCTCTTCGAAAGAAGTGGTGATTTTAGTATTTGAATACGCACCTTTGTCTGTTGCACTGCCTTTACATCATGAATATTAATTAACCCATTCCCTCATAGGCTATTTTTAGACCCAACCTCTTTGAATAAAACTACCCAAAAGGAGCATTTACTAGAGAAAAGGAAAATTTTAGAATTGTGTAGTATTGAAACCATTGTGATATATAGAGCATTTGCTCCATAGGAGCAAATGCTCTCTGTATCACAATGGTTTCAAGAAGTGATAATTAGAGGCGTAGAAAGGCGTATTTATGGAGGAAAGGGTTAACTGAATTCTTTTAATGGCATTATATTTTACCGGCAGAAACTGTAGAATTAGATCTGTGTTGTTTCATAAACAAACAGAGGAAACCCCGATCAGACAGGTCCTATGGGAGCCATCTGATCTGGGTCTACTCCGTTTGCAAAGGCATGCAAAACAGTTTATATGGAGTAAAGGCTGAACCCTGGAAATGTGATTGGATTTTGGTTTTCACAGTCTGGCGAGATAGGCCCAATGCTCAGTGGTGTCCTTGATCAATAGGGATGGAATATTGCGAGACAAGACACAGACACTTATCTTGTTGACCAGACATTTTCATTTTGATTTGGAGACATTAGTCCCAGACGATCCTGAAATAAGCTGTCAGTCAGCGAATACAAATTGCCGAATCTCAGGGTGTTTCGCTAGAGTCTGGTAATTTCCAGTATAATTTCAAAGGAAAAGCTGTCTGCCTCATAGTTATAACCCTATATTCCATTCACCCATTCCTCCATAGGCTATTTTTAGATCCAACCACTTTGAATAAATCTACCGAAAAGGAGCATTAACTAGAGAAAAGGAAAATTTTAGAATTTTGTAGTTTGAAACCATTGTGATAAATAGAGCATTTGCTCCTATAGGAGCAAATGCTGTATTTATCACATTGGTTTCATTAAGTGACTATTACAGAGGCGTAGAATGTGTATTTATGGAGGAAAGGGATAACCATTTTGTCCATGAATATTGAGTGGGTATTTAAATTTGGAATAAACATAAAACAGGGAAAGGGTTAAGAGTTTCAGTTTTCAACTGTTTGGAAATAGAGAATTATATTGTCTGGATTAAAACTGTTACCAAAGAATATTGTCTTTCATACAAACAAATAGTTGATACAGTCCCAACTTTAGAAGTTAGAAATGAAAATTTAGTTGAATCTGACCTTTGTATGGAGAGAGAGTAGATCTTGGAGTGATAAATAAATTGGTTAGATTGAAATGCCTTTTGGGAATGTTTAAACTGATTTTTGATACTAATTAAGACTTTAAATCCAATCTTTCCCATAATCTGATGACTTTTGTAGCTCCCAGAAATGTGACCAGACTTCCTAAGTTCACGAATAATTCCATCTAAATTGCATAAAAGTTTTATTGCTCTCCATGGAAACAAGTAGAACCTTGGTACATATAAATCAACCACTTAACTTGAATGCGGGGCATGCATGCACCGTCATTTGCAAACAGCGTAGATCCAGATCATAGGACTCGTAGAGGGGCCCTTTCATCAGGGTCTGCACTGTTTGTTATTCAAAATCCTCAAGCAAGTTTAACCCTTTCCTCCATAAATACGCCTTTCTACACTTCTGTAATAACCACTTTTTGAAACCATTGTGATAAATAGAGCATTTGCTCCTATAGGAGTAAATGGTCTATCACAATGCTTTCAAATTACAAAATTCTAAAAAATTCCTTTTCTCTAGTTAGTGCTCCTTTTCGGTAGATTTATTCAAAGTGGTTGGATCTAGAAATAGCGTATGTGGGAATGGGTTAAATGCTGGTGAGCTGTGTTCCACTCTGATAATTCTGGGTTGAAAGGGTTAGTTAACCCTTTCCCTGTTCTATGTTTATTTCAAATTTCAATACCTACTGCATATTCATGGACAAAATAGTTATAATGAAATATGGAAGGTGGAACATTGAAGTCATTTTAGAAAGTAAAGAAACAGACCTATCAAATTCCATTAGCAAACAGAGCAGACCCTGATTGGACGGCTCCTCTAGGAGCCATCTGATCATGGTCTACTCTGTTTGGTAAGGCATGAAAACATGTTTATATGAAAGAAAGGGTTTAATGAATATGGATGTCTAGCTGTTTAATGCTTTTCTCCATAAATACACCTTTTACTGCTTTTAGCATCTTTACAAACAGGGTAGACCCTCACCAGGTGGCTCCTGTAGGAGTCATCTGATCAGAGTCTGCTCTGTTTGCTCATGAATAATGTAGATCTGATTTTACATCTTCTGCCAAGGCCAAAATATATCTCTTCATATTCCATTATAAAAATTCATGTAATTGATATTCATGATGTCGATATTTCTTACATGAATATTCATTGAGTAAGGGGTTAATTAGAATACACTTATTATCTACAGCCCTATCTATAGCTCAAGTATAATGATTGCAATAGTGTCTGACACTTTTTCAGTGGCAGAGGACGGGCAGTCTAAGTCAAGGGGAGGACGGGATGTCAACAGATAATGAAGAGCTGGACGATCCAGACAGGTACCTGATCGGTGGAGGGACAGCTTCATCACACATGATCGACAAGTTCAGAGGGGTCAGAAATGAAATGAGAAAGAGGATACTGCACACCAGGGACATGATAGGGGACGGCAAGGTATTGAAATTGATAAGTTGATCGAAAATATACTACTGTAGTTACCTAAATATTTTTACTCTCCCCTCCTCTCCACAAATATATAAAGTTGAATAAGACACCTTTTTAATACCTTTTAACCCTTTGCTCCATGAATATTCATTAAAGAAATTATGACATCATGAATGTTAATTAGATTTAATTTTAAATAGTCTTCTTAACTCTTGAAACTTTTGCCAGAAGAGAAACTGTAGAATCAGATCTATAGTAAAAACCTCCCGATAACGGCCACTAAATTACATCAAGTATTTTGTGTTAAAGGCAGGTGGCTGCTTAAAGCAATGTGAAAGTAAAACAGAACGCTCCTATAGGAGCGTTCTGTTTTACTTTCACCTTGCTTTAAGCAGCCACCTGCCCTAAATTTCAACTAATTAACACAATTTAGTGGCCGTTATAGAGAGGTTTTACTGATTAGATGTCCCCTTACAGCTCCCTAGGTCTACTCTATTCGCAAAGGAGTAGAAATGTGTATTTATGGAGTAGTGGGTCAACCCTTTACCCCATAGAGACACTATTTTGAACCTTAACCCATTCCCTATTCTATGTTTATTCAAAATTTCAATACCATGAATATTCATGGACTAAATAGTTAAAATGAAATATGGAAGGTGGAAAATTGTAGCCAGTTTTGAAAGTAAAGAAACAGAGCTTTCAAATTCCATTAGCAAACAGAGCAGACCCTGATCGAACGGCTCCTATAGGAGCCGTCTGATCTGAGTCTACTCTGTTTGAAAATGTGTGAAAACATGTTTATATGAAGGAAAAGGCTAACAAACAGAAGACCCAGAGCAGATAGTTCCTGCAGGAGCTGTCTGCTCAGGGTCTGTTCCATTTGATTATTTGCTGTTATTACTTATATCTTGGTGCAAGCTGTTACACCTTTACTTCATATGCAGTACAGTAGAACTTTTCCTAAGCGGCCATTCGTTTATTAAACATAAGAGTGTTAAAAAGCAGGTGGTTGCTTAATGCAGGGCAAATGTAATGCAGAAAGCTCCTATAGGAGCTTTCTGCATTATTTTTGATCCGCATTAAGCCACCACCTGCCTTACATACCCATAATTAGACCTCCATGATGGCCGCTAAAGACAGTTTATAATGTACCTTGAAAGGAGATTCATTTGTCAAAAGTATTTTAGATTATATCTTTGTGAAGAGGAGGAAGTCTATGGTAGGCAATTATTAACCCATTACCTCATATTGACGACTTTTTACAACTCTGAAGAAGTCACTTTTCGAAACCATTGTGATAAATAGAGCATTTGCTCCTATAGGAGCAAATGCTTTATTTATCACAATCGTTTCAAACTACAAAATTCAAAAGAAAATCCTTTTTCTCTAGTTAATGCTCCCTTTCTGTAGATTTATTCAAAGAGGTTGTATCTCAAAATAGCCTATGAGGTAATGGGTTAGTTAATATGCAGACTGTTTTTCAGTCCCAGTACCTGTGTTCAGCGTATCAGGCAACACCGGGCACCAGTCACTCTGTAAGCTCTACAGACAGCTGCTCTAGCGGGCACGGGAGCCAGTCTAGTCATAATGAGATTCACAGACAGCAATGGGCCGAGGTTGACACCCAAGGTCAGGGGCCGTGGATGGTGCCCATTGTTGGTATAGCCAGAGTTCACTCAAATTACAACCCAACTCAAGATGAAAAAGACTTTCTGCATTTACGGGTATGTTTCTAAGAAGCCACTGTATGTTTAACTAGTTTGATGCCATTGCAAACAGAGTAGACCCAGATCGAATGACTCCAGTAGGAGTCATCTGATCAGGCTCAGTTCTGTTGGTTTATGAAGAAGTATAGATATGATTTTACAATCTCTGCCGTGGCCAGTCATTTCCTTGTCTGTATTCCATCATAAAAATTATATAAATTGTTATTCATACACAGAGTTACAGATAAAGGTGCGTACCAAAAATACTAAAATCGTCATTTCTTCACCAAACCCTATACTCTGACCACTCTTTAGAATCGTCTCAAAGAGACGATTCTAAAGAGTGGTCACAGTATAGCGTTTGGCGGAGAAATAAAGGAGTTATTCAAATTGTTTTAGTTTACGCATCTTATCTGGAGCTCTGCATACAGAAATTAATACTTTGATGACTATTCATCATGTTAATGATTAAAGGTCAAATGTTGCGTGCTGTTAGATATTAACCCTTTCCTTCATATAAACACCTTTTCATGCCTTTGCAAACAGAGTAGACCCAGATCAGATGACTCCTTTAGAAGTCAACTGATCAGGGTCTGCTCTGTTTGCTTATGGTATAATGTAGATATGATTCTACAGCTTCTGCCTGAACCAAAATATCCTGTGTTCATATGCCATTATTAGAAATTAGCTGAATTTTTATTGAATTTTTACCGTGGCAGAAACTGTGGAAATAGATCTATGTTAACTCATAAGCAAACAGAGATGATCCTGCTGGAGCCATCTGTTCTAGTTTTACTCTTCAAAAGTGACAAAAGGCGTCCCCATGGAGTAAAGGGTTAACCCTTTCCCTGTTCTATATTTAGACAAAATTTCAATACCTAATGATTATTCATGGACAACATAGTTGTAGTAAAATATGGAAGGTGAAACATTATAGCCATTTTGGAAACTAAAGAAACAGATCTATAAAATTCCATTAGCAAACAGAGCAGACCCTGATCAGAAGGCTCCTCTAGGAGCCGTCTGATCTGGGTCTACTCTGTTTGCAAATGCGTGAAAACAAGTTTATATGAGGGAAAGGGTTAAGGCTTTGTCTTTTTATTTATTTGCAAACGGAGTAAACCCTGATCTGATTCTACACTTTCTGAAATTGCCATAAGCACAAAGGGCAGACCCTGATCAGATGGTTCCTACAGGTGCCACCTGATCTGGTTCTACTCTGTTTGAAAATGCGTGAAAACACGTTTATATGAGGGAAAGGGTTAAAGTGTTTTGCTATGGTTAGGCTGGTTCAGTGATAATGCAGACAAATGTTCGCTGGTTAGAGATTCCGCTTCTCTGACAGGGACATATATAATCGTAGACCATAACAACTCTGCTTATGCCCGTACTTATTTATTATTCATGAAATAAGGAAAATTTAGGCAGCAGACAAATTTCTTAGATAATGGATGAGAAAACAGTCAGTATGATATAACAGATATTGATTCTCAGGAAATAGAAAAAAGCTGCAGGCAAAAAAAAACAACAGCAGCCCGCATAAAAATGACACTACACATTACCTGTTAAATAAGGCTTGTGAAATATATGATTTAACAGAGTTGGAAAATCAATTTATTCGGACAAATAAAAGTTTCCTGTGGTTCTGACAAAAACCTCAAGTAATAAATTCAGCACTGTGTTTTTATATGAGGACGGGTGTTAACGCGCATCTCTACACAGAAACATTGATAACCTATGCAAACAGTGTGGATCCAGATGAGACACCGCATCATGTGACGTCTCATTAGAATCCAAACCGTTTGATACTTTGATCATCATCATATTTTTGCAAAGAAATGAGAGAAATTTTATTTTTTGAGTTGAAGCAGACGACAATTGTTGTAGACGAAAAATTACTAAATTTTGAAAATCTAAGTCACAGTTAGTGCAGTTATCCCTTTACCTGTTGAATATTCATGCAAAAAGTAATGACATCATGAATATTTATTAGCTGAAACCTGAATGTTGAAAATGGCATATGTACTCAGGAGTTTTGGGGATTGGAAGGAACTGTAGAATCAGATATATATTATTGCATATAAGCAAACAGAGCCGTCCCTTATCAGACGGTTCCTACAAGACCTGCTGATCTGAGTCTACTCTGTTTGCAAAGGAGTGAAAAGGAGTTTGTATGAAGGAAAGCGTTAACCGTTTCCTCCATAAATACTCCTTTCTACACCTCTGTAATAGTCACTTTTTGAAACCATTGTGATAAATAGAGCATTTGCTCCAGAGGAGCAAATGCTCTATTTATCACAATGGTTTCAAAACTAAAAAAATCTAATATTTTCCTTTTTTCTAGTTAATGCTCCTTTTCGGTAGATTTATTCAAAGAGGTTGGATCTAAAAATAGCCTATGAGGTAAAGGGTTAAGAAAAGCATATAGGAAATGCATGTAAACTATTTCCTGTATTTTTTCGGCCAGGCTCAATTTTGGGAAGCTCAATTTGTTTGTACTCAGAATCGTGTCTCTTCGATGATTCTAATAAGTACTGCAAGATAGGATTTAGTGGGCACACTGCCTGCAGAGGTACTTGATAAAATGCTGGTAACTGTGTAGACCATAGCCTGGCATAGACCATTGACTGATGTAGACATGGTCAGATGTAGATTCTTGATAGATGAGACTTAGGTCAGATGTACATCCTGGACAGATGAGTCTCAGGTCAGTTGTAGAATCAGGTCAAATGTAGATGCATGTCGGATATAAACTCAGGTCAGATGTAGAATCCAGTCAGACGTAGAATCGGATCAGATGTAGAATCAGGTCAGACATAAACTCAGGTCAGATGTAGATGCAGGTCAGATGTTGACATGACACACATCAAAATTAATGTAGATTCAGGTTTAACAGCAATGACTGAAATATTTGTGTATTTTGTAGCAAGGGGAACGGGTTCAAATCGTGGAAATCTCCAGTTCTGGCATCTGGAAGGGTCGGATAGACAATCGGGTGGGCTACTTCCACTTCAACTTTGTTGACATGGTCAATGAAGCCACGCCCGTGACCACAAGAAAGGAGAAGACATATAGGCGTACGAAGAGAAGATCCAAACCTAAGTCTGTGGAGGACTTATTGCAGAGGATTGGGCTGGAGGTAAGAGAATGGCTATAGCCTGTGTAGAAGAAACATTGGTTAGACCATCAAATAGTTTGGATTCTGATCAAGTTATGTTACATGGTGTCTGGTCTGGGTTTAACACTTTACTTGTTTAACCCTTTCCTCCATAAAAACGCCTTTCTGTGCCTCTGTAAAAGTCACCAGTTGAAACCATTGTGATAAATAGAGCATTTGCTCCTATAGGAGCAAATGCTCTATTTATCACAATGGTTTCAGTGTTTCACACTACAAAATTCTAAACAAATTCCTTTTCTCTAGTTAATGCTCCTTTTCGGTAGATTTATTCAAAGAGGTTAATGTATCTAAAAATAGCCTATGAGGCAATGGGTTAATATTTGTGTAAGAAATGATATCTGCATAAATATCTATTAGTTGAGCTTTTATGATGTAAAATTTTGCTGTAACAAAAACTGTTGAATCAGATCTATATCATGTCATGAGAAAACAGAGCAGACCATGATCAGATGACTCCTTCAGGAGCCATCTGATATGGGTATATTATACATGTACTCTGTTTGCAAATGTGTTAAAAGCCTTTTCTATGAAGGAAAGGTTAAACGAACATCTTTATAAACATTTTGGCATCTACATGCTGTGATATTGGTTTTACAATTTTTCCTATGAAGAGAAATAAACATCATTTAATCTTCTACTACATGAAAATTCATGTCAGATATAATGCATGTATGAATATCAGTTAGCTTAACCCATTCCCGCATAGTCTATTTTCAGATCCAACATCTTTAATTAAATCTACCAAAAAGGAGCATTAACTAGAGAAAAGGATTATTTCAGAATTGTGTAGTTTTGAAACCATTGTGATAATTAGAGCATTTGCTCCATAGGAGCAAATGCTCTATTTATCACAATGGTTTCACAAAGTAACAATTACAGAGGCGTCAAAAGGCGTCAATATGCGGGAATGGGTTAATATCTAATAACGGCATATGAACAAGAATTGCATTGCTTTCATTCTGCTGAACCCATTTGTTCCCACGATCCCATATATGGACTAATATTTATGATGGTCAGAGCCATTCATAAACATTCATCAGATAAAGAATAAATCATCTTATAATTGTTTTACAGCATCTTACACCAGTGTTCATGATGAATGGCTACGACAACCTGGAAATATTTGCCGAGATTGACCACGAAGATTTGAACGCCCTCAATATCCTCGACTCTGAGTCCAGAACCAAACTGATCACAGCGGCAAACCTTCTAATGGACTATGAAGGTAAAGTATTATGTAAGTTCTAAATGCGTAAGTGTTGAATGTCTTCAAATGTATCCTTATGAAATTGTCCTGGTTCCAAGGTTATAAAATCTTTGAGTCTGATTCCAAGTTCATTCTCAAGTATCAATCAGATGCTTGAGAATGAACGTGGACTCAAGCAGAAAGTTTTATAAGCTAATGGCAGAAGTGTAGATACTGATAGATTGAAATGCTATATCGCTCAGTTAAACCCTATCTGTTTGGTACCTATTAGAATTGTCATTGATTATGATAAGTTTTAACTAGAATTATAAAAGAAATGCTGCTCAGAGCAATAGATAAAGGTGTGTATTCAAATACTAAAATCATCATGACCAATGCTTATGCTTTGATCGCTCTTATCGCATTCCCTCATAAGCTATTTTTAATCCCAACCTCTTTGAATTAATCTACCGAAAAGGAGCATTAACTAAGGAAAAAGGAAACTTTTAGAAGTGTGTAGTATTGAAGCCATTGTGATAAATAGAGCATTTGCTCCTAAGGAGCAAGTGCTCTATTTATCACAATGGTTTCAAAAAGTGACATTTAGAGAGGCGCCAAAAGGCGTTGATATGAGGGAATGGGTTAATAAATAAATCGTCTCAGAGAGAAAATTTTAAAGATTGGTCACTACATAGGGTCTAGTGCATCTGATCTGAGTCTTCTCTGTTTGTAAAGGCATCAAAAGATGTCTTTGTCAGGTAATAGGTTAACATTGACCATTGGAGTGGGGCCAGATCTGACGGCTCCTGGAGGAGCCATCTGATCAGGGTCTGCTCTGTTTACTCATGGAATAATGTAGATCTGATTCTACAGTTTCTGCCATGGCCAAAAACATCATGTGTTCATTTTGCCATTATGGAAATTCAGTAAATTAATAATAAATATTCATGTATTAATTAACCCTTTACCCCATGAATATTCATGTAAGAAATAATGACATCATGAACAGTAATTAGATTATTATCTATAATGGCACACGGACACAGGAAATTTTGGTCATATCTGTAGTATTACATAAGCAGACCCTGATCAGTTGGTCCATACAGGAGCCATCTGATCTTGGTCTACTCTGTTTGTAAGCCTGTTATTGAGCAAAGGGAAGTGCCTTAGTTAGAAAACCAGTTACTGCAATGGGCAAACATGATTATTTCTGTTTCAGACTTGGATACACCAGACGAGACTGCCTCTTTCAGAAGCAGTCGGTCAGCATCAGCCACTCCAACTAGTCAACAGTATGCTGTACCCTGGACCAGCTTCTTCCCTTCCAAAACCCTTACAGGAAGTAGGGACTCTGGTTGCTATGACAGCAGTGAGTGCATGAGTCGTGAACATGATCCCTATGCCTGCCTGAGGGGAAATCGTATATTAGGGTGCATTGGCCAGGATAACAAAGAAAATCATAGACCTCTGTCAACAAAGAAAAACATGAAATTGAGACCCGACCAGTGCTTACTTTCCAATGGTGCTAACTTGTTTAGTCCCCACAGTAATCCAAGTGAAGGGTTTGTGCCAAGACTAGAGAGAATCTATTCAGAGGAAGACCAAGAAGTGTGTAGTATTACTGGTTTCCATGGTAATGGAAGTCAGAGGTCATCACCAAGGTCACAGACTGGTTCAGCAGTAAATGGACT
This sequence comes from Azorinus chamasolen, assembly GCA_963576725.1. Classification (NCBI taxonomy): domain Eukaryota; kingdom Metazoa; phylum Mollusca; class Bivalvia; order Cardiida; family Solecurtidae; genus Azorinus; species Azorinus chamasolen. The sequence goes on along the minus strand of OY755237.1, from coordinate 37,207,215 downwards.
AGAAAAGACAACCAATTCTGTGGTCAACAGGAACTTAACTTTGAATATACCTGTGCTGGGCCCGGACTGGAAAATTTATGCAGACGCTTTTTGTCAAACTTCACCAAAGTATGGCTCGCTAAGTGATAGTTTTCACAGCTCAGCAGACGGGGACCAGGGTAGTGCATCAGGCATGTCTGTCAGTGCTCATGGGGACATTTTTGGACAGAAACCATCCACATTGAGGCAAAGAAGTAAACCCTTTGCTCGCAAAATGGCCCCTGTTGTTCCCATGAAAGATGTACAAGTGCAGGTGATGTGCCCTCTAGGATTGTTCCCTCAGCAATTTTCACCAACCAGTCCACCACAAATGGTGTATACAGGAAGTGACAACATTGGAAACCAGTCTGAAATTTGTGAGACTGGTTCTATGTTGCAAGTCATTCACAATAGTTCTGAGAATGAACAGACTGTGTCTCTAGTCAAATCTGAAAATAAAACTCCAACCAGAACTTCTCACTTGTCACAGTCTTCCCAGAATTCCAGAGATGGAGATTCTGGAAGTGATGCAAGCACAGTTAAATCGGACATATTTCTAGATGGGAGAGACTCCGGGTCTAGGCAGGGATGTGAGACTCCTGACTCCCTCTTTGGACCCATCCACAAGGGCTTCAAGTCTATTAAAAGATCTGTGATACCAAAAGTTACCTCAAAGCTGGCGTCAGAGAATATTGACTTAGCTGCAGAGCCCTACTCCACTCAGGTAACATAAATACCAGTAGTTATGAGTTTTACCCTTTCACCACCGCAGTCGCATAAATGCACCACGACAAATAGTGCAGTCCCAGATCAGGGACTTCACTATTTGTCTCAATCTCTATTTCTATATATGTGCTTTATTCCTTTGAAATTTGCATTTATTTATCTCATTTCCTTATTTTACTGAATGATTTAACAAACTTGGATTGCAGACGACAATTAGAAATTTGGCGCTGAAAGGGTTAACTCCACCCTGCTGGCATATTTATTATTTCAATTAGTATTTTATTATATATTGACAATTATTTCTATGGAAGGCAGGATAAACTCAGGTCTAAAAGATCCTGAGTGCAAACAATGTAGACCCTGATTAGACAGCTCTTTTAGGAGCTGTCTGATCTGGGTCTACACTACTTATAAAAAGGCATAGCATATCTATGGAGTAAAAGGGTAAGGAGACCCATCTATCGTATTTAACCTAAATTTCAATCACCCATTGTTTTATAAAACTGAATAAATCCATACATCAACATTTTAGATAACTATGAATTAAACATTATTTGGTTGTGTCTGGTTTTCTTGCCATTCTTGGTGATTACATATTTGTCAAAAGAACTTGTTTTCTAAATCAAATTTTAACCCATTCCTGCATATTGACGCCTTTTGATGCTTCTGTAAAAGTCACTTTGTGAAACCATTGTGATAAATAGAGCATTTGCTACACAGGAGCAAATGCTGTATTTATCACAATAGTTTCAAAACTACACAATTCTGAAAATTTCCTTTTCTCTAGTTAATGCTCCTCTTTGTTAATTTAATCAAAGAGGTTAGGTCTAAAAATAGCCTAAGTGGGAATGGGTTCAAGAAAGATTTCTGTCATTTGCTTCCAAAGATACATGTAGAGTGTCGAACAGATTGGATCCTGATGAGATGCTGAGTTACATGTAGACACATATTTGCACGTAGCAAGCAAAAGGTTGAAGAAGGTGAAAACCTCCAATATTTTTCTGCTTAGATAAACAATGTCTGAAATAAACTGTTCTTATTTGCTATAAATGTGTCTGGACCGTCTTTAGTACCTGTTTTATAATAATTTCCTTTTCAATAACACATCTAGCATGCTACTTTCCCGTTTGCCTGACGTGAGACATAATGACATAATGAAAATGAATTGGATTAATTTTTATAATGGTATATGAACACATCATGTTTTGGCCATTGCAGAAACGGTAGAATCAGACCTTTATTATACGATAAGCAAACAGAGCAGACCCTGATCAGACAACTCCAATAGGTCTGCTTTGTTTACAAATGTGTGAAATGGCATTTATATGAAGGAAAGGGTTAGTATTTATGTAAGAAATAATTACCATTCAAATATTAATTAGCTGTACCTTTTAACAGCATTCTTAGGAAGGGATTTTTTTACATGCCAGAAATTGAAGAATCCAATCTATATTATCCCATTCCCACTTAAGCTATTTTTAGACCTAACCTCTTTGATTAAATCTACCAAAAAGGAGCATTGACTAGAGAAAAGGAAATTTTCAGAATTGTGTAGATTTGTAACCATTGTGATAAAAAGAGCATTTGCTCCTGTGGAGCAAATGCTCTATTTATCACAATGGTTTCATAAAGTGACTTTTACAGAAGCGTCAAAAGGCGTCAATATGCGGGAATGGGTTATTCCATAAGCAAACAGAACAGATCTCTGATCAGATGGTTCCTCCAGGATGTGTCAGATCTGGCACTTACTCTGGTTGCAAAGGCATAAAAAAGCGTTTGAATGAAGGAAAGGGTTAAAGAAATATTACCTCCTTCAAGTCTGAAAATGGATAATACCATGCGATGTCTGTGCTAACCTCAACCTTTCGTTATTCAGACGGGTGGCTGCGGTATTCCGCCATTGTTGATACAGAGGTACGCGGAGGAGTTGAAGCAGGACCTGTACAAGACGGCACTGATACTTGACCAGATACGCATCCATAAACTGACCACTGTTGGACGGCCAGTGGTATGTACTGTACGTGGTTAGCAAACTAGTTATACCAAGAGAAAAAGAGCATTTAACATTGTAAACAATATAGACCCAGTGCAGCAGTAGTATTTTTATGCTCGATGTCTTCACTGTCAGTCACTGCTCAGAATCAACAGCTCATTGTCTACTCCTTAACCCTTTCACCGCCACAGTCGCATAAATGCACCACGACAAATAGTGCAGTCCCAGATCAGACACCGCCTTTTCAAGGCAGCGTCTGATCAGGGACTTCACTATTTGTCTCAATCTCTATTTCTATCTATGTGCTTTATTCCTTTGAAATTTGTATTTATTTATCTCATTTCCTTATTTTACTGAATGATTTAACAAACTTGGATTGCAGACAACAATTAGAAATTTGGCGCCGAAAGGGTTATGAAAAGAAAGCAGAAGCATACACTATTGAAACACCTGATCTTCCCTCTCCCCCTATATGTAAACCAATTAGGGATCAATTTGATAACTTTTAACCAATTCGCTCATATTGATGCCTTTTGGCTCCTCTTTAAAAAGTCACTTTTTGAAACCATTGTGATAATGGTCCATAGGAGCAAATGCTCTATTTATCACAATGGTTTTAAAACTAAACAATTTATAAAAATGGGTTCTTTTTTTCTACTAAATGCTCGTTTTCAGTAGATTTATTCAAAGAGATTGAAGTAATTAGTTAACCCTTTTCATCATAAATACGCCTTTCTACGCCTCTGTAAAAGTCATTTTATGAAACCATTGTGATAAATAGAGCATTTGCTCCTATAGGAGCAAATGCTCTATTTATCACAATGGTTTCAAACTACAAACTTCTAAAATGTTCCCTTTCTCTAGTTAATGCTCCTTTTCGATAGATTTAATCAAAGTGGTTGGATCTAAAAATAGCCTATGAGGGAATGGGTTACGTTAGATTCAAATAGTAACAAATAGTGAAGAGCCAGATCAAACAGCTCCTTCAGTATCTGTTTGATCTTGGTCTGCACTATTTGCCCAAGTTTGTCTGCCAAAATACATTGTAAGAATAACTCCTTTATTTCTCCACAAAACCCAATGTTGTGACCAATCTTTAGAATTATATTTCGATATTTACAACTCCTTAGAATCCCCTTTTCGAGATATTTTAGAGTGGTCATAACAGAAATATTGTGGTGAAGTGACAACTTTAGTATCGGATGCTTACCCCTTTTTTCGATGACTCTGACAAAGAAGACTGAATGATTTGTATTTTGTGGGTCTTAACAGGTTACAATGTTCGAATGCACTTTTCTCTTGTGACTTGGCTTAAGTGATATTTTTATTGACTTTCTGTCATGCATGGTTGACATCTTGAATATCTGCAGATGCATTGTCAATTCTTGTGGCTACAAAAAAGGTTGTTTCTATGGTAACGAGACACTTGATTCAGCATTTTTCTTATCATGTTGTCAGGCAGTTGATAAGGTTACTACAGTGACAGATGTTAGACTGCTTTTGATGCATTTTTCTTAAAAAAAAATACTCAATATTCTAAGCTCTCAAAGTGATTGCTTAATGATACATGACTGCTGAGAATACTTACAATAGTATCTCTCTACAATAGAACCTGTCTTAGCCCTTTCCTCCATAAATACGCCTTTCTGCGCCTCTGTAAATATCACCTGTTGAAATCACACAATTGTGATAAATAGAGCATTTGCTCTATTTGTCACAATGGTTTCAAACTACAAAATTCTAAAATGTTTCCTTTTCTTTAGTTAATGCTCCTTTTCGGTAGATTTATTCAAAGTGGTTGGGTCTAAAATAGCCTATGGAGGAATTGGTTGAGTGGCCATTCATTTATTGAGAATTGGAGTCTTAACCCTTTCCTTCATATATTTGACATATAAACGCCTTTTCACACACATTGGCAAACAAATAAGACCCAGATCAGGGTCTGCTCTGTTTGTTAATAGAATTTGATAGATCTTTTTCATTCATTTCTAAAATGGCTAAAATGTTCCATATTTCATTATAACTACTCTGTCTATGAATATTCAGTAGGTATTGAAATTTGGAATGAATAAAGAACAGTCAAAGGGTTAAAAAGCAGGTGGTTGCTTAATGCAGGGCAAAAGTAATGCAGAAAGCTGCTATAGTGTATTGCAATTCAGACATGCAAAGATTATTTTATTTCTACTAAATCATCTACAGTTTTGTTTACTTTTGCAGGTTGTTGCTGATCAACTCATAGAGAGTAGTCTGGCGACATCGGAGCTAAAAATCTCCTCGGTGACGGAATTTTTCATCTCCATAGGTCTTCCTATGTATGCCGAGGCATTTGCGGCCAAGGGATATGCCACAGTAGAGTCCCTAGTTAACCTGTCAATAAAGGAGTTACAGTCCATCACGCGGGCAGACAGGAAACATCTGAAGCGTATAATCCATGCGCTGGAGTGGGTGCAGAGCCGGCTAGCATCACCTAGTAGGAAGACCAAAGTATCACCTGTCAAAGATCGAGTCTGATGATAGTTCTTGTATTAGCATATTGTTTTAGATAAGAAAATTGTACATACATGGTAGAACATCTTTTAACCCATTATCTCATAGGCTATTTTTAGATAGGAGGAAATGCTCTATTTATCACAATGGTTTCACAAAGTGACTTTGTACAGAGTCGTCAATATGAGGGAATGGGTTAACCCATAACTCCATAAATATGCATTTTTGACACTTTTGGGAACAGATTAGACCTAGACCAGATGGCTCCTGTTGGAGTCATCTGATCCAGGTCTGCTGTGTTTGGTTATGAAATGATATACATGTAGATATGATTCTACACTTGCTACTGTGGCCAAAAATTCCAGTGTCCATGTGTCATTATAAAAATTAATCTAATTAATATTCATGATGTCAATATTTCTTACATGAATATTCATAGATACAGGGTTAACCCTTTCCTCCATAAATATGTATTTCTACGCTCATGGCGTATGAGGGAATGGGTTAAGATTGTACAAGCTTGGTGGATATGCATAGTACAGATAGTAGATGTTAGGAAATAATATGAACGTTAAGTGCAATATACATGTACAGTTGTACACATTATTTTATTGATATGACATAATCTATTTTGATTGAAATACATCGGCATTGTTTTTTGTTGTTCGATCATTTTGTTCTGTTTAGGATGATTGTTGAAGTGTCTTCGGTGTTTACTATAATTTCAAAGCTTTTGAAGATACTGGATTTAGCTTACTGACAAGTAAATGCTTCCATTTAACTCTTTCCTCCATAAATACACCTTTCTATGCCTCTGTAAAAATCACCTATTGAAACCATTGTGATAAATAGAGCATTTGCTCCTATAGGAGCAAATGCTCTATTTAGCACAATGGTTTCAAACTACAAAATTCTAAAATTTTCCTTTTCTCTAGTTAATGATCCTTTTCGGTAGCTTTATTCAAAGTGGTTGGATCTAAAAATAGCACATGAGGGAATGGGTTAAATGTTTACCTGATAGAGACCCTTTTAACCCTTTTACTCCATAAATACTCCTATAGGAGCCATCTGATCAGGGTCTACTCTGTTTGCACTTGATATAATATAGATATGACTCTACAGTATCTGCCATGGCCAAAAGTTTCTGTGTCCATGTGCTACCTATAACAAATTATTCTGATTAATATTCATGACGTCATTATTTCTGACATGAATATTCATGGAGGAAAGGGTTAATGTCATTGCAAACAGAGTAGACTCAGATCCTGTTGGACATCTCTTATTAGGGTCTGCTCTGCTTGCTTATGGAATAATACATTTATTTTCTGTCATGGTCAAAACAAAAACTCACATGTTTATATAAATACCATTATAAACAGCCGGGTAATTAATATTCATAAGTCATTATTTCTTGCATGAATATTCATTAGTTAAAAGGTTCTAGGTAGATTTCAAAAATTAAATTAATAAAAAATTCTTTCATTTAGATAAACTCTGTTTACCCTTTATTCCATAAATTTCTACACCTTTGCAAACAGAGTAGACCCAGATCAGACAGCCCCTGATAAGGGTCTGCAATCTGATCAGGATCTGCTCAGTTTGCTTATGATATAATATAGATCTGAATCTACAGCTTCTGTTATATAAAATTCTTTTGTTCATATCGCCATCATAAAGATTCAGTTAATTAATATTCTTGATGTCATTATAATTTCTTGCTTGAATATCCATGGAGTAAAGGATTAAACGTCATAACATCTAGCCTGATTCAGTGCCATGTAGATTATTATTAATATATAGAAACTGACTAACAAGCATAAAGCTTATGCAGTCAGTAGAACCAGTCCCTAAATGGCCATTCATTTATTGAACAAAAGAGTGTAAAACAGCAGGTGGTTGCTTAATGCAGAGCAAAAGTAATGCAGAAAGCTCCTAGCAGAGCTTTCTGCATTTCTTTTGACCTGCTTTCAGCAACCACCTGCTTACAGACCCATAATTAGGCTTTATTTTGATTGGCGCTTAAGACAGGTTCTACTGTAAGTATGACAGACGGGACTTAACCTCTTACTTCATGAATATTCATGTGAGACTCCGCCCATTATGAATACTAGTTTCATTATTGTACAAAGGTCGAGATAAAATGCATAAATTTAACCCTTTCCTCCATAAATACGCCTTTCTATGCCTCATTAAAAGTTTTTGAAACCATTGTGATAAATAGAGCATTTGCTCTATAGGAGCAAATGCTCTATTCATCACAATGGTTTCAGAACTGCAAACTTCTAAAAATTTTCCTTTTCTCTAGTTGATGCTCCTTTTCGGTAGATTTATTCAAAGAGGTTGGATCTAAAAATAGCCTATGAGGGAATGGGTTAAAGAACAGCTGCCCTTTTATATCTCCACTTAACCCTATGTTGTGACCACTCTTTAGAAATGGTCTTGATGAGAAGATTGTAAAGAGTGGTCACAACATAGGGTTTGGTAGATAAATGACGATTTTAGTATATGAAAACCTTTATTCGCTCTGTTGTAATAAAAATATTAAATATCAATTACTTGAAACTTTCACAGATGAACAACATTGATGTGAAAATGCTTGTAAAGAAGGGAAAATCTTTGCTCTGACTATTTTTACCAGAGTTATAGGACTTCTCCATTATATAACATGTATGTTATAGTGAAAAGTGCTTCATTTAGAGACAATATCGCCTATGGGGCATCTGTGTCCTATGGACACACTTTTCTAGTTTGTATCAGTGTCAGTTACATACTCCCCGAGTAGTGTCATCAACTGAAAAGAGTAACAATTTTTCATAAATTAAGACAATCAGAAATGTGTTTCTTTAACCCATTCCCTCATACTGACACCTTTTGAAACCATTGTGATAAATAGAGCATTTGCTCCAAAGGAGCAAATGCTCTATTTATCACAATGGTTTCAAAACTACATAATTCTAAAAATTTGCCTTTTCTCCAGTAAATACTGCTTTTTGGTAGATTTATTCAAAGAGATTGGGTCTAAAAATAACCTATGAGGGAATGGGTTAATCAGTCAAGATCAAAAGTTTATAGAAACTATCTCTTGGGTTTTGCTCAATCTGGCTTATACTTTTGTCTATGGTTCAACACTAAACCTTCGAATGCTGGAAACAAGCCTTTTTCAATGCAGGAAACAAGTGTACCGGCATTTTGCTAACTTTAGGCCCAGGTCATAGGGCTCATAATGGAGCCCACTGGTCAGGGTCTTCACTGTTTGTTATTCAAATATTCTTACAAATTATACCCTTTGGTACTGAATGAAGTCTTAAGTTTAAACAATGATGGACAATTCCACTTTGAAAGTTCCGCATTCAAAGGGTTAAACAAATGTCACTAAGAGATTTGGTCCAGACTGATGTATTATTGTACATATTGTAGAGATACGAAAAATAGGGCTATTGCTCTCTGAACCCTTTCCTCCATAAATATGCCTTTCTACGCCTCTGTAAAAGTCATTTTTTGAAACCATTGTGATAAATGGTTTCAAACTACAAAATTCTAAAAATTTACTTTTCTGTAGTTAATGCTCCTTTTCGGTAGATTTATTCAAAGAGGGTGGATCTAAAAATAGCCTATGAGGTAATGGGATAACAGTTTTGCTATGCATAATATAGATGGACAATGCTCACGTCTGCATCAACCATTTCCCTTTTCTTGGATCGGTGCTGTATCCCTTGCTTAGGGCCTCGTCTACTGTATTGCATATGTCACATTTCTTTAATAGTAATGGAAATTGTTTTAGTTTGCAGAATGTTTGTTATTTCAGTACTTGGAATTTTACACATATTTATTCTGTAACCCATGGGAGCATAGCTGATGACATATAACTACAAATAATATATGTGTACTATACTCATTACCATAAGTATTCAGACAGACAAGCTTGGGCAAATAGTGCAGACCCAGATCAAACTGCTGCTGAAGCAGCAATTTGATCGGTCTTGACTATTTACTACCGTGTCAATTTAACACTTTCCCTGTTCTATACTTATTCCAAATTTCAATACCTACTGAATATTCATGGACAAAATAGTTATAATGAAATATGGAAGGTGGACCATTGTAGCCATTATAGAAAGTAAAGAAACGAATCTATCAAATTCCATGAGCAAACAGGGCAGACACTGATCAGACGGCTCCTATAGGAGCCGTCTGATCTGGGTCTACTCTGTTTGCAAATGCGTGAAAACACGTTTATATGAGGGAAAGGGTCTAATTAATAAAATATGTTTTAAACCCTTTCAATGCTGATTTTTCAAATGGACTGTTCTAAAATTCAAAAAGGTTAAGCTTATCATAAATATTCAGGATTTTCAAGAAAAGTGTAATCTTACAAACAGTGTAGACCCAGATGAGAGGGCTCCTCTAGGAGCCCTCTCATCTGGGTCTACACTGTTTGCAAAGGACATTAGTGACTCATGTCCCATACTGTAAGGGCTAAGTTACTATGCATTATTTAAATTTCCATTTGTTACGAATGAAAAGTAAACCCAATTGATGTAAGCTATATCATATTTATAACTGGTAGCAAGATCAACTAAGTGTACCTGACAGCAATTGTTTTTACATAATTTTGTTGTAGTAGAACTTATATAGTAGAGGTTTGACAACTACTGGACCAATTTCAAGTTGTTCTTTTTTAATAACAGTATATTCCATAGAGTATAGTGAGCCTTTGCAATCAGAGTAGACCCATATCAGATGGCTCCTGTAGGAGCTGCCTGATCAGGGTCTGCTCTACTTGCTTTTAATAAAATTATGTAGATTTGATTGAACTGTCTCTACCATGGCGAAAAATATCTGTGTTCATATTAAGCTGATTAACCTAACCCTTATCCTGTTCTATGTTTGTTACCAATTTCAATACCTACTGAATATTCATGGACAAAATAGTTATAATGATATATGAAAGGTGAAACATTGTGGCCATTTCAGAAAGTATATTAACAGATCTATCAAATACCATTAGCAAACAGAGCAGACCCTGATCAGACGGCTCCTATAGGAGCCATCTGATCTGGGTCTACTCTGTTTGCAGATGCGTGAAAACACATTTATATGAGAGAAAGGGTTAAACTATGTTCTTAACTAACACTGTCTGTTGAACAGGGGAAGCACTTCAGTCTTGCAATGTAGGGAAAATGCCACACCTTAACCCATTCCCTCATAGGCTATTTTTAGATCCAACCACTTTGAATAAATCTACCGAAAAGGAGCATTAACTAGAGAAAAGGAAAATTTTAGGACTTTTTAGTTTGAAACCATTGTGATAAATAGAGCATTTGCTCCTATAGGAGCAAATGTTCTATTTATCACAATGGTTTCACAAAATGACTTTTTACAGAGTCGTAACTTTTTACAGAGTCGTAAAAATTTGTCAATATGAGGGAATGGGTTAACTAACTCTATCTGTTGACCAGGGGAAGCATTTCAGTCTTGCAATGTAGGGAAACACCTTAAATGTTGGCTATACTTTACCGTGTAATATCATATTGGTCTTACCGACAATTAGGGATTTAACCCCTCTAGACTGGTCAATTGTAATTGGAGATTTTCAGTATGAACAGTACAGATTCTAGCTGTATTATTACCATGTGAAAGTGTTAGTAGTTTGTACATATATGTGCGGTTATGTCTGTTTATTGTAGAAATTTTATGCCTTCGTCTTAAACCCTTTACATGATAGAATTGCCTTTAATACCATTGCAAACAGAGTAGACCCAGATCAGGTAGCTCCTGTAGGAGCGATCTAATCATGGTGGTCTGCTCTTTAGCTTATTGAAGTATATTAACTCTTTCCTCCATAGGCTATTTTTAGATCCAAACTCTTTGAATGAATCTACCCAAAAGGAGCATTTACTGGAGAAAAGGAAAATGTTAGAATTGTGTTGTATAGAAACCATTGTGATAAATAGAGCATTTGCTCCTATGGAGCAAATGCTCTATTTATCACGATGGTTTCAAGAAGTGACTATTACAGAGGCATAGAAAGGCGTATTTATGGAGGAAACGGTTAACCCTTTCCCTCATATAAACGCCTTTTCATTCATCTGCAAACAGAGTAGACCCAGATCAGATGGCTCCTATAGGAGCCATCTGATCAGGGTCTGCTCTTTTTGCTAATGGAATTTGATAGATCTGTTTCTTTACTTTCTGGAATGGCTACTAAAAAAGGAGACTGTTAATCTGATTAATAATTTCTACCATGGCAATAAAATCCTATGTTCATGTATCATTATAAAAAAAAATCAGCTAATAAATATTCATGTGATTATTTCTTACATCAATATACATCAGGTAAAGGGTTGACCCGTGTTTTTGTTATACATGTAGTAGACACCTGTGTCTATACTGCAGATCCATATTGGAAAATTGTGTAAATACAAATGAAAACAAATTGTCAGTGTAATTCTTTCCCTGTTGAATATTATTCACGTAAGAAATAATGACGTCATGAATATTTATTAGCTGATTTTTATAACAGTATATACAGAGCTACAGATAACGGTGCATACTCAAATACTAAAATCGTCATTTCTCCACCAAACCCTATACTGGGACCACTCTTTAGAATCGTCTCAAAGAGATGATTCTAAAGAGTGGTCACAACATAGGGTTTGGTGGAGAAATAAAGAAGTTATACTTGAAAATATTTAAATTTACGCACCTTATCTGTAGCTCCGTATATATACACAGGATGTTTTGGTATTTGTAGAAACTAGAGTCAGATCTATCAAACAGAGCAGACCCTGATCAGAAGGCTGATCTGGGTCTACTCTGCTTGCAAAAGTGTGAAAAAGTGTTTATATGAGGGAAAGTGTTACAGTTAAATAACTCTGTTTTTAATTTCGTTTCCAAAACATAATCAATGTATCAATCTGTTTGGATTCTAATGAGATTCTGAGTCACCATGGATACTAATGAGATTTTGAGATCACCCGGCATCTCACAGGTATCTCATCTGCATGTACACAGATTATCTCACAATTCTTCAATAATTGCAGACAAAAATATTATTGAACGGATTACCTCTATAATTATACCTTTTAGAAATTACTTGAGATGCATTTGCAAACAGGGTAGATTTCAGATCAGACAGCTCCTGTAGGAGGCATTTGATCAAGGTCTGCTTTGTTTGCGTATGAAATAATATAGATCTGATTCTACAGTTTCAGCCATGATACCCATACCGTTATAAATATTCAGCTAATTAGTATTCATACTGTCATTCTATCTTACATGAATATTTATTAGGTAAATATGAATATTCATTAGGTAAAGGATGACACTACAGTAGAAACTGTCTTAAGTGGTCATTTATTTATTGAATATAGGGGTCTTAAAAAGCAGGTGGTTGCTTAATGCAGGGTAAAAATGAAACAGAAAGCTCCTATAGGAGCTTTCTGTACTGTTTTTATCCTGCATTAAGCTACCACCTGTTTTAGAAACACAAATTTAGACTCCTTTTTAATGGCTGCTTAAGACAAGTTGTGTTCTATGTTCATTTATCTGTCAGGATCTGTAGAACATACACAGTGTGAGGGGTATAAATATTTTATGCATGTTCTATATAGACAACACTTATTTAAACAGTCATCTTTAAGAGTATATGGTTATTTGATTTTGGTTGTAAATGTATATGTTGTTTTTGATGAAAAATACAATATTAAAATTAATCAATAAGAGTGGGTTTGTTGCGTTGGTCACTCCTGAGATAACTACCGTATTCCCCCTAATGAACACCCACACTATAACCATTTACTCAACTAACGTATTTCCCCTAATTAACACCCACACTATAACTGTTTACTCAACTACCGTATTCCCCCTAATTAACACCCACACTATAACTGTTTACTCAACTACCGTATTCCCCCTAATTAACACCCACACTATAACTGTTTACTCAACTACCGTATTCCCCCTAATTAACACACACTGCATTCACGATTTTGGGAAGCATCTAGCTTTGCTCTTGTCCGTCCTAATATCCCTCAAAATGTTTGTCAGTCCACATGTCCCACAAATAGTGTGTGTATAATAACTCCTCATGCACCAATGTGAAGATTTACTTCAAAATTTTCACAGATGAAGTGTTTTTGTGAAGATAAAAATAAAGAAGAATCAAACTTTGAAATTTTCTTTGCTATATAAAATAATTGTGAAAAAAAATGCATGTCCAACTTCGCATGCACCAATGGTAGGATTAACTTCGAACTTTCACATATGAACAAGTTGTAATGAAGATGTACTTAACGACGGGAAGTTTTGCTCCGACTGTTTTTAGCTCACCTGGCACAAAGTGTCAAGGTGAGCTATTGGGATGATCCTATGTCGTGCGTATGTGCGCCGTGCGTACGTGCGGGCGTCAACAATTTACTTAAACATCTTCTTCTCTGGAACTGCAAAGCCAAGAGCTTTGATATTTGGTGTGTAGTATGATGTAATGGTCCTCTACAAAGATTGTTCAAATTATGTCCCCCGGGCCAAAAATGGCCCCGCCCCAGGGCTTATCAGTTTTTCATAGGAAAATCTTTAAAAATCTTCTTCTCTGAAACTGTAAGGCATAGACCTTTGATATTTGGTATGTAGCATGATCTAATGGTCCTCTACTAAGATTGTTCAAATTATGACCCCTGGGCCAAAAATGGCCCCGCCCCGGGGCTTATCAGTTTTTCATAGGAAAATCTTTAAAAATCTTCTTCTCTGAAAATGTAAGGAATAGACCTTTGGGATTTGGTATGTAGCATCATCTAATGGTCCTCTACTAAGATTGTTCAAATTATGACCCCCAGGACAAAAATGGCCCCGCCCCAGGGCTTATCAGTTTTTCATAGGAAAATCTTTAAAAATCATCTTCTCTGAAACTGTAAGGCATAGACCTTTGATATTCGGTATGTAGCATGATCTAATGGTCCTCTACTACGATTGTTCAAATTATGACCCCTGGGCCAAAAATGGCCCCGCCCCGGGGCTTATCAGTTTTTCATAGGAAAATCTTTAAATATATTCTTCTCTAAAGTTATAAGGTATAGACCTTTGATATTTGGTATGTAGCATTATTTAATTGTCCTCTACCAAGATTAATCAAAATATGACCCCGAACCAAAAATGGCCCCGCCCAAGGAAAATCTTTAAAAATCTTCTCATCCAGAACTGTAAGGTCTAGGCCCTTGATATTTGGTATGTAGCATCATCTAATGGTTTTCTACCAAGATTATTCAAATTATTACCCCTGGGTCAAAAATGGCCCCGCCCTGGGGCTTATCAGTTTTTCATATGAAAAGATTTAAGAATCTTCTCCAAAACTATAAGGCAGAGACCTTTAATATTTGGTATGTAGCGCTATCTAATAGTTTTCTACCAAGATTGTTCAAATTATGTCCCCTGGGTTGAAAACGGCCCCGCCCAGAGGCATATCAGTTTTTCATAGGAAAGTTTTGAAAAATCTTCTCTTAAAAATCTTTAAAAGTCTTATCTCAACTTGTAAGGCAAAGACCTTAGATATTTGGTATGTTGCATTATCTAATAGTCCTCTACCAAGATTTTCAAATTATGAACCCCGGATCAAAATTGGGCCCGCCCTGGGGCTTAACAGTGTTTCATAGGAAAATCTTTAAAATATCTTCTCCTCCAAATCTGTAAGGTCTAGACTCTTTATATTTAGTATGTAGCATCATCTAATGGTTTTCTACCAAGATTTTTCAAATTATGCAATCTGTCATTGAAATCATTAATCTGTTACGAACAGGTGAGCGATTAAGGGCCATCATGGCCCTCTTGTTACCAGAGTTATGGGACTTTGAAAAATTTCTTCAATATACATTTATAGCATACAGTTGAACTTCGATATCTCGGACTCCAAGGGACCATACAAATTAGTTCGAGATAACAGAGGTTCGAGTCATCCGATTTATAATCTGACCAATATCTCAAGTTCACAGCTTAATGCAGGTCCTGTAGGAGCTTTTAGCATTATTTTCCACTTGCATTAACCGTTCCCCTAATATAAACACATTTGCAAACAGTAGACCCAGATCAGACGGCTCCTAATGTAGAAACATATGAGACAGCTTAAGATTATTGTAATGCTGAAAGCTCCTACATGAGCTTTCAGTATTGCTTTAGACCTGCATTAAGCTGTGAGCTTAAATTGTCCAGATCTGAAATCGGATTATTCGAACTTCTGTTATCTCGAACTTTATGGTCCCTTGAAGTTCGAGATATTGGAAGTTCAAGTGTATATTATAAGCATGATAATTGATACACATAAAACAGATTACAGATCTCTTCAGCGATGCATGCATTAACCCTTTTCCCTGTTCTATGTTTAAGCCAAATTTCAATACCTATTGAATATTCATTAACAAAATAGTTATAAAGAAATATGGAGGGTGGAACATTGTAGACATTTTAGAAGTGAAGAAACAGATCCATCAAATTTTATTAGCAAACAGAGCAGACCCTGATCAGACGGCTCCTCTAGGAAAGGGTTAACACTTGCTTAATATTCAAATGATTTCCATTGACTACTGTGAACCTTGCTCATGTTTACTGAAGGGGCCAATGGCATATTCTTGACATTGTTGGAATTTGTTTTTATCAAAATCTTGCAAATTCTCACTACATAGGATCTTGGTTTATAGTATGGTCTAAACTGTAATATGTCTGAGACTGATTTATATGGAACTATAATTCAAGGAACCAAATCCACCAACTAGAGTGCTGCAATGTTTTTGATTAGTTACCTCCCTTACACCCAGAAAAACGATACTACTGTATGTACCTTGTGTTTGTTACTAGTTTTCAAGTTTCATGAATATTTATATAAGAATTCATGACATTATGAATATTGATTGGCTTATTAGTTATATGGCATTATGAACACAGGAGGTTTTGGCCAAGGCAGGAGCTGCATAACTACATCTATATTTCATAAACATACAGAACAGACCCTGATCTGAGTACTCTGTGCAAATGCATTGTGATCACATGACGTAGTCAGGTCATGTGACACCAGGACCACGTCACGTGATACTGCTTGATCGATAATCAAAACGCTGAAGAGGACTGCGATACAGTCAAAAATTCAAAAGAAAGTAGGCTTATTCTTCTGAGATAAGAAATTTTATACTCCAACTGAATGAACATTCATAACCTGTCAAGCTTATGGTGAATATTTAGGGATTTTTCTAAAGAAAAGTGTGACATGACAAACAGCTTCTCTCGGAGCCCTCTCATCTGGGTCTACACTGTTTGCAAAATACATTAGTGACTCGTGTCCCGCACAGTAAGGGTACTTGTGAACTGTAGCACTATATAGATGTGAACTATTCACAACATCTCCCGAAAATGAAAATAAGAGGACCATAGCATTAGCAGTTTTAAATTTTTCAACTGAAGATTATTTAGTTTGTTCAAATTCATGGAAGCCACAATTAATTCTTAATATGGCAACCAGTGGACTATTCCTACCAAATACCATTCAAATTGGACCACCAGTTTTGGAGGAAAACATTTTTTGTTTAACCCATTCCCTCATATTGACAACTTTTGACGACTCTGTAAAAGTCACTTTGTAAAACCATTGTGATAAATAGAGCATTTGCTCCTATAGGAGCAAATTCTCTATTTATCACAATGGTTTCAAACAACAAAAATTCTAAAATTTTCCTTTTCTCTAGATATTGCTCCTTTTCAGTAGATTTATTCAAAGAGGTTGTACCTAAAAATAGCCTTTGAGGTAATGGGTTAAGTTTTCCCTACATTCATTTGAGGACGTTTAGCACCACCATAGGTTTTTCAGATCTTCACATGTCAGAACTTATGATAATATCGGTTGTAAAAAGACAGGCACCAGGACCTTAACCCTTTCCCTCATATAAACATATTTTCACGCATTGCAAACAGAGTAGACCCAGCTCAGACGGCTCCTATAGGAGCCGTCTGATCAGGGTCTGCTCTGTTTGCTAATGGACTTTGATAGATCTGATTCTTTAGTTTCTAAAGTGACTACAATGTTCCACCTTCCATTGTAACTATTTTGTTAATGAATATTCAGTAGGTATTGAAATTTGGAATAAACATAGAACAGGGAAATGGTTAAAATTCTGATAAAAAAAATTACAACACATCAATATTTGTACACTCATCTTTATTTTGTCGTTTACTTTTAAATTCTTCCTAACATCAAGACTCTTAACCCTTTCAACTCTAACAATTTTTTGACTGCAAAACTTATCTGCTACTAGTCTACATTTCTTCCAATTCCTTACAAATTATGAATTTGAAGCAGTTTTGATCCAGATGAGACACCCAAGATCTCATCTGGATCCACACTGTTTGCAAAGGTCATTACATACTGGTCCATAGTGTTGGAAGGAGTACAAAGAAAGCACTTGTACAGTAAAACCCAACTAAACCGGAATTCTGGTAGCGAAGAATTAAGATACTTTTAGGCAGGTGGCTGCTTAATGCAGGGTGAAAGTCAAGCAGAAAGCTAGAGGAGCTTTCTGCATGGCTTTCATCCTGCATTAAGCTGACACCTGTCTTCAAAAACGATATTTATACTTAATTGAACGTCCGGTTTAGAGGGTTCTACTGTATATAAATCTTATAGCTAAGACAATCTTTGGACTATAAACTTATTTCTCTGCAGTCCAATTCGTTAACCCATTACTCCATAGGTATATGATCGCCTTTTGCAAACAGAGTAGACCCAGATCAGAGGGCTCCTGCAGGATCTGGGTCTGCTCTGTTTGCTGATGCAATGATATAGGTTTGTTTCTACTGTTTCTGTCTTGGCCAAAAAATTCCAGTATTAATGTCATTATAAATAGTCATCTCATTAATATTCATGGTGTCATTATTTCTTACATGAATATGGAGCCAAGGTTAACCTTTTCCTTTTTACGCATTTTCAAACAGAGCAGACCCAGATCAGACAGCTCCTAAAGGAGCCGTCTGATCAATGTCTGCTCTGTTTGCTAATGGAATAATATAGATCTGATTATACTGTTTCTGGTTCTGTAAAAAATTCATGTATTAATATGCCATTTTAAAAATTAATATAATTAATATTCATGACATCATTATTTCCAACATTAATATTCATGGAGTAAAGGGTTAACAATAGCATATAAATATCATCATATGAAGACAACAACAATGTATTTTACTCTTTGCATGTTGGCTGCAAATTTATGTTTCCTTATCCCTTTCCTCCATGGGCTATTTTTAGATCCTCTTTGAATAAATCTACCCAAAAGGAGCATTAACTAGAGAAAAGGATTTTTTTTAGAATTTTGTAGTTTGAAACCATTGTGAGCAAATACTCTATTTATCACAACGGTTTCATAAAGTGACTTTTACAGAGGCGTAGAAAGACGTATTTATGGAGGAAAGAGTTATACAAGCAATTTTAGATCTAGATATCAAGTGACTCAGTCTCTCATCAGGATCCAAACTGTTTGATACTTTGAATGAAATGGATGACAAAAATCAGTATCAGTATTTGTAGGTGATAAATACCAATCATGCAGAGAGAGTCGTTGCTTATGAACCTCATTGCTTCATGTTTGTATCATGTTTGAATCTTTAGTCCATTCAACATGAAAGACATTAGAGATTATGAATGACCAAACAAAGCAGACTCAAGATCAGATGGCTTGAGTAGGAGCTGTTTGAGACTACACTGTGTGCAAACTTCACTACAGTAAAACCTCTCTATAACGGCCACTAAATTGTGTTAATTAGTTGTTATTTAGGGCAGGTGGCTGCTTAAAGCAAGGTGAAAGTAAAACAGAACGCTCCCATCGGAGCGTTCTGTTTTACTTTCATCTTGCTTTAAGCAGCCACCTGCCTTTAACACAAAATACTTGATGTAATTTAATGGCCGTTATAGAGAGGTTTTACTGTACACTCATTTCCAGCATTAAATTTCCATACACTCATTTCCAGCATTAACCCTTTCCCTCATATAAACATGTTTTCACGCATTTGCAAAAAGAGTAGACCCAGATCAGTCGGCTCCTAGAGGAGCTGTTTGATCAGGGTCTACTCTGTTTGCTATTGAAATTAGATAGATCTGTTTCTATACTTACTAAAATGGCAACAATGTTCCACCACCTTTCGTATTTCATTATATCTTTTCAGTTCTTGACTATTCAGTATGTATTGAAATTTGTAATAAACATAGAACAGGGAAAGGGTTAATGCATAGCATAGCATAGGAGTGTTCTGTTTTACTTTCATCTTGCTTTAAGCAGCTACATGCCTTTAACACAAAATAATTGATATAATTTAGTGGTCATTATAGAGAGGTTTTACTGTACACTCATTTCCAGCATTAAATTTCCATACACTCATTTCCAGCATTAAATGGGATTAACTGATTCTTCGGATTATTAACTCTTTGCACGCTAGCGGAGAAACTGATTACCTATGCAAACAGTTTGGATCCAGATGAGATGCCGCATAATGCGGTGTCTCATCAGGATCCAAACTGTTTCTCATCTTGACCATATTTTTGCCAAAAAATGAGAGAAAATTTATTTTAAGAATTGAAGCAGACGACAATTGTTGCAGACGAAAACTTACTTAGCGTGCAAAGAGTTCAAACCTATAAACCGTAACTACATTTATCATGCCTTTACTCCATAAATATACTTTTACAAACAGAGGAGCCCATAGAAGCCGTCTGATCAGGGTCTGCTCTGTTTGCTTATGAAAAAATATAGATTCTAAGTTTTTTGTCATTAATAAAAAAAAAAGAGTTCTTGTTCATAGTGCCATTATTAAATTCAGTTAATTTAATATTCATGATGTCCTTCTTTCTTGCACAAATATTCATAATGTAAAAGGATGGAATACAGTGTTATATACCTTGTTGCTGCAATATGCATAGGTTGCCACTAATAGTTGATGATCCCTTTCCCTGTTCTATGTTTATTCCAAATTTCAATACCTACAGAATATTCATGGAAAAAATAGTTATAATGAAATATGGAAGGTGGTGCATTGTAGCCATTTTAGAAAGTAAAGAAACAGATCTTTCAAATTCATTAGCAAACAGAGCAGACCCCGATCAGACGGCTCCTCTAGGAGCCATCTGATCTGGGTCTTCTCTGTTTGCAAATGCGTGAAAAGATGTTTATATGAGGGAAAGGGTTATACGCCTTGGATTTCAGGCTAGTATGATGTGTAGTTTCGTTTCTACCATCATCATTGTCAAACCTTCATCTGAATTATGTTATGTGGATTTAACAAAACATTAACCCTTCACTTCACACACACACAGAGTAGACCCAAAAAGATGTCTCCTGTAGAAGTGGTCTGGTCAGGGTCTGCTCTGTTTGCTTATAGAATAATATAATCTGATTCTACTGCCAAAAATTCCTGACTTGATATATTATTAGAACAATTCATCTATTTAATTAACATTAATTTAATGATGTTATCATTTCTACAGTGAAAGGTTAAAACATATACAGTAAAACCCCTCTAATGCGACCACCAAAAAGGGGCATAATTCTGGGTGGCAGATGCAGGATGAAAGTTATGCAGAAAGCTCCAATAGGAGCTTTCTGCATAACTTTCATCCTGCATTAAGCAACCACCTGCTTATAAAGACAGCTATGGTTATTCTTTAAGTGGTCGCATTAGAGGGGTTCTACTGTAATTCTTCCAGACGATTCTAAAGAGTGGTCACAACATAGGGTTTGGTGGAGAAATAAAGAAGTAATTCTTGAAAATGTTTTAATTTACACATTTTATCTGGACAGGGTAAGGTACAGAGACATAAGCTACATGTTATGTAAACAAAGCTTCATTTCTTGCTTTTTGATGCCATTGCAAAGAGAGTAGACCCAGATCAAATGGTGACAATAGGAGCCGTCTGATCAAGGTCTGCTCTGCTTACTTATTGAATAATTCAAAAAATCTGATTCTACTGCAATGACCATGACTGTATCATTGTAAATTTTTCAGCAAATAAATATTCATGTTGTTACTTTCATGAATATTCCTCAGGCAATGGAATAACAATCACTTTATACTTCATACATTATACATAATCACGATAATCAACTACAAACTGACCTAATCTTTTCAATAATCCTTAAGAGACAACTACTGATTGCTAAATTTTCAATCTGAAAACCATACTTTACTGCTGAGTCCAAGAAGAAACAAATCAACGCTTTTTCACACCTTTCTAAACGGAGTAGACCACTGAATAAAATAGTTTAGTTTATAAAATGGTTACAATGTTCCACTAAACTATCATAAACATATCTGTCAAATTCCATTAATAGCAAACAGAGCAGACCCTGATCAGACGGGTCCTGGAGGAGCCGTCTGATCTGGGTCTACTCTGTTTGCAAATGTGTGAAAATGCTTTTATATGAAGGGCAGAGTTAATTCATAATCTTGCATAAACTAGAGTATCTAGGTTAACATGTCAGATTGCCTTCATAGACCATAACAGACCTAAGGTTTCAATCATCACAGAAACTAACACATAGATCATTACAAACTAGTTCTATAAGACTTATATCTATAGATGAATCAGTATTCATAGTGATGTAACACAGTGCCTTTTTTTTAACTCTTACTGTTTGCATTTTTATTTGGTACAGTCAAAGCTACAGATAAAGGTGCATACCCAAATACCAAAATCGTCATTTCTCCACCAAACCCTATACAGTGACCACTCTTTAGAATTTTCTCGAAGAGACGATTCTAAAGAGTAGTGACAACACAGGGTTTGGGGGAGAAATAAAGTTATTCTTGAAAATATTTTGTATCTAAAGAGTGGTCACTTGTTCATCTGCCACATGGGGGCATAGAATCTGACAGCATCCACTAGTGCAGATCCTGCTCAGATTCTGCATTACTGTCTTCAAAATCCTCACATCAACTATCAACCATCTGTAAGATGAGTTATTATTCTAACGCTCTTCGAGTCTTTAAAAGCAAGTGGTTGCTTAATACAGGGTAAAAGTAATGCAAAAAGCTCCTATAGGAGCTTTTTGCATTACTTTTGACCTGTATTAAGCTACCACCTGCCTTACAGACCCATAGGTAGTCCTATTTTTGATGGTCGTTTAAGATGGGTTTGACTACTGTCTTCAAAATCCTCACATCAACTATCAACCACTTGTAAGATGAGTTACTTTTCTAGATGAGTTACTTTTCTAGATGAGTTACTTTTCTAATCCTCATTAATATTCATCATATAATCACATCATGAATATTAATTACGGTAAAATTTGCATGTTGAATTTATATTATGGCAAATGAAGACTTGAAAGTTTTGGCCATTGTAGAAACTGTACAATCATATCAATATCATTCCATAAGCAAACACAACAGACCCTACTAAGATGACTCTTACAGAAGCTGTCGCCAATCTGGGTCTACTTTGTTTGCAAAGGCGTATGTATCTATGGAGCAAAGGATTATACTGTTCGAAATGGTGTGAGAATTCTTTGATTGTCTGCTTAAAGCTAATGAAGCATAGATGCTTAAAGCTAATGAAACATAAAGTTGTTCAATAATTTCATATGATCAGATTTCTTATTCACACTTAACACATTACCCCCTAGTGACGCATTTTTGCGAGTCTATAACATTCACTTATTGAAACCATTATGATAAATAGAGCATTTGCTCCATAGGAGCAAATGCTCTATTTATCACAATGGTTTCAAGACTACATAATTCTAAAACTGTCCTTTTCTATAGTTAATGCTCCTTTTCGGTAGATGTATTCAAGGAGAATGGGTCTAAAAATAGCCTAGGAGGTAATGAGTTAACTTACATTCAAATTTTCTCCAATATTCTTTAACCCTTTACCTCATGAATATTAATGTAAGAAATAATAATCAAACCCTATACTGTGACCACTCTTTAGAATAGTCTCGAAGAGACGATTCTAAAGAGTGGTCACAGTATAGGATTTAATGCAGAAATAAGGGAGCTTTTGTTGAAAATGTTTAAATTTACCCATCTCATCTGGACCTCTGTTGACTATGGCATTATTAACAAGGGATTTTTTTTCCAATGGCACAAACTGTAGAATCAATATTGTTTCATAAGCAGAAAGAGCAGATCCTAATCAGACAGCTCCTAGAGAAGATATAGAGCTGATGATACAATTTCTGCCATGGCCAAAATAACCTGTGTTAATATGCAAGAATAAAAATTCAACTTATAAGTAATCATGCCATTATTTCTTTCATAAATGATAATGAAGTATTAAATGGGCTAACCCTAAAATTTACTTCATGAATATTCAGGTAAGAAATAATGATGTCATGAATATTAATTAAGATTAATTTTCATAATGGCATTTAAACAAAGGAAAACTTTCGCCATGACAGAACCGTCATATCTATATTATTTCATAAGCAAACAGAGCAGACCCTGATCAGATGGCTCCTGTAGGATCAGGGTCTACTCTGTTTACAAAAGCGTTAAAAGGCATATGTATGGAGTAAAGGGTTAAGCACAAAAGCTAGTCTAGGTCACAATCTTGTATGCATGCTTCTAGTCTCCTGGCACAGCTCATGTAGTGTTATGTAGAAGGACTCCTGTCTTTACTATATACATGATATGGTCCTGGAAAACAATGTCTGAGAGGGGACTATGTACATAAACACAGAGAGATTGTATAATATCACAGATAGGAAGCAGACAGAAATGAGTCCGTTAGTCTGCCGTTATTACGCTAGTGAACAATGAATTCGTATAGTCACTGTCATCCAAGAAAAGCATGTATATTGTCCTTGTGGCCTAGCTCCTCAGCATACCTGAAAAGTAAAAATCAATTATATTATAGCCATACATTTACATAGAAGAAGTCTCATTGTAAAAGACAACCTTTCACAATGAAAGCAGAGATTCTAGAATCTGATCTATACTACAGTAAAACCTCTATAACGGCCACTGAATTACATCAAATATTTTGTGTTAAAGGCAGGTGGTTGCCTAACGCAAGGTGAAAGTATAACAGAACGCTCCTATTCTGTGAAATGAAAGGGTGTAGAAAAAACGGTCTTCGCCCTAACCATACGCGAGGGTCCGTTGTCCTGAATATTTAATCATATTGTTATCCTCTGTCGGACACTTAAGCACAATAAGACTTACCAAGAGCGATCGTGGGTATTGACAGACGAGAAAGTTTACGTTGTAGATCTGGGTGAACGCCTTCATGACTACCTACATGCCCTGGAATACCTGGTACAAAGCATGCAGGTAGTCGTGAAGGCGTTCACCCGGATCTACAATGTACAACGTAAACCACCTCGTCTGTCAATACCCACAATCGCTCTTGGTAAATCTTATTGTGCTTAAGTGTCCAACAGAGGATAACAATATGATTAAATATTCCAGAAAACGGACCCTCGAGTAAGTTTAGGGTGAAGACCATTTTTCCACACCCTGTCATTTCACAGATAATCGCTGAGTGAGGTTCTTTAGTAAAGTGCTGAGACGAATCTTCCATTTTCAATATTCGGCTGTGCATCCATAATGACGTAGAGGTAATAATTTATATAATTTTTGTAGAGGACCTACACATGATGCTATGTGCCAAATATGAAAGCTGAGAACCCTGTAGATTCAGAGGAGAAGATTTTTAAAGGTTCAAATTGTTGACACGGGATGACAGACGACGCACGACGACGGACATCAGGCCATCACAAAAGCTCACCCTGAGCACTTTGTGCTCTGGTTTTGTGCTCTGGTGAGCTAAAAATACAGAATAGTAAGCTGGAAGAGGCTGAAGACCCTGAGTCGAAACGGGAGATCTCAGAGAGAACTAGAACTACCACTGAAGGTGATGAATACCCCACTAGCACATTTGACACAGAGATGGGGGTTATAGAAAAAAATCACTACAATATCTGCTACAGTTTAGAAAAAAACTCCGGAAAACCTGAAATTTCCTAAAAATTCCTAAGTCAAAATGCTGTTATTCCGTTAAAAATCAATGTAGTGTAACAAAATTCAAAATTGATCTGTAACTCATTATTATAAAGCTACATATCACATCAATATCTGCAAGGGTTTAGAAAAAAACTCCGGAAAATTTCTAAGTAAAATCACTGTATTTCTGTGAAAAATCAATGAAGCGTAATGAAATTCAAACTTGATCTGTAACTCATTATAATAAAGCCATATACCAAATATCACTTCAATATCTGTAAAAGTTTAGAAAAAAACTCCGGAAAACCTGAGTTTCCGGAAAATTTCTAAGTAAAATCACTGTATTTCCGTGAAAATCCATGAAGAGTAACGAAATTAAACTTGATCTGTAACTCATTATAATAAAGCCACATACCAAAATTTAATATCACTTCAATATTTGTAAATGTGTAGAAAAAAACTCCGGAAAACTGAAAAATTACAAAGGGCAATAACAAACCTTGTACACTGCACTTGCGGTCAATGTGATCTATCTATATATGAAGTTTGAAGTCAATAGCTTTTATACTTTGGAAGTTATGACCCGAACAAGTGTGACGGACAGGACGGACATGGTGACTCCAGTATACCCCCCCAAAAACTTCGTTTGTGGGGGTATAATAAGAAATCTCGAGGACAAGAGGTCTGCAAGGTTAGAGACGGCTTAAATTGGTGAAACTATATGGCAGATACTAGGTGAAGACACCACACTGGCTGAGGGGATAAGAACGCTATTTAGGGAGCAGGGGATTAAAATAGCTTCCATAATCACAGCGCTTGGAATAGCCATAAGCACGCTCGTTCTAGCACTAACTGGTGGAGGTGGCGGTATACCTCCTACACCCCCGGCCAGCTCCATCATCCGATAAGGGCGGCTTGAAGGAGTGGGTGAAAGAAACAGCTTAAGGCTCTCTGCAGTCTACTTCCAAAACTTGCTGGAAAGGTCGCAGCTGCGCTCCCAGGGATCATCGGAAGCATTGTTTCCTGGTTACTATCCATCGTAGGTAAGGCGGTTGGGTGGCTTGCGGAGAATACTTGGGCATTATTTATTGCTGTAGGAGGCCTGTTACCTCTAGCAGTTCGCTAAATATTGTTCTTATCCGCTCAGCCATGATGGCCCTGATATCGCTCACCAGACAATCAGGAGAAGATTTTCAAAGTTTTCACTGTTTCTTTAGAAAACTGGCCACCTCTGGGGCAGGGCTTCATTTGAATCCAGGGGCATAATTCATATATGTTTTGTAGAGGACTTCAAGATGATGCTATGTGCCAAATATGAAAACTGAGAAACTGAGAAACTTCCAGTTTCAGAGGAGAAGATTTCTAAAGGTTTCACAATATGTTTCTATATAAAACAAGAGGGCCATTGACAGTGTTAATTTTTCAGCAGACAACATTTCTAACAGATGACAGAAACTCATTGTTAACCCTATCACTGCTGAGCATGACTTGACTGAAATTAGCACACAGTTTGGATTCTGATCTGACGCATATTTAACTTCAAATGTGGTCTGTACAAGAGAGTTAATTGTAAGATTGATATGTATTAAAAACAGTGTGAACAAACAGACAATAGTTCTGAAGCAGACAACAATACAGTACTGCTAGAGTATAGAACACTTGAACTTGACCTCTCCAATAATTACATAAGCTAACTGGCTAGCTGTCACTAGCCAGAGTGTTCTGGCTAAGGGGAAACCTTTATACTGTAGAAGTCTATTTTAAAGTATAACCCACAGGGCAGGGCCAATTTTAACTCAGAACTATGATATTAACAAAACTCATAAAGGTATACTAAGTAAATCTATACACCAAATATCTAAGCTCTGGGACATGTAGTTTTTGACAAGAAGATTTTTAAAGTTTTCCCTATGCATAAACTAGTGAACCCAGCAGTCTACAACAGAAAACTGAACAACAGTCTGCTACATAAAACTGGCCACCCCTGGGGCGGGGCCAATTTTGACCCCAGGGGCAATTTATATAACTTTTGTAGAGGACATGAACATGGTGCTATGTGCCAAATATGAAAGCCGAGAACATTCCAGTTTCAGGAGCAGATTTTCAAAGTTTTCACTATATGTTTCTATTGAAAACTGGGCACCCCTGGGGCGGGGCCAATTTTGATCCCAGGGGCATAATTTATATAACTTTTGTAGAGGACCTGAATATGATGATATGTGCCAAATATGAAAGCTGAGAACCCTGTAAATTCAGTGGAGAAGATTTTCAAAGTTTTCACAATGTTTCTTTTGAAAACTGGCTACCCCTGGCGTGGGGCCAATTTTGACCTTCCAGTTTAAGAGAAGGAGATATTCAAAGTTTTATTATATGTTTCTATAGAAAACAAGGTACCCCTGGGGCGGGGCCAATTTTGACCCCAGGGGCATAATTCATATAACTTTTGTTGAGGACCTGATCATGATGCTATGTGCCAAATATGAAATAGAACTTTCCAGTTTCAGAAAAGATGATTTTCAAACCTTTCATTATATGTTTCTATTGAAAACTGACTACCCCTGGGGCGGGGTCAATTTTGACCCCAGGGCCATAATTTATATAACTTTTGTTGAGGACCTGAACATGTGGCTATGTGCCAAATATGAAAACTGAGAACTTTCCAGTTTAAGAGGAGAAGATTTTCAAAGTTTTCACTACATGTGTATATGTTTCTATTGAAAACCGGCCACCCCTGGGGCGGGGCCAATTTTGACCCCAGGGGCATAATTTATTTAACTTTTGTAGAGGACCTGAACATGATCATATGTGCCAAATATGAAAGCTGAGAAACTTCCAGTTTCAGAGAAGATTTTCAAAGTTTTACTATATGTTTCTATAGAAAACAAGGCACCCATGGGGCGGGGCCAAGTTTGACCCCAGGGGCATAATTTATATAACTTTTGTAGAGGACCTAAAGATGATGCTATGTACCAAAGATGAAAGCTGAGAACCCTGTAGATTCAGAGGAGAAGATTTTTAAAGGTTCAAATTGTTGACGACTGATGACGCACGCCGACTGACATCAGGCGATCACAAAAGCTCACCCTGAGCACAAAAGTGCTCTGGTGAGCTAAAAACAGAGAACGATCAGTCCCGCCCAGGGGGGTGGATGGGTGGGACTGATAAAGTTTAGGGTTTATGTGGTTAGATTGTTAGCCCCCATGTAATTTGGTGTTATATTGTGTAAGCCTTAGATCATTCTAAAACAGGTTAAAAGAGGTGTGCCAGAACTGCCATTCCCTATATACTTATAGGACTCATGCATTTTTAATGCAGGGCCCTAATTATGGTATTCTGTGTAATGCTACTTACTGTACAACTGTTTTTGTAAACGGTGTGGGCCCACACACACATATCAACAGCCTGTCTGTCTCCTTGAGCTCCGGTATGAAGTCCTTCATCATCTCCTTGGTAACACGACCTTTCAACCCTGACCAGCTATCCTCTGCTTCAGACAGACAGTTAGTGTAAGAGAACCTGGAAACAAAAATTAAATATTAATTACATGAATTTAAATAATGGTATCATGAACAAGAGAGTTTTTTAACCATGGTGGAAATGAGAATTTGATCTATATTATGCCATTAACCCATTCCTCCATATGCTATTTTTATATCAAACCTCTTTGAATAAATCTACTGAAAAGGAGCATCAACTAGAGAAAAGGAAAATTTTAGAACTTTGTAGTTCCTGTAGGGTCTCCAAATGGTACAGACCCAGATCAGACAGCTCCTGTAGGGTCTCCAAACAGTACAGATCCAGATCAAACAGCTCCTGTAGGGTCTCCAAACAGTACAGATCCAGATCAAACAGCTCCTGTAGGGTCTCCAAACAGTACAGATCCAGATCAGACGGCTCCTGTAGGGTCTCCAAATGGTACAGATCCAGATCAGACAGCTCCTGTAGGGTCTCCAAACAGTACAGACCCAGATCAAACAGCTCCTGTAGGGTCTCCAAACAGTACAGACCCAGATCAAACAGCTCCTGTAGGGTCTCCAAACAGTACAGACCCAGATCAAACAGCTCCTGTAGGGTCTCCAAACAGTACAGACCCAGATCAAACAGCTCCTGTAGGGTCTCCAAACAGTACAGACCCAGATCAAACAGCTCCTGTAGGGTCTCCAAACAGTACAGACCCAGATCAAACAGCTCCTGTAGGGTCTCCAAACAGTACAGACCCAGATCAAACAGCTCCTGTAGGGTCTCCAAACAGTACAGACCCAGATCAAACAGCTCCTGTAGGGTCTCCAAACAGTACAGACCCAGATCAAACAGCTCCTGTAGGGTCTCCAAACAGTACAGACCCAGATCAAACAGCTCCTGTAGGGTCTCCAAACAGTACAGACCCAGATCAAACAGCTCCTGTAGGGTCTCCAAACAGTACAGACCCAGATCAAACAGCTCCTGTAGGGTCTCCAAACAGTACAGACCCAGATCAAACAGCTCCTGTAGGGTCTCCAAACAGTACAGACCCAGATCAAACAGCTCCTGTAGGGTCTCCAAACAGTACAGACCCAGATCAAACAGCTCCTGTAGGGTCTCCAAACAGTACAGACCCAGATCAAACAGCTCCTGTAGGGTCTCCAAACAGTACAGACCCAGATCAAACAGCTCCTGTAGGGTCTCCAAACAGTACAGACCCAGATCAAACAGCTCCTGTAGGGTCTCCAAACAGTACAGACCCAGATCAAACAGCTCCTGTAGGGTCTCCAAACAGTACAGACCCAGATCAAACAGCTCCTGTAGGGTCTCCAAACAGTACAGACCCAGATCAAACAGCTCCTGTAGGGTCTCCAAACAGTACAGACCCAGATCAAACAGCTCCTGTAGGGTCTCCACTATTTGCTACAATGCCATTATAACCCTTTCCTTCATACAAACGTTTTTTCACACATTGGCAAACAGAGAAGACCCAGATCAGACGGCTCCTATAGGAGCTGTCTGATCAAGGTATGCTCTGTTTGCCAATGGAATTTGATAAATTTTGTTTCTTTACTTTCTAAAATGCTATAATGTTCTATCTTCCACATTTCATTATAAATATGTTGTCTATGGATATTCAGTACGTAATGAAATTTGTAATAAACATAGAACAGGGAAAGGGATAATTGAAAGTTACCAACATGGTGCCATATTGTACCATTCAACTCATGGAAGGGAAGATTGGATGTCAAAATACTATTTGGTCCATCAACTGATGAACCAACACGTGCAAATTAATATGCGCCCTTCTCCAAATTCCCACATTCTAAAGTGCATACCTGACATCCTCCTCTGCCAAGGCATCTAACTGGTCCCTCCACAAGATGTCAGCCTCTGTCTTATTGAAGAACAGCAACTTTGCCACTCTGAAAAAGAAGAAAACAAAAATCAAATACGAAAAAAAAAAATCCATTAAAAAAAAAATATCTGAAAAGAAAGACAGAATACTAAGCAGATCTAACAGGGGATTACCCAAGTGATAACTATTTTCTTCAAGAATATTCATGTGAGTATTAATCCTTTTAATCCATAAATACACCTTTCTATGCCTCTGTAATAGTCACTTCTTGAAACCATTGTGATAAATAGAGCATTTGCTCCAATAGGAGCAAATGCTCTATTTATCACAATGGTTTCAGAACTACAAAATTCTAAAAAATTCCTTTTCTCTAGTAAATGCTCCTTTTCGGTAGATTTATTCAAAGAGGTTGGATCTAACTTTTTGGCAATGACGAAAGCTGTAGAATCAGATCTATATTATTCCATAAGTAAACAGAGCAGACCTTGACCATAGGGCTCCTGTAGGAACTGTCTGATCTGGGTCTACTCTGTTTGCACAGGTATCATAATGCATCTCCATGGAATATCATTGTTTTCATTGTCTAAGTTTTAAAAATCCAAGATAAGTGTATACAATAGGATCAGATAAGTGTATAAAATAGGGGTCAGATAAATGTATACAATAGGATCAGATAAGTGTATACAATAGGCTGACAAATGTATACAATAGGCTCAAATGTTGCCAATTTTCAAAGTTTTAACAGCAGAGTGCATGCAGTATGAAAGTGTATACTATGCTAGAGAATTTTGAATGACAAACAGTGCAGACCCTGAAGAGAGGGCTCCTCCAGGAACTCTTGGATCTGGAACTACACTGTTGCAAATGCCGATACACTTGTTTCGCATATTCATAGGGTTATTCAACATTTGTAAACAGTGTAGACCCTGTTTCTTAAACCTTTCCCTCATATAAACATGTTTTCACGCATTTGCAAACAGAGTAGACCTAGATCAGACGACTCCTAGAGGAGCCGTCTGATCAGGGTCTGCTCTGTTTGCTAATAGAATTTGGCAAATAAAATGCCAAATAAAATAATTTGCCTTATAAAATGTCTACAATGTTCCACCTTCCATATTTCTTTGTAAATATTTTGCTAATGAATATTCTGTAGGTATTGAAATTTGGAATAAACATAGAACAGGGAAAGGGTTAAACCAATAACAGTCAATTCCACTCTGACTTAAAACATCTTTCCAAAGGACATCACTGGCTCTATTTACATTTGACTGTTTAGTCCATGACAAGGGCTGTAACTCTAAAAGCATGTTATAATCATACCCAAAGTGTGAAAGTTCATATAATGATCAACCTATCATTCAAATATTTTGAGAGTTATTCATGACACAAAAATACTGACGAGTTGTGCATAACACATGACAGTGTCACAGTCTGAAGTGGGGGCATGCAAACAAACTCACTACAGTAGAACCTGTCCTAAGCGGCCATTCATTTATTAAACATAAGAGTCTTAAAAGACAGGTAGTTGCTTAAAGCAGGTGAAAATTAATGCAGAAAGCTCCTAGGAGCTTTCTGCATTACTTTTGCCCTGCATTAATCTATCACCTGCGTAAAAGGCCCATCCTTAGACCTAATTTAAGACAGGTTCTACTGTATTCAAATAATACAACTTGATTCATATAACATTTAGAGACAGGTATACCTAGTAGACTGCTTGTCCTCCACAAGGCTGCTGTAGATAAGCCGGACCATGGGAGTGAACCCTGTACCAGCTGCAAACATCACCAAATGGCTACATCCAGACAAATGAGACTTTTTGAAGCTGCCCTCAAAATCACTCACTGAGATATTATCTCCTGTAAATACATAAATTACAAAGACAATGTTGTTTAACCTTTAACACCACTCTTTTAACATCATTGCAAACAGAGTAGACCCAGATCAGATGGCTTCAGTAGGAGTCGTCTGATCAGGGTCTGCTCTGTTTGCTTATGACATTATACATGATATATCATTCTACAGTTTCTGTCAGTGTGAAATATTCCTGTCAACCCTTTCCCTCAAACGCTCTTTCACACCTTTGCAAACAGAGCAGATAACCAACGTGGTACCTTCCCCAAGTGCCTTTACCTAATACAGTGCTCCCTCTCTACAACGACACCCTTTGGGATACGAAGATTGTATGTGTTGTTCAGAGGGAGTTGTTATAGGGAAGGAAAATCAAACATAATTAGCTTGTTTGCAGATCCCCAGATTAGGTGTACACGTATTTCGAGAACTAAAACCGTTATGTCTCAATCAAACCCTATGTTGTGACCACTCTTTAGAATCGTCACAAAGTGACTGTAAACCCAGATTGAACAAGAGTACCGCATACGGTACATAATACGCCCACTTGCAAACTTTCTCGGATTCAACATGCCTTATAAGTATTGACATTTTCTAATCTGTACTTCAGATCTTGATTTCCATATTAAGGTGATACTATTTTTAAAAAAAAGGGGGGGGGGGAATATCATATTAAATAACAAGAGCACCGCAAGACGGGGCAATATACGCCCGAAGGCTGTTCTATAAAATTATGTTGAAAAATAAAGGAGGAGTTAGTTGCACAAGAAATTGCTACCCGAAACTATCAAAGGGCAATAACTCCAGAATGAAAAATATGACTGACCTTAAAGGTAATGATGTAGGTCTAGTTAGCTACAGCCAGGACACAAAATTTGCTAACGCTCTATTTGTGACCTTGACCTTGAAAGTTCACAATTGGGTTTTGTATGCAACACACCTTCAAGTGATACTGAAGCCCTATTTGTGACCTTGACCTTGAAAGTTCACAATTGGGTTTTGTACGCGACACACCTTCAAGTGATACTGAACATATGTGTGAAAGAATTTTGAAAATCGGAGAAAAAATGAGTAAGTTATAGCCAGGACACGAATTTGCTAACGGACGGACAGAATTGCTAACGCCCTATTTGTGACCTTGACCTTGAAAGTTCACCATTGGGTTTTGTACGCGACACACCTTCAAGTGATACTGAACATATGTGTGAAAGAATTTTGAAAATTGGTGAAAAGATGAGTAAGTTTTACCAAGGACACGAAAATTGCTAACGCCCTATTTGTGACCTTGACCTTGAAAGTTCACAATTGGGTTTTGTACGCGACACACCTTCAAGTGATACTGAACATTTGTGTGAAAGAATTTTGAAAATCGGAGAAAAAATGAGTAAGTTATAGCCAGGACACGAATTTGCTAACGGACGGACGGACAGAATTGCTAACGCCCTATTTGTGACCTTGACCTTGAAAGTTCACCATTGGGTTTTGTACGCGACACACCTTCAAGTGATACTGAACATATGTGTGAAAGAATTTTGAAAATTGGTGAAAAGATGAGTAAGTTTTAGCAAGGACACGAAAATTGCTAACGCCCTATTTGTGACCTTGACCTTGAAAGTTCACAATTGGGTTTTGTACGCGACACACCTTCAAGTGATACTGAACATTTGTGTGAAAGAATTTTGAAAATCGGAGAAAAAATGAGTAAGTTATAGCCAGGACACGAATTTGCTAACGGACGGACGGACGGACAGACAGACGGACATACTAACAAATGGGTAGTTGTGTGACTTTTTCCTTTGATCTTTTCTTGTGTGACTAGTCCCACAAGAAAAACTATTTTTGGCTCTAACTTTGGAAAAGAATGATCTGGAAGCTAACCCTAACCCTAACCCTATGTCCCACAACTGGCCAGGTTAATGTCACAAGAAATGGCCAGGTTAATGTCACAAGAGATGGCCAGGTTAATGATTTTACTTGTGGGACTAGTTAGAAAAAGTCACACAACTACCCTTTGGTGAGTGCGGACGGACAGACAGACGGACAGACAGACAGACGGACAGACGGACACCCAGCCAGACGGCCAGACGATGGAGACCATAACATAATACGACCCTTCGGGCGTATAAAAAGGGAGATAACTATTGGCTTCATTTTTAACCCTTTAGATGCCAGCATTGTCGTCTGCTGGGCATAGTTTCATTTATTTTTAGTGTAAGTGTGTGCTTTTCTTCCGTTTTCTTTATAAAACAGTAAACAGAGTGTCAAACAGTTTGGATCCTGATGAGACGCCAAGTTACTTGGCATCTCATCTGGATCCAAACTGTTTGCATGTGATATCATAAACCCGTCATTGTGGCACTGAAGGGGTTAAAAAGGACATGATATTTGATGCTATTTGCCAGATAGCTCAGTTGGTAGAGCATCTCATGAGATTTGTATATTAACACTCTTGGGTTCGAGTCCCAATCTGGCATAAAAATCAAATGTCGACTCCTACTTTTACTAATATTCTAAACTCTTTAATCAAATTAGATTCCATATTTCCCCTAAAACAAATCTAAAAACAAGAGGGCCATGATGGCCCTTAATCGCTCACCTGTTCGTAACAGATTAATGATTTCAATGACAGATTGCATAATTTGAAAAATATTGGTAGAAAACCATTAGATGATGCTACATACTAAATATAAAGAGTCTAGACCTTACAAATTTATTTACAAAGATATTTTAAAGATTTTCCTATGAAAAACTGTTAAGCCCCAGGGCGGGGCCAATTTTGATCCGGGGTTCATAATTTGAAAATCTTGGTAGAGGACTATTAGATAATGCAACATACCAAATATCTAAGGTCTATGCCTTACAAGTTCAGAGAAGACTTTTAAAGATGTTTAAGAGAAGATTTTTAAAAACTTTCCTATGAAAAACTGATATGCCCCTGGGCGGGCCGTTTTCAACCCAGGGGACATAATTTGAACAATCTTGGTAGAAAACTATTAGATAGCGCTACATACCAAATATTAAAGGTCTCTGCCTTACAGTTTTGGAGAAGAAGATTCTTAAAGCTTTTCATATGAAAAACTGATAAGCCCCAGGGCGGGGCCATTTTTGACCCAGGGGTAATAATTTGAATAATCTTGGTAGAAAACCATTAGATGATGCTACATACATGTACCAAATATCAAGGGCATAGACCTTACAGTTCTGGAGGAGAATATTTTTAAAGATTTTCCTATGAAAAACTGATAAGCCCTTGGGCGGGGCCATTTTTGGTCCGGGGTCATATTTTGATTAATCTTGGTAGAGGACGATTAAATAATACTACATACCAAATATCAAAGGTCTATACCTTATAATTTTAGAGAAGAATATATTTAAAGATTTTCCTATGAAAAACTGATAAGCCCCGGGGCGGGGCCATATTTGGCCCAGGGGTCATATTTTGAACAATCTTAGTAGAGGACCATTAGATCATGCTACATACTAAATATCAAAGGTCTATGCCTTACAGTTTCAGAGAAGATGATTTTTAAAGATTTTCCTATGAAAAACTGATAAGCCCTGGGACGGGGCCATTTTTGTCCTGGGGGTCATAATTTGAACAATCTTAGTAGAGGACCATTAGATGATGCTACATACCAAATACCAAAGGTCTATTCCTTACATTTTCAGAGAAGAAGATTTTTAAAGATTTTCCTATGAAAAACTGATAAGCCCTTGGGCGGGGCCATTTTTGGCCCAGGGGTCATATTTTGAGCAATCTTAGTAGAGGACCATTAGATGATGCTACATACCAAATACCAAAGGTATATGCCTTACATTTTCAGAGAAGATGATTTTTAAAGATTTTCCTATGAAAAACTGATAAGCCCTGGGGCGGGGCCATTTTTGTCCTGGGGGTCATAATTTGAACAATCTTAGTAGAGGACCATTAGATGATGCTACATACCAAATACCAAAGGTCTATGCCTGACAGTTTCAGAGAAGAAGATTTTTAAAGATTTTCATATGAAAAAATGATAAGCCCCGGGACGGGGCCATTTTTGGCCCAGGGGTCATAATTTGAACAATTTTAGTAGAGGACCATTAGATGATGCTACATACCAAATATCAAAGGTCTATGCCTTACAGTTTCAGAGAAGAAGATTTTTAAAGATTTTCCTATGAAAAACTGATAAGCCCTGGGGCGGGGCCATTTTTGGCCCGGGGGACATAATTTGAACAATCTTTGTAGAGGACCATTACATCATACTATATACCAAATATCAAAGCTCTAGGCTTTATAGTTCCAGAGAAGAAGATGTTTAAGTAAATTGTTGACGCCCGCACGTACGCACGACGCACATACGCACGACGCACGACGCCGGACATAGGATCATCCCAATAGCTCACCTTGGCACTTTGTGCCAGGTGAGCTAACAACAGTGAATGCGTTGCTATTGGTATCAAGGGAGATAATCCACAATAAACATAAAACTATATCGAAGGGAGGTAATAAAAAATAGTTCCGTCAGTGCAAAGCAGAGTGAAATATAGTTATATCTCACTCATATAAACAGGTCCTTCATCGGTTGTCATAGAATAAATGTTTTGCATTGCTAAAAACTAGGATCAGATCCATATCATTCCATAAGCAAGCAGAGCAGACCCTGATCAGATGGCTCCTATAGAACAGAGGTAAACCTACACCCCCTAGCCACCCAAACTGCGTCTAAAACAATTGTAAATTCCTCAACATCTTTTATATATCCAACTTTGAGTATGCAGCATTTACCCTTTCCCTAAACAGTTTGTGAAACACTATGCCCCCTCATATATTTGACCTCTGACCTTGAAGGATGACCTTGACCTTGACATGTCACCCCTCAAAATGTGCAGCTTTATGAGATACATATGCATGCCAAATATCAAGTCTCTATCTGTACTGGTCCAAAAGTTATGGCCAATGTTAAAGTCGGTGATTTGACCCATGTTAAGGTTGCGTTAAAGTTACAAAGAAACAATTTGACCTTTGACCCTGAAGGATGACCTTGACCTTGATATGTCACCCCTCAAAATGTACAGCCTCATGAGATACACAAGCATGCCAAATATCAAGTCTCTATCTCTACTGGTCCAAAAGTTATGGCCAATGTTAAAGTCGGTGATTTGACCCATATATTTGACCTATGACCTTGAAGGATGACCTTGACATGTCACCCCTTAAAATGTGCGGCTTTATGAGATACATATGCATGCCAAATATCAAGTCTCTATCTGTACTGGCTCAAAAGTTATGACCAATGTTAAAGTTGCTGACAAACAAACAGACATACAGCGCAAAAACAATATGCCCCCCAGATCTGATCTGGGGGCATAAAAATATTCATGTATGTAATAATCACTGTATGAGCATTAATTAGCTTAATTTTTTATAAGATATGAACAAGGACAATTTTGACCATGGCAGAAACTGTAGAATCGTATCTATGTTATCAAATAAGCAAACAGAGCTGACTATGAAGAGACAGCTTTTACAGGAGCTGTCTGATTTCCGTCTACTCTGTTTGCAAATGCATAAATATGCCTCTGTAACAGGTAAAAGTCAATATATACAATTAAGGTAATAGGAAAATGAGTAACTGACTGTTCTTATATGAGACAGTAATCAAACTTACTTTTGAATAAGGTATCAGTTAGGATGTTTAACCCATTACCTCATAGGCTATTTTAAGATTCAACCTCTTTGAATAAATCTACCGAAAAGGAGCATTAACTAGAGAAAAGGAAATTTTTTAGAATTGTGTAGTTTTGAAACCACTGTGATAAATAGAGCATTTGCTCCTAAGGAGCAAATGCTCTATTTATCACAATGGTGACATTAATTGACTTTTACAGAGGCGTAGAAAGGCGTATTTATGGAGTAAAGGGTTAAAATGCAAGTTACCGTGGCAAACCAACAAGAGCACAACACGCTGGTGCCAACATTCTTCTGTTTGATTGCAGCTCTTGTAATGGTGACGAAGTGTGTACAGTTTCGTAAAATTTGCATTAACCCTTTCCGCCATGAATATTCATGTAAGAAATAATGACATCATGAATATTAATTTGTTATAATATCACATGCACACAGGAATTTTCAGCCATGGAAGAAACTGTATAATCATATCTATATTATATCACAAGCAAACAGAGCCGACCCTGATCTGACGGCTCCTACAGGAGCCGTCTGATCTGCTTCTTCTCTGTTTGCAAAGGCGTAGAAAGGGTTAAATATAGTAAAAGTTTCCAGATGACAATGATGACAACAATGCGAACGCTGGAGTTGTAATAGCTCATAAATTTTTTTCTAAAAACAGCTACAATTGTTTAAACAATTTTATTTTATTAGAGACTAAAAACATGGTGACATCAAATTATTTTTTAAGAGACTATACTACCGTCACCTACCTGGTTTGAGAGAACCCAGCCATGGAGTAAAGGCCCCGTCTGAATAGATCTTGATCATGAGGTAGAAAGTCTGGCCGTCCTGGACCCGCTTGTCCTGGCAATCAGGCTTGAGAGAGGGAAGCACCGCTGTATAACTCCGAGCTATTGTCATACCTGAGGAAGAAGTTAGATTTTTTGTAAGTGTTGTAGGAATACAGTAGAACCTGTTTTAAGTGGCCATTAAAAAGAGGTCTGATTATGGGTCTGTAAGGCAGGTGGTAGCTTAATGCAGGTCAAAAGTAATGCAGAAAGCTCCTATATAGGAGCTTTCTGCATTACTTTTGCCCTGCATTAAGCTACCACCTGGTTTTAAGACTCCTGTGTTCAATAAATGAATGGCAACTTAGGAAAGGTTTTACTGTAGTTGGAACTGTGGGGTCTAAAAACACAACGGTAATGAGATTATGAACAAAGTCAACGTTTCCTTCTCCTTCACTATGGCCTAATATATACTTGTAATTTGCAGTACTAATAGACACTTGTAATTTGCAGTAAGTTTTCCTTTTACACTAAATTTAACCCTTTGAATGCATGAAATGAGTGTACTGGCATTTGAAAACAAGAGCAGCCCTTTGATCAGGGTCTGCACTGTTTGTCATTCAAAGTATACCCTTTTTAACTGAATGGAAACTATGATTAAACAATGACAGACTATTCCACTTTGAAATTTCAGCATTCAAGGGGCTGGGCCCAGATCAGAGAACCCCTAGAGGAGCCTTCTGATCAGGATTGCACTGTTTGTCAAAGTTTACCCATTTAGCTCCACATAAAGTTATATGTTCCACATATTGGTAGAAACTGTAGAGTCAGATCTATCATAGTTTCATAAGCAAATAGAGCAGACACTGATCAGGTGTATCCTTTTCTGTTTGAAAAGGTGTGAAAAAAAATTGATCTAGGACTACTCTGTCTATAAAGGCGTGTCTTTGAGGTAAGAGGATAAGCCATTACCTGAGATTTCGTGTTGCAAGTGTACATGGTAACCTATCGGTATGGACATCTTTATGTGGGGAGGAAGACACACTGTGTACAGGTTGGTATCCTTTGTCACAGCCTCCACCTGCTCTATGGTGCAGTCTCGGTATGCAGGATCTGTGCAGAGGCATAAACAGTATTATTACACAGACAAATAAACAGTAACACAGGGACATACACAGTATTCTAATACACCTCGCGCACACCTCTACATAAACAAAGAAGGGACATATCTATGTTTGAATTCTCCATAAAACACCGCACGTGCTGTAACGGCTTAACGTGACGTAATATGGCTTCGAAAATTCGTACGACAAGAAATGTAGTGCCGTTGTGGCGGTGCAAATTATAGTTAAATTGAAGTGTTAGAATCGAAATAATAAATTTATACCAGTGTTTTATCGTGCAATCGAACACTGGTAGGAGTTGAGATGCGTAGTAATTAAATCAAACACTGGTATGAATTTATTATTTCTTAATTATAACACAGAGGCAAACTCAGTATTATAACACAGAGGTATACACAGTATTATAACACAGAGGTATACACAGTAATATAACACAGAGGCATACACAGTATTATAACACAGAGGTATACACAGTAATATAACACAGAGGCATACACAGTATTATAACACAGAGGTATACACAGTAATATAACACAGAGGCATACACAGTATTATAACACAGAGGTATACACAGTAATATAACACAGAGGTATACACAGTAATATAACACAGAGGCATACACAGTATTATAACACAGAGGTATACACAGTAATATAACACAGAGGCATACACAGTATAACAAAGGTATGCACAGTATTATAACAAAGAGATACACAGTATTATAACACAGCTGCATACACCATATATATACACAGTATTATAACAAAGAAGCATGAAAAGAATTATACCACAGAGGCATAAACAGTATAGTATCAACTAGGTATACACAGTACTATACAAGATCTATCACTAAATGTGATTCAACCTTTCTAGTTTCTTCCATGGTAAACAATTCCAGTGCTATGTGCCATTATAAAAATTAATCCAATCAATATTCATGATGTGATTATTTAATACATGAATATTAATGCAGTAAAGGGCTAAATATAGCCAGTAAATGCTGCTGACAAATAACCAAGAAAATTCTACAAATACTGTGTAATCAAAATTTAATAAAGAGGCAATAACTCCATCAAACTACAGTAAAACCCCTTCAAACCAGACGTTTTAGCTTAACATCAGTGTCGGTCTTTCAGACAGGTGGCAGCTTAACCCCTTACTCCATAAATACGCCTTTCTACGTCTTTACAAACAGAGTAGACCCAGATCAGACGGCTCCAATTGGAGCCGTCTGATCTGGGTCTGCTCTGTTTGCTTATGGTGTAATATAGGTCTGATTCTACGGTTTCTGCTTTAGAAAAAGTTTCATGGATTAATATGCCATTTTAAAAATATATCTAATTAATATTCATGGTGCCACCATTTCTTCCATGAATATTCATGGAGTAAAGGGTTAATTGCAGCTTAAAAGCGCATCAACTTCCATCAAGTTGTTTCAGAGGTGTCTTTTGAATTAAAGTTTCTGGCCGACCAGAGGCCGCAAAGCAAGCAAAAGCTCAGGTGTGCTAAATGCAAATGGATGTCATAACATTGTTTTATGATCTAAATTGACTTACTGTAGTCTTTGTATTTGATGTACTGGTTGTGTCTGTCCAGTGTCTGTCCTATGGTGGACCAGTTCACATCAGGCTGAGCCTTGTTGAACACAACTTCAACCTTCCCACTGTCGCTAGATACAAAGGCTGGCAAACAAACAACGCAAGTCAATAAATAACGGGCAAATGAATATTAGGACAAAAGTATATAGCAGACGCAAATTGCAAATTCTGGAAAAATGAAATCTGGTATCCATATGCAAATATTAACTCTTTGCACGCTAAGTAATTTTTCGTCTGCAACAATTGTCGTCTGCTTCAATTCTTAAATAACTTTTCTCCAATTTCTTTGTAAAAATATTATCTAGATGACAAACAGTTATGCGTCTCATCTGAATCCAAACTGTTTGCATTGGTAATCACAGTTTCGCCGCTAGCGTGCAAAGAGTTGATGCATGATAAGGCTACAACCTATTAATAATGGCACCAATGTCACCTGCTGAAATGATAGTGTAACAAAAAGCATGACAGACAGACAGATGGAAAGACTCTGAAGTTTATAGCAGATGACACAAAAACGGACTCAAATCTAAACCTGCTTCCTTTGAAAAATTGGAGAAAAAACAACTTTCCTATTATGTAATAAGATGGCTATCATCAAACTGTAACTCTATTTGAAATCATATTCAACTCCCCAGGGTAGTCTAGAATTCCAGGAAGTTTAATTAAAATTCCATAGAAACAAAAACTAAGGATGATCCAGCCAGAAAATGAACATAAGTCTGGTCACAACTAATTACCATTTATCCCTTTCCTAGAAAAACCAGAAAACCAGTCTAAATCCTTTCCCTACTGAATAATTCCCTCATAGACTATTGTTAGATACAGTAAAACCTCTCTATAACGGCCATTAAATTGCATAAAATATTTTGTGTTAAAGGCAGGTGGCTGCTTAA
Source organism: Azorinus chamasolen (assembly GCA_963576725.1). Classification (NCBI taxonomy): domain Eukaryota; kingdom Metazoa; phylum Mollusca; class Bivalvia; order Cardiida; family Solecurtidae; genus Azorinus; species Azorinus chamasolen. The sequence continues at coordinate 37,164,796 of OY755237.1, read as the reverse complement.
AGCAAGATAAAAGTAAAACAGAACGCTCCTATAGGAGCGTTCTGTTTTACTTTCACCTTGCTTTAAGCAGCCACCTGCCCTGAATACCAACTAATTAACACAATTTAGTGGCCGTTAATTTTTATAACGTAAACTTTCCAAGGAAATTTTCTGCTGTGACAAAAACTGTGGGATCAGATCTATATAATTTCATAAGCAAACAGAGCAGACATATAGAAGCCATCTGATCTGGGTCTACTCTGTTTGCAAAGGTGTGAAAAAGCATTTATATGTGGCAAAGGGTTCAGTGACATATTAATGCTAAGCTCTTTAATTTTTGTCACCGTCATAAATTCAAGCATCGGAAATCTGATGAAACTCACAGATGACTAAATAGGCATAAGCTAGTTTCTTGGCATATTTTCCCCGTCCTTGAATTTTTGCAGGGAAAAAAATTAAAGAGTCAAGTATTATAAAGTCTTACATTATATTCAACATTAACCCTTTCCCTGTTCAATATTCATGTAAGAAATAATGACAACCTGAATATTTATTGGCTGAATTGTTATAACCCTTTCCCTCATATAAATGTGTTTTCACGCATTTGCAAACAGAATAGACCCAGATCAGACGGCTCCAAGAGGAGCCGTCTGATCAGGGTCTGCTCTGTTTGCTTAAAGAATTTGATAGATATGTTCCTTTACTTTCTAAAATTTCTACAATATTCCACCTTCCATATTTTTTTTTTTAACTATTTTGTCAATGAATATTCAGTAGGTATTGACATTTGGCCTAAATACAGAACAGGGAAAGGGATAAATGGCAAACATAAACACAACATTATGACCCAGGCAGAAACTGTAGAATTAGATCTATATTATACCATAAACAAACAGAGTAGACCCTGACCAGACAACTCCTATAGGGCCATCTGATCTGGGTCTACTCTGTTTGCAAACATGTGAAAAGGCGTTTATATCAAGGAATGGGTTAAAGTGGTAATTGTAATGTTTAAACCCTTTCCTTCATGGAAACTGAGTAGACCCAGATCAGGGTCTGCTCTGTGTGCTAATGGAATTTGAAGATCTGTTTCATTACTTTCTAAAATGGCTACAATGTTCCAATTTCCAGATTTCATTATAACTATTTTGTCTATGCATATTCAGATGGTCTTGAAATTTGTAATAAATACAGAACAGGGAAAGTGTTAAGTATGCTTATGCTTTTTACGAATACAATTTATTGAGTAATACTTCAGTATCAAACTCTGATGTCTGTCATACTTTAACTCTTCAGCGCCAAATTTCTAATTGTCGTCTGCAATCCAATTTTGTTAAATCATTTGGTACAATAAGGAAATGAGATAAATAAATGCAAATTTCAGAGGAATAAAGCACATGTATAGAAATAGAGATTGAGACAAAAAGTGAAGTCCCTGATCCTTTTCAAGGCAGCGTCTGATCTGGGACTGCACTATTTGTCGTGGTGCATAAAGGCGACATTGGCGGTGAAAGGGTTAAGATTCCTATTTTCAGAAGTCCAGATAAGATGCGTAAATTAAAACATGTTCAAGAATAACTTCTTTATTTCTCCACCAAATCCTATATTAACCCTTCGCTTGCTAATCACGTCAATATACCTACCTCTAAATAGTGAAGACCCAGATGAGACAGCTCATGCAGGAGCTGTCTCATCTGGGTCTGCACTATTTACAAATTGATTGTGTAACCAGTGCACTCCAGAGCAGTGATTGCACAGCGAAATACTTGTACATAGTGAAGATATATGTAATTATACAACAGGGCATGGGTAAAGAAGGAGGAATGTATTTTAAAATTCAGCAAGAGAAGGGTTAATACCACTCTTCAGAATCGTCTCAAAGTATTTGAGTATGCAGCATTATCCGTTGCTCTGTATGTTAACCCTTTACTCCATAAATACGCCTTTCTACACCTTTGCAAACAGAGTAGACCCAGATCAGATGGCTCCTATAGGAGCCATCTGATCAGGGTCGGCTCTGTTTGCTTATAATATAATATCAAATAGATATGATTTTACAGTTTCTGCCATGACCAAAAATCCGTGTGTCAATGTGTTGTTATAACACACTAATCTAATTAATATTCATGACATCATTATTTCTTACATGAATATTCATGGAGTAAAGCTTTAATCAGTCAGTGGTTGCCCTTTACTCCATGAATATTAATATGAGATATTATGACATGTTATATTAGATGAATTTTTAAAATGGCATGTGAACACAGCAAAGTTTGGCCATAGCAGAAACTTTAGAATCAGATCCATACTACTCCATAAGCAAATAATGAGTAGTCTGATCTGATTCTACTCTGTTTTCAAAAGTGTTAAAATTTGTATCTATGGAGTAAAGGGTTAACCCATTCCCACACATTGACGACTTTTGATGACTCTGTAAAAGTCACTTTGTGAAACCATTGTGATAAATAGAGCAAATTTTTTTCCTTTTCTCTAGTTCATGCTCCTTTTCGGTAGATTTATTCAGAGGTTGTATCTAAAAATAGGCCATGAGGTAATGGGTTAACACAGGGTTTAAGTGCATGTGTACTTACTGTTGGTCACATCTGTCACTTCACTTTCCAATTCTACAAGAAAAGATAAATCAGTTATTTTATATAACTTTTTTCCCCATTTCACAGACATATTCCATCTGATAATAACACAAAGACAAATAACAAATATTCTTAGCTGTCTTTGTACATATAATTGCTGTCTGCACAAACTGAAATCTATCATTTCTTTTTTTTCTCTTAACCCTTTCCCTCATATAAATGTGTTTTTTCACACATTTGCAAACAGAGTAGACCCAGATCAGACGGCTCCTAGAGGAGCCGTCTGATCAGGGTCTACTCTGTTTGCTAATAGAATTTGATAGATCTGTTTCTTTGATTTCTAAAATATCTATAATGTAACACCTTCCATATTTATTGATAACTATTTTATTTTGTCAATGAATATTCAGTAGGTCTGAAAGTTGGCCTAAATACAGAACAGGGAAAGGGTTAAAAATTTCAAACAAAGTGGCAAACAGATGAAACCTTCGCCCCCCAGTCACAACTTTAGTTGCATTTACAAACAGTGCAGACCCAGATGAGAGAGCTCCTGCAGGAGCTCTCTCATCTGGGTCTGCACTGTTTGCCATGGAAAGTCCATGCCTGCATGCAATATGCTTTTGTCTAGAACAATCATTTCAACATATCCTGTATATTTTTTGTAAAGATTTGCCTAATTAATATTCAAAGAGGGCAGAGTGATAACAAGAGCACCGCAAGCAGGTGCGAACGCTCGTCTGTCGGCATTGTCAAGATGAACAAGCAAGCCAAAAATGAAGGTTGTAAATGAAAAATTGAAGAAGTTATGGTCAATGTTAAGATTTCTTTCGGACGACGACAACGACGACGCGGATGCCGGGGTTATGACAATTGCTGGTGATTTCTTCGAAACAGACAAGCTAAAAATTATGTGGCGGCCTAATGGTTAAATCCTGATTAATTACTTTGCATCTCATCTGGATCCAAACTATTTGCAATAGGTTATAATCAATTCATGCAAAGAGTCATCACACTTAACCTTTAGCCTGCTGAGCAAATTATTTTTACAGAAATTTTCACCTACTACATTTCCAAAATTCAAGCTATAATCAATTTTTCTACCAAAATGCAATCAGGGTGCCAAACAGTTTGGATCCTGTTGAGACGCCAAGTTACTCGGCGTCTCATCTGGATCCAAACTGTTTGCATATGTATTCACTCATCCGCCCATAACAGGCTAAAGGTTAAATACTCAAGGCAGCATTGTTAGAAGTTTTGTATCTAAAATCCCAGACAAGATACTATATATCAACACCATAGGTTTGTCCTACTAAACATCATACAACTGAAAAGTCTAACATATGAGGATGACATTTTGCTGTTATGATGTTAGAACTTACGACAATATCTTTCGTTTGAAGTCAGCCTTATCTGCAGCACACTAGAATGTGTCATAATTTTGGATATGCAAGTAGAAGCAATTGTCATAAATAAGGACTTACAATAATTTTGGACATACACCCTAACCCTAGGGTGTCAAGGCATTCAGACATTTTAAAATTTATTGTGGTGGCTGACCTGCATCATCAACAAGAGCACCGCAAGCGGGTGCCAACGCCCATCTGTCGTCATTGTCAAGATGAACATGCATAGCAAAAATGAAGGTTGTAAATGAAAAATTGAAGAAGTTATGGGCAATGTTAAGATTTCGGCGATGACGACAACAACGACACAAACGCCAGAGTTAAGACAATAGCTTGTGATTTCTTCGAAACAGATGAGCTAAAAACTACATTAACACTTTCCTCCATAGGCTATTTTTAGACTTTGAATGAATCTACTCAAAAGAAGCATTAACTAGACAAAAGGAAAATGTTAAAATTTTGTAGTTTGAAACCATTGTGATAAATAGAACATTTGCTCCTATAGGAGCAAATGCTCTATTTATCACAATGGTTTCAACTGGTGATTTTTACAGAGGCGTAGAAAAGCGTATTTATGGAGGAAAGGGTTAAAATGTACACTTATCACTGCCTTTGGTACATACAGCTGAACCTGTCTTAGGCTGCCTTCAAAAAGAGGTCGAATTATGAGTCTAAGAGGCAGGTGGTAGCTTAATGCAGGGCACCTTTCTACACCTTTGCAAACAGAGTAGATCCAGTAGGAGCTGTCTGATCAGGATCTGCTGTTTGCTTATGACATAATACAGATCTAATTCTACAGTTTCGGTCATGGTCAAAATTTCCTGTGTCCATATGCTCACATAGGAGCAAATGCTCTATTTATCACAATGGTTTCAAACTACTACAAAATTCTAAAATTTTCCTTTTTTCTAGTTAATGCTCCTTTTCGGTAGATTTATTCAAAGAGGTTGGATCTAACAATAGCCTATGAGGGAATGGGTTACAGAAACGGTTAAAGGGATATAAGGGAAGGTTTAACCCTTTCCCTCATATAAACTCGTTTTCACATATTTGCAAACAGAGTAGACCCAGATCAGATGGCCCCTGTAGGAGCCGTCTGATCAGGGTCTGCTCTGTTTGCAAATATGTGAACATTTGAATAAATACAGAACAGGAAAAGGGTTAAATACATGTAGTATAGTTCCTGATGAAACACTAAGTTACTGACCTAAATGTACTAGGTATATATGGTCCTGTATGTAGTAGGTAATGAGGAGTGACCTCCTCTGTCTGTCCACAATGACAAATTCCTCCACCATAGCCGTCCACTTGGTGTAAACGACAGCAGTCACTGTCTTGTTGCTTTGGTACCAATCAAATCTGGAAACAATACAAGCAATAACTAGAGGTTTGTTTTTGTCACAAAAACAGATGTCTCCCCCTCCCAACCTCTTTCCAATACACAAGTGTAATGTCTGTAACTTCAAACTTATCAGGGTCTAATGTTTAAGTCATCAGGGGCAATAACTCCAACATTGTCAGAGGGAGACAATTCAAAAGCCCCAGATACACAATAACACATGCTAGTCAACATTCTTGTGAAGTTTGGTGACTCTAGTACTAGTGGTTTCAGATACATGTGACACAAAGTAAAGTTTCTCTTATTTAAGTCATAAGGGGCAGTAACTCTAAAGTTATCAGGGGAGACAATTAAAAAAACCCAGATGCACAACAACTCATGCTGGTGAACATTCCTGTGAAGTTTGGTGACTCTAGCCCTACTGGTTTCAGAGATACGTGCAGCACAAAGTTTCTCTAATTTTAAGTTAACATATCAGGGGCAGTAACTCAAGAATTATAAGGGGGAGACAATTAAAAACCCAGGTGCACAACAACTCATGCTGGTGAACATTCCTGTGAAGTTTGGTGACTCTAGCCCTAGTGGTTTTAAAATATGCATGACAAAAAATTTCTCTAATTTAATGTAATCATATCAGGGGCAATAACTCCAAAGTTATCAAGGGAAGACAATTCAAAAACCCAAGTTGTACAACAACTCATGCTGGTCGACATTCCTGTAAAGTTTGGTGACTCTAGCCCTAGTGGTTTCAGAGATATGCACGACACTAAGTAAAGTTTGTCTAATTTTAAGTCATCAGGGGCAGTAACTCCAAAGTTAACAGGGGAGATAATTCAAAAAACCTAAGAGCAAAACAACTCATGCTTGTGAACAATCCTGTGAAGTTTGGTGACTCTAGCCCTACTGGTTTCAGAGATACGCGCGACACAAAGTTTGTATAAATTTAAGTATTCATATCAGGGGCAATAACTCAAGAATTATCAGGGGGAGACAATTCAAAAACCATAGGTGCACAACAACTCATGCTGGTGAACATTCCTGTGAAGTTTGGTGACTCTAGTACGAGTGGTTTAAGAGATACGCGTGACACAAAGTTTTTCTAATTTTAAGTCATCAGGGGCAATAACTCCAAAATTATCAAGGGGAGACAATTCAAAAACCATAGGTGCACAACAACTCATGCTGGTGAACATTCCTGTGAAGTTTGGTGACTCTAGCCCAACTGGTTTCAGAGATACGCGCGACACAAGTTTGTGACGGACAGACGGACAGACGGACGGACGGACGGACGGACAGACAGACAACTCTGGCAAAAACAATATATCTCCCCATAAATGGGGGAGACATAATTAGAAATGTGTCAACAAGACACAATTGCCTGCACTTTCGAACGTTGTCCTAATGAAAGGGAAATAACTCTGTTACTTCTGCATGAATCCTCTACTTCACATACGGATCAACTTTCTTGTAAATGTTTATGGTTGTAGCTTGTTGTAGCTTTCCCTCATATTGACGCCTTTTGATGCCTCACTAAAAGTCACTTTATGAAACCATTGTGATAAATAGAGCATATGCTCTATTTATCACAATGGTTTCAAAACTACACAATTCTAAAATGTCCCTTTTTTCTAGTAAATGCTCCTTTTCGGTAGATTTATTCAAAGAGGTAGGGTCTAAAAATAGCCTATGAGGAAATGGGTTAATATCACAATATTAAGGAGCACAAATCTGCCAATACAGTAAAAACCCTCTAAACTGGACATTAAATTTGGTATAAATATTGGTTTTGGAGACAGGTGGCAGCTTAATGCAGGGTGAAAGTCATGTTTCTGCATGACTTTCATTCTGCATTAAGCAGCCACCTGCCTAAAAGTATCCAAATTTATCTCAACTAGAATTCCGGTTTAGAGAGGTTTTACTGCACTGCATAAAATCTCCAATGTGTGTAACTTAATACACGTATGCTGACAAATATTCCTGCATAGGTTCATCACTCATTACACATGACACAAGTGGATGGAAAGGCCAAAGTAATATCTAAATGCGCTCTATACACCGAACCTCTTTAGAACTGGAGGCATATAAATCATAATATTTTATTTCCGCTTTGTACAAATAAATCGAAATGTGATTATGTTCAAATTGAAAAGCTCGGCAAACCTACATTATGTTTCTTTTGATACCTTCCCCCACAAATCAAATTTGTCTGCTAATAGTATTGTCTATTTCAGACCCCCCCCCCTCCCTCCCACACACACACAGAGGACTAATTACCCATCTTATATTGTATATCGGACTCTATTTAACCCTTTCCCTCATATAAACGTGTTTTCACGCATTTGCAAACAGAGTAGACCCAGATCAGATGGCTCCTATAGCCGTCTGATCAGGGTCTGCTCTGTTTGGTCATGGAATTCGATAGATCTGTTTCTTTACTTTCTTAAATGGCTACAATGCTCCACCTTCAATGTTTCATTATAACTTTTTTGTTCATGAATATTCAGTAGGTATTAAAATCTGGAATAAACATATAACAGGGAAAGGGTTAAATAAGACTTGACTTAGTTCTCACCTAGGTGTTTGCATTGGTGGTGTTGGTGGCTTCAAAAACTGGGTAGATAACTGACCTGGAAGAAAGAAAGACTACACTAGAAACATATGGTTGTACGGTTAGAGCAAATACAGCATATGTACAGCGAACCCTCATTACAACAGAGGTGTTCGTTTCAAGATATTTTGCTGGTATAACGATGTTGCCATTATATATGAAAGGAACCATATGACTAGTTTTAAACTACATGTAGTACCAACAGGTGAACGCTTAATGCAGATCACAAGAAGTGCAAAAAGCTCCATTTGGGAGCTTTTTGCACTTCTTGTGTTCTGCATTAAGCAATCACCTGTCTTATTGGCATTGCACCTATTTATTCAGAGGTTGTTTCAAAGACTTTACAGTAATTTTATTTCAATGCATACTGCCGGTATAACAAGGGTGCCATTGTAACGAATGCCGGTATAATGAGGGTTCACTGTATTTAGAAAATCCCAGGAAAAATATTTTTCAATATTTTTCCAGAAAACCCTCTCTTGTTGGCACTTATTAGAATCACCTCTCAAAATCAATTATCCCTTTCCTTCATATACACGCATTTTCAGACATTTGCATACAGAGTAGACCCAGATCAGACGGTTCCTATAGGAGCCGTCTGATCATGTTCTGCTCTATTTGCTTATGGAATATGAAAGGTCTGTATCTTTACTTTCTAAAATTGTTCCAATGTTCCACTTTCAATATATCATTATAACTACATGTATATTGTCCATGAATATCCAGTAGGTATTGAAATTTGCAATAAACATAGAACAGGGAAAGGGATATAGAGTTCCAATAAGATTTGTTTGGCAGAGATATGACTAGATCAGTACGCCTATCTATAACTGTAACTGCCATACCTTTGGACAGGCAAACTTATGCATGCAGTGTAGACTATGATCAAACTGATCCTGAAGGAGCATTTTAATCAGGGTCTGGGCTATTTAACCCTTTCCTCCATAGGCTATTTTTAGACCCAACCCCTTTGAATGAACCTACCCAAAAGGAGCATTTACTAGAGAATAGTGAAATTTTAGAATTTTGTAGTTTGAAACCATTGTGATAAATAGATAAATAGAGCATTTGCTCCTATACTCTATTTGTCACAATGGTTTTAAACTACAAAATTCTAAAATTTTCCTTTTCTCTAGTTAATGGTCCTTTTCGGTAGATTTATTCAAAGAGGTTGGATCTAAAAATAGCATATGAGGGAATGGAAATGGGTTAAAAGGGGTGTCCAATTATTTAGGTAATCATGGTATAAACGACATATCAGACACCATCTGTTTATGCTATATCCATTATAAAAAAAACACAATTCAATCTCTCATGATTGATAGTAGCAATTCTAGTGGACAAACAGCAGCTTAACCCTTTCGATTATGTAAACATGTTTTCACGCATTTGCAAACGGAGTAGACCCAGAACAGATGGCTCCAATAGAAGCTGTCTTATCTGGGTCTGCTCTGTTTACTAATGGAATTTGAAAAACCAGTTTCTTTATTTCTAAAACGGCTACAATTTTTCCACTATCCATATTTCATTTTAACTATTTTGTCCATGAATATTCAGTAGGTATCGAAATTTAGAATAAACTTAAACAGGGAAAGGGTTATCTCCCAGAGTCCTGAATTTTTAAAAGTGGAATGGTCCATCATATTTTAACGCTAGAGTCTATTCTGTATGAAAGGTATAATTTGCAAGAGGACAAAGGACAAACAGTGCTGCAGGAGTCTTCTGATCTGGTTCTACACTTTTTGCAAATGCCCATACATTCAAAGGGATAGACGGATATATCTGAAAATACCGATGCATTTACTGCAACATTTAACCCTTTCCTCCATAAATACGCCTTTCTAGGCCTCTGTTAGAGTCACTTTTTGAAACCATTGTGATAAAAAGAGCATTTGCTCCTAAGGAGCAAATGCTCTATTTATTACAATGATTTCAGAACTACAAAATTCTAAAATTTTCCATTTCTCTATTTAATGCTCCTTTTTAGTAGATTCATTCAGAGGTTGGATCTATAAACAGCCTATGATGGAATGGGTTAAAATTTAAGATATTTTCTACAGCACCAAGAAAGACTAAAGGACTCGGAGCAAAACTGACCTTTTAATATTATTTTTATTACTATTATTGTTAAATTGAAAAAGTTCATTTTACAATGATACTTACCATTAGCCACAGATTCTTTCGTTTTAGAATCTGAGGAAAGAAAAGAAGATTACAATCTTGGCAAACAGATACTGTAACTCTCATTCGATGATAGTCATACATTTTGAAACCTCAAGTTTGAATAGTGATACATTTAGTCTACAGTCAATAAAATATCATTTAACAAATAATACTGATACCTGGCATGTAGTTTCTGAAAAGAAGATACTTTCAGCTCTAAGAATATACATTTTCAACTCTATTGTCATGGCAACCATGGCTGGGAATTCTTTGAACAAGTTTGGTAGAGTATTACTAAAACATTCATGCAAATTTTTTATCAAGCTTCATCTGACTGACTGACTGACCATAGCTAAAGATAAGATGCGTAAATTTAACTACTTTCAAGCGTAACTTCTTTATTTCCCCATCAAACCCTATGTTGTGACCACTCTTTAGAATCGTCTCTTCGAGACGATTCTAAAGAGTGGTCATAACATAGGGTTTGGTGGAGAAATGACGAGTTTAGTATTTGAGTAGTCACAGTACGCACAGTTATCTGTAGCTCTGACTGACTGATGGAAGATACCAAATGACAGATGATAGACAGTCCCAACCCTGAGCATTTGCCAGTTAACACATTCCCTTATAGGCAATTTTTATAACCAACCTCTTTGAATAAATCTACAGAAAAGGAGCATTTAATAGCAAAAAGGGAAATTTTTAGAATTGCGTAGTTTCGAAATCATTGTGATAAATAGAGCACAATGGTTTCAACAAATGACTTTTACAGAGGCGTCAAATGGCGCCAATATGTGGGAATAGGTTAAGCAAACAATCTGAGAGTTGTTCATGAAAAGAGCATTTCAAATGATTGTTTCTATATGCAGAAGTTCATAGCTTTTGACATATGGTTGACAAAATTTCCACTAACTTTTATTTTTTTATTGCCAGTGGAAATTTTGTGATAATCTACGCTAAAAGGCAGGGTTAAAATGAGACGCAAAATAACAATGTCTCATCTAGATCTGAACTGTTTGGTACTCCGGCCATTTCTACGCCTTTGCAAACAGAGAAGACACATATCAGACGGCTCCTAGAGGAGCCGTCTGATCAGGGTCTGCTCTGTTTGCTTAAGATATAATAAAGATATGATTTTACACTTTCTGCCATGGCCAAAACTTCCTGTGTCCATGTACTATTATAACAGTTAATCTAATTATTCATGACGTCATTTTTTCTTACCTGAATATTCATGGAGGAAAGGGTTAAACCCTTTATACCATGAATATTCATGTAAGAAATAATGACATCATGAATATTAATTAGCTGAATTCTTATAATGACTTATGAAACACAAGAATTGTTGGCTGATTCAGAAGCTGTTAAATAAGATCTATGTAATTTCATACACCAAATAGAACACCCTGATCAGATGGTTTCTATAGGAGCCATCTGATCTGGGTCTACTCTGTTTGCAAAGAAGTTAAGAGGCGTATTCATGGATTAACCCTTTCCTCTATAAATACGCCTTTCTACGCCTCTGTAAAAGTCACCTGTTGAAACCATTGTGATAAATAGAGCATTTGCTCCTATAGGAGCAAATGCTCTATTTATCACAATGGTTTTAAAACTACTCAATTCTGAAAAATTCCTTTTCTCTTTTGGGTAGATTTAATCAAAGAGGTTGGATCTAAAAATAGCCTATGGAGGAAAGGGTTAAAGAATTAAGAATTTGTAGCTGTCAGCAAGTTTTGCAGATAACAACTGGTTATCATGAAAGAAAACATACTGGCAACATATTGGCAAGCCTGTTTATAGCAACTTTGGTAAAAAGTTCACTGTAAGAGTACAGTAAAACCTCTCTATAACGGCCACTAAATTACATCAAGTATTTTGTGTCAAAGGCAGGTGGCTGCTGAAAGCAAGATGAAAGTAAAACAGAACGCTCCTATAGGAGCGTTCTGTTTCACTTTCACCTTGCTTTAAGCAGCCATCTGCCCTAAATACCAACTAATTAACACAATTTAGTGGCTGTTATAGAGAGGTTTTAGTGTACTTATCGAACACTTCGTATACAGGGGACTCATGCACTGTCATTTTCAAGCAGTGTAGACCCAGATCAGAGAGTTCCTAGAGGAGCCTTCAGATCAGGGTCTGCACTATTTGTCATTCACTATCCTCATGCAAGTCCAAGCCTTTCATACTGAGGGCACTCTATAGTTAACCCTTCGCCTGCTATTCACGTCAATATACCTACCTGTAAATAGTGAAGACCCAGACTCATCAGGGTCTGCACTATTTACAAGTTGATTGTGCAACCAGTGCACTCCACAGCAGTGATTGCACAGAGAAATGCTTGTACACAGTGAATATATATGTAATTATACAACAGGGCATGGGTAAAGAAGGAGAAATGTATTTTAAAATTCAGCAAGAGAAGGGTTAAACATTGATGGGCTATTCCACTCTAAACTCATTGTTGAAATGGTTGAAGCAAAATTTCAAATTCAATTCAAATTAAATCAAGGGATGAATATCAAAGTTTTTTCCCATATTAGTTGCCATGACTTCCAGAGCTCTATAATTATGAAATTCAATTGTTTAATCAAAATTGAAAGAGAATTTAACAATGGCCATTTTTTTGAATGTTGGTCAGAATTGCTGCAAGTGATTAAAAATGTTGTTTTACCCCCCCTTTACTCCATAAATACACGTTTCTATGCCTTTGCAAACAGAGTAGACTCAGATCAGACTGCAACTATAGGAGTCGTCTGATCAGGGTCTGCTCTGTTTACTTATGATATGATATTGATTTGATTGTACAGTTTCTGCCAAGGCCAAAAACTTCCCTGTCTATGTGCTATTATAAAAATCAATCTAATTAATATTTTGATGTCATTACTTCTTACATCATTATTCATGGAGTAAAGAGTGAATCAAAATGGCCAATGGACATGAACACTTTAAGCTAAAACTTACAACAGCTATCTGAGGACAGAGCACTAAAATATTTCAAAATATTGACCGACAAATACTAACAGCCTTTCACTACGGTCATTTTTTTTAACCTTATACTCAATGAATATGAACGCTTTCCTCCATAAATATGCCTTTCTACGCCTTTGTAATAGTCATTTCTTGAAACCATTGTGATAAATAGAGCATTTGCTCCTATGCTCTATTTATCACAATGGTTTCAATGCTACACAATTCTAACATTTTCCTTTTCGCTAGTAAATGCTCCTTTTCGGAAGATTTATTCAAAGAAATTGAGTCTAAAAATAGCCTATGAAGTAATGGGTGAATGTAAGCAATGAGGACATCATGAGTTTTTAGAACGGAGCCATCTGATCTGGGGATACTCAGTTTGCAAAGGCATTAAAAGGCATATCTATGTATGCCAAGTATGAGTTTCTATACTTAACAGTTCAATGTTGGAGAAATTTGACCTATAACTCTGAAGTTTGACCTTGACTGTTCACCTACGTAACTCAAAATTTATAGGGATCATCTAATCACCAAGAACAATCATCCGATTTAATATGAATACTCTAGGCGAAAACATAATGAGTTGCTGATCAGAAACCATTTGTTCTGCAATTTGACCTTTGATCTTGAATTATGACCTTAACCTTATACCTGCTGACCTCAAAATGAAAAGGAGGTCATCTACTCAATATGACCTACCTCCCTATCAAATATGAGATCTATATGTGAAAAGGTTCAGTTAGTAATTGGAAACGATTTGGACTACAAACTGACTGATGGACCTATCTACCAACATGTACAAAGCAATATATCCCTCTATTTTAATTCTTTACCTGATAAAAATGCCTTTGCAAACTGAGAAGACCTAGATAAGACAGCCACTGCCTCCCACATCTTATGTGGGGGCATAGAATGGGGTTCAGTTCAAAAGCTCCCACAGTGGGTCACCTGATCTAGGTTTGCAAAGACTTAACCCTTTCCTCCATAAATACGCCTTTCTACGCCTCTGTAATAACCACTTCTTGAAACTATTGTGATAAATAGAGCATTTGCTCTTATAGGAGCAAATGCTCTATTTATCACAATGGTTTCAAATTACAAAATTCTAAATAATTTCCTTTTCTCTAGTTAGTGCTCCTTTTCGGTAGATTTAATCAAAGAGGTTGGGTCTAAAAATAGACTATGGAGTAAAGGGTTAAAAGGACTGGTTATCAAGAAAACAGTTAACATTGTCCTCAGTGATCAGTCTGTGTGTGTGACGGTTTACCTTTTCTGAGTAAGGCATTTCTCAGCATGGAATTCTCCACTTTCAGCTTGCCGATAAAGCATTTCTCCAACATCGACTCCACATTCACCCACTTATGCACCTACAAGGTAAATAACCTGTCTCAACCCTTTCCTCCATTGGCTATTTTTAGACATAACCTCTTTGAATCAATCTACTGAAAAGGAGCATTTACTAGAGAAAAGGAAAAGTTTAGAATTTTGTAGTTTTGAAACTATTGTGATAAATAGAGCATTTGCTCCTATAGGAGCAAATGCTCTATTTATCACAATGGTTTCATAAAGTGACTTTAACAGAGGTGTAGAAAGGCGTATTTATGGAGGAAAGGGTTAACCCTTTCCCTAATGAGAAATTATACATGAATTGGTCACTTCATAATGAGCACTTACATGTATACATGAATTGGTCACTTCATAATGAGCACTTATACATGAATTGGTCACTGCATAATGAACACTTACACATGGATTGGTCACTGCATAATGAGAACTTACACATGAATTGGTCACTGCATAATGAACACTTATACATGAATTGGTCACTTCATAATGAACACTTATACATGAATTGGTCACTTCATAATGAGCACTTACACATGAATTGGTCACTTCATAATGAACACTTATACATGAATTGGTCACTTCATAATGAACACTTATACATGAATTGGTCACTTCATAATGAACACTTATACATGAATTGGTCACTTCATAATGAACACTTATACATGAATTGGTCACTTCATAATGAGCACTTATACATGAATTGGTCACTTCATAATGAGAACTTACACATGAATTGGTCACTTTATGAATTTTCATTAACTTCATTTTTATAATGTAAATTTTTCAAGGGAATGTTTCGGTTTACAACTTTTGGTAGGAACAGATATCTAGTTTGGACTCGATTTAACGAAATGGTCGGGACTGAAGCTGTTTTCGCAGAATAGAAATTTTGTTGAAATGAATTTTGCCTTTTCAATGATCTCAAACATTGTACTGACTTGTATTTCCTGAACTTTGCTGATATTTTAACCGTTTCCCTCATACAAACGTGTTTTCACGCATTTGCAAACAGAGTAGACCCAGATCAGACGGCTCCTAGAGGAGCCGTCTGATCAGGGTCTGCTCTGTTTGCTAATATAATTTGATAGTTATGTTTCTTTCCTTTCCAAAATGTCCACCTGCTATATTTCTTTATAGCTATTTTGTTAATGAATATTCAGCAGGTATTGAAATTTGTACTAAACTTAGAACAGGGAAAGGGTTAAACTGTGTGATATAAAGAATAAACACACTGAAAATATAGTAACTGCAAGATGTTTACCTCAGTATTTCACATTACAGTTGAACTTCGATATCTCGAACTCGGATAACTCGAACTTTGGGTTAACTCAAACAAAATGATCGGTACCTGTTTGTTCTTGTTCAACAGTTATCACAAACAATAATTAAAAACAAGAGCCTCATGTGGCGCCAACGCTCGTCTTATTTGGTGCTTGTCCAGCCAAATTTAAAAAAAAAATGAGAACGATAAAGGGCCATAACTCCAAATGAGTTATGGTTCTTATGTAGGGGCCTTCCCCTCAATGAGATCTACTAACCTATGACGTTTCATGTTGATCCCTCATATACTTTTCAAGTAATGAGCTACATTAGAGTTTTTGCACGCCGCCGCTGACGACAACGACAACACCTTGTACCCAGTGATCACAATCCGGCGCGGATTTAGATGGGGGTGGAGCCGGCGTACGCCCCCACTAAAATTTCCCAAACAAACTTTTTTGAGTATTTTTTTAGATCTAGATTTACTAAAAATCAATAAAACAATGATTTAACCTGAGTTTTTGTATTTCCCTCACCCAATTACACTCTTTTTCACATGTATTACAAACAGACTATTTAGTTATGTCATCAAACATAAAATCTAAACACCCCCCCCCCCTTTTTTTCCAAAAAAAATTCTACACCCCCCTAATCTGAAATCCTGGATCCACACCTGACAATAGCTTGACTTTTCTTCGAAACAGACGAGCTAAAAATACCCTACTTGGTTGAATGACCGCTGTTAGACAAAGGTAAAGTCCAACGTGCAATTATCACTTAACTTTTTTTTCACATCTCACTGTGAAGGTGTGAAAACAGCATTTCAGAAAATTGAATAAGCTTTTCTTGAAAATACACTGAATGAACCCGATCATTGTTTCGTAGAATTAATTTATTTGGTACCATGGATTTTGTTAAATAGGATACAAATTTATATAGAAATAAGAAGAGGTGAATTCGGGACCATAACTATTTTTGTAAAAACAGGAATTTTGTTGGAATGGTTTTTGTTATTTCGAGTATCTATCTACTTTGTTGGCAAAGTTGGGCTACAAACCATCATTCAAAAGAAGTTTTATTCTGGACCTGACACCTCTATGGCAGATAGTTGCTTAATTTATGCAGAAAGCTCCAAATGAATTACCTTTGTTCTGTATTAAGCAACCATGCTTTTACCTCAAAAATGAGTGTTTTTATGCCTTTGCAAACTCAGGGAGCCTTCTGATCAGGGTCTTCTCTGTTTGCTAATTATTAAGGAACCATCTGATCTGGGTCTACTCTGTTTGCAAAGGCATTAAAAGCTATACCTATGGAGTAGAAGGTTAACCATAAATCAAAACAGGTCTATCAGATGTAACCATGCATCAAAACAGGTCTACCAGATGTAAACACCTTGAATGAGAATTAACCCTTTCCCTGTGCTATGTTTATTCCAAATTTTAATACCTACTTAATATTCATGGATCAAATAGTTATAATGAAATATGAAAGGTGGAACATTGTAGCCATTTTATCAACTAAAGAAACAGATCTTTCAAATTCCATCAGTAAACACAGCAGACCCTGATCAGACAGCTCCTCTAGGAGCCATCTGATCTGGGTCTACACTGTTTGCAAATGCGAGAAAACATGTTTATATAGAGAAAGCGTTAACGTATAAACGCTAATTTCTTGTCTGTTTTCAACTCTTACAAACACTAAGGACAAATTCATCCGTGTCAGCGTCTTGTTTAACCCTTTACTTCATATTTATCCATTATAATCCCTTTGTAAACAGTAGACCCGGATCAGATGGTTCCAGTAGGGTCTGCTCTGTTTGCTTATGTTATTATAAAGATCTGATTCTACACTTTTTGCCAAAACATTTCTTGTTCATATGCCATTATATAGAGAATAATAGGTTAGTGGCGTAGATGGGACGCTTTATCCGACGAGGGGAGAAAACGTTGAGGCGAGGCTTGCCGAGCCTCAACTGTTTTCTCTCCGAGTCGGATAAAGGCGTCCCATCTACGCCACTAACCTATTATTCGATTTATCCAGTCAATTTAGTTAAATGTCTTTTTTATAGACTCATAACACTCTTGAAATAATTTGCAGTTTTTCGATCAACGGATCCCTCCCTTTTCACTTCCATTTAGACGTAAATAGATCTGATGAACTACCGCAGAGGAATATAGTTTCGATACTTGTATTACTAGAAGGGAAAAGTGGTTGAAGTTGAAAAATAAGATGATTTGAATCGAGGGTCGATAAGTTATTTCAAACAGACATGATCTATATTCTTTGGTCAAATTCGAATTACGTAGTCTCGGTTTCTATTTTTAGATTCTACCTAACGTCACTCAGAAATCGATGGAACTGAACAGGCTATATTTAGGTTTATGACTATCACCGCCCCTGTAAGAGTTTATCAATCAAATAATCATGAGAGTGAAAAGAAAACATTTACTATTTATCTGTCAATCTTTGCTTCCAGGTTTGATTTTATCAAAAACGGGTTTTGCCAGCGGTGGATTAAATTAATATAAGTGATAAATCAACGTCATTTTGTATGTGGCCTCAGTGGCGTAATCGGTAAGGGCGACGTCTCTAGAGAGATTAGAATTAGTTTTTGTAAGATCAGGCGCGGGTTCGAATCCAGCTGTAGCCAATTATTTTTATTTTTTCTCATTTGAATAATTCTTCTGGTGACCAAATAGATCTGTTAGATCTATTCCATCAACATGTTTATGAATATTTACATAAAACTAAAATAGTTCCATGGTTATAGAATCATTACGCCTATCTACTAACCTAATAAACCTTCCACTACCGGAAGTAACCTAATAAACCTAAGTTTATTTGCACCCCCTTTATTATGTCACTAGAGAAGCCTGGTGACTGGATAAAAATATTTACTTAACTCTTTTCTCCATAAATACGCCTTTCTACACCTCTATAATAACCACTATTGTGATAAATAGAGCATTCTGTCCACAAATATTAAGTAGGTATTAAAATTTGAGATAAACATAGAACAGGAAAGGGTTAAGACAGAAACATTGAGAAACAAGCAAATAGAAAACAATTTTTGAAGAAACAAGCCGTGTGAAAGATTTACTGATTTACCCTTTCCCTAAAAGACACACATTTTGGCACACTTGCAAACAGAGCAGACCCAGAACAGACGATTTCCGTAGGAGTCATCTGTTCAGAATCTGCTCTGTTTGCTCATGAAATAACAGATCTAATTAACCCTTTCCTTGTTCTATGTTTATTACAAATTTCAATACCTACTGAATATTCATGGACAAAATAGTTATAATGAAATATGTAAGGTGGAACATTGTAGCCATTTTAGAAACTAAAGAAACAAATCTGTCAAATTCAATCAGCAAACAGAGCAGACCCAGATCGGACGGCTCCTATAGTAGTCTGGGTCTACTCTGTTTGCAAATGCGTGAAAACACATTTATATGAGGGATAGAGTTAAAAACTCCCTTGTTCATGGATGTCATTATAAAAATTCAGCTAAATAATATGCACAGTCAATATTTCTGACATGAATAAAGGATTAACCCTTTCCCTGTTCTATGTTTATTACAAATATCAATACCTACTGAATATTCATGGACAAAATAGTTATAATGAAATATGTAAGGTGGAACATTGTAGCCATTTTAGAAACTACAGAAACAGATCTATCAAATTCCACAAGCAAACAGAGCAGACCCTGATTCTATAGGAGCCGTCTGATCTGGGTCTACTCTGTTTGCAAATGTGTGAAAATGTGTTAATATGAGGGAAAGGGTAAATGGCAATGGGTTTTATGTATGCAGACAGGTTTAGGCATATTCATGTATGTATAAAGCGAGGTTTACCTCATCAAAGAGAGCTGTTCCATCTTTCCCTGCCCCTTTCATTAGCTCATCAATGCCTCCAGGATGAAAATCCAGGTACGGTGTAACATTGTATACCTTGCCTGAAAACCAAAGTACAAAAATGCATGTGTATATGACTTAATCGTTTGAATGCCGAATGTTAAAGTGCAATGGTCCACCATCATTCAGTAAGTTTTTAGCAGATTATGAATGATAAACAGTGCAGACCCTGATCAGATGGCTCCTCAAATGACAGCACACTTATTTCCTGCATTCAAATAATTAAATTCAGCGCAAAATAAACTTTGAATGACAAAACAATGCAGACCCTGATCAGAGGGCTCCTCAAATAGCAGCAAATTTCTTTCCCACATTCAAATAGTTATATTCAGCTCAAACTGAACATTTCTTCACATATCTTAATTTATTTTATCAATATTTGTTACTATACACAACTGTCTGTTTCATTATTCTTGTCATTTACTGCAATTCTCAAAACACATTTTCCTCTGTTTAATTTTATTCTGATAAGGTACCTAAAAATTTGATCCAAACTGTTAGCGAAGATTGTTGTTCACCATTAGGAAAAACTTTGCAATGCTCCCAAAGTCTTGATCTACAATATTTATTTAAAAGAAGCTTCTTGCATTTTTTGTAAACAGGTGGTTGCTTAACCCTTTCCCTCATATAAACGTGTTTTCATGCATTTGCAAACAGAGTAGACCCAGATCAGACGGCTCTGTTTGCTAATAGAATTTGAAAGATCTGTTTCTTTGCTTTCTAAAATGTCTACAATGGTCCATCTTTCATATTTATTTATAACTATTTTGTTAATGAATCTTCAGTAGGTATTGAAATTTGGGCTAAATATAGAACAGGGAAAGGGTTAATGCACAATGAAAGCACAAGGAAGTGCCTAGGGGAGCTTTCTGCATTGTTTTCTGTCTGCATTAAGTTACCATCTGTATTTTGAAAAACCTGTATGGTTTTTTTTAATGGTTTCTATATAGGGTTTAGTTCTTTACTGATCATTAGTCCCCAAAAGAAGTAAAAGGTGTTTATTAGAGTGGGGGCATTTATGTTTATTAGGGATAATAAGATCTATTCAAGCCTTTTCAGGACAATTCTCTAATCACACCCTTACCCTGCTGTGAAAAAATGTCTTCTTAAATTTGAATCTAGTACTATATCGATAAAGATTTTTTGAAAAATTATTGACAAAGTGCCAAACAGTTTGGATTCTGATATAAGACATAGAATTAACTGGCCATAAGCTGTTTGCAAATACGGGTCAGGAAGAGAGAGGCTCAGACAGCAGGGTAAGAGCTAATATCTATAAAAACAGGTCTTGATTTTCCATCCTGATTGTAGAGGAGAGCAGTAATGATCTATCTAAATCTCTTTATTTCTCAGACAAATCTTATCTCACCGATACTTAAATGAACCACCTCGTAGAGGCAATTCTAAGGAGAATAAATAAGATAGTATTTGACAGAGAAATATAGAACGTATGTTACCTAAATGCTCTCAACCCTTATGCATGCAGGAAACATGCAGGGACCCCTCTAAACAGGGTCTGTATTCTTTGTCACTAAAAATCCTCTTGCAAATTATGTGTATACCCTTTTATACTGAATACAGTGAAACCTTAACCCTTTGCATGTTCTATGTTTATTCCAAATTTCAATACTTACTGAAATTAAATATTCATGGACAAAATTGTTATAATGAAATATGGAAGGTGGAACATTGTAGCCATTTTAGAGAGAAAAGAAACAGATCTATCAAATTCCATTAGTAAACAGAGTAGACCCTGATCAGACAGCTCCTATAGGAGCCATCTGATCTGGGTCTACTCTGTTTGAAAATGTGTTTGTATAAGGGAAAGGGTTAAGCAACCATCAAAAAGAAGTCTAATTATGGGACTGTATAGCAGGTGGAAGCTTAATGCAGGTCAAAAGTAATGCAAAAAGCTCATGTGGGAGCTTTCTGCATTACTTTTGCCATACATTAAGCAATCTACTGCTATTTAAGACTCCTATGTTCAATAAATTTATGGGCGCTAAAGACATGTATCTACTGTACACTCTGTAGTTAACCCATTACCTCATAGGCTATTTTTAGATCCAACCTCTTTGAATAAATCTACCAAAAAGGAGCATTAACTAGAGAAAAGGAAAATTTTAGAATTCTATAGTTTTGAAACCATTGTGATAAATACTGTAGATCATTTGCTCCTATAGGAGCAAATGCTCTATTTATCACAATGGTTTCAACAGGTGAAAGGCGTAGAAAGGCGTATTTACCGAGGAAAGGGTTAAACAATGATGGCCCATTCCCAGGGCTATAAATAAGGTGTGTACTGATCTTGGAGTCAGTTTCCATCATACAATTAACCCCCCTTCCCTGTTCTATATGTATTCCAAATGTCAATACCTACTGAATATTCATGGTAAAAATAGTTATAATGAAATATTTAAGGTACAACATTGTAGCCATTTTAGAAACAAAAGACAGATCTATCAAATTCCATTAGCAAACAGAGCAGACCCTGATCAGACAGCTCTTCTAGGAGCCGTCTGATCTGGGTCTACTCTGTTTGCAGATGCGTGAAAACATGTTTATATGAGGGTTAACACTACCTTTGAAGCTATTAATAATTGTCTGACATAATAAGACTATCCAGTAACAATACAAACAACCTGTAAAATAGAAAATCTGTAACTGAAGTTCTTAGTTTGATTTTGATAACCGGACCATATTTCAATATTAACCGGTTGTGTCAGTTAATTCCAAGTGTTTCCAATTGCATTTGAGAGACAAGGTGTATATATATGAAAGACCAAACCTACTGACCTCGTAATGCAATCCAGGCATCTCCCTCCTTGTTGTGTTTCTTCAATTCCTCTAGCGACACATCAAACCTCCGGCCTCCCACACTGGTCAGGTCCTTCCCACTACGACCCAGTCGTATCCAGTCCATCAACGAGTGACCAGGCTTCAGGTGAACCTGTCAAATATTAACAAGAGATGTCACAGTCACGTGACAAATGCCCCCAAAAATTGTACCCTGTGACCTTGACCTTTGACCCATGTACCAGGGAGTTGAACGCGACACATCGTCTCTGTCTGGTGAACATTTGTGGCAAGTTATATTGAAATCCACTGATAGATGAAGAAGTTACAGACCGGACACGAATTTGGGACGGATGGAAGGACGGACGGACGGACAGTTGGACAATGCGATTACTATATGCCCGCCTTTGGGGGCATATAAATTACAGTCATGGTATTGTGATACAAATTTACAAGCTACAATTATGATTAAAGGATGCAGATGCCCCAATTTGCCATTTTCACTATTTCACAACTGTGTAACTTTGTATTGTAACAACAAAGTCTCAAATTTCTGTTAACCCATTCCCTCATAGGCTATTTTTAGATCCGACTTCTTTGAATAAATCTACCATAAATTTTGTACCGAATCTTATAAAACGAAACAAATAGGGCAAAAATTCTGCCAAAAATTATCAAAGCTCCATAGGAGCAAATGCTCTATTTATCACAATGGTTTCAAAATAACATAATACAAAAGTTTTCCTTTTCTCCAGTCAATGCTTCTTTTCAGTAGATTTATTCAAAGAGGTTGGGTCTAAAACATAGGTCTAACATAGGGGTCTTCAAAAACAAGTGGTTGCTTAGTGTAGGTCAAAATTAATGTGTTCTGCATATTTGCACTGCATTAAGCTACCTCCTGTTTTAAAATCCAGAATTAGGCTTCTTTTGAGTGGTCATATCAGTGAGAATTTACTGTGTTTAATCCTCAAATGTAAAGACCAAACTATATATAACCCTGTCCTTGTTGCATAATTATTCAAAACAAGAGCCACGTGCGGCGCCAACGCTCGTCTGAAAAAAAATAATTTGGTGCTTGTCCAGCTAAATTAAACATTTTTGAAAAACATAAAGGGCCATAACTCCATTTTTTTAAAATCAAGAGTTATGGCTCTTATGTAGGGACCTTCCCCTCAATGAGATCTACTAACCTGTGAAGTTTCATGTTGATAACTCTTATACTTTTCGAGTAATGAGCTACATTAAAGTTTTTGCATGACAACGGCGTCAACGACAATGCCTACGTCTCAGTGATCACAATAGCTCGACTTTTCTTTGAAACATGAATATTTTTTAGCTGAATATTTATAATTGCAAGCTGGATTTTTTGTATTTGTAGAAACTGTATAATTGAGCTATTATAATTTTAAGCAAACGGAGCAGATCCTGATCAGACAGCACATGTAGGGGCTGTCTGATCTGGGTCTACTCTGTTTGCAAAAGTGTGAAAAGGTGTTTATATGAAGGAAAGGGATAATGAACTTTTTTTCTTGATTTATTTCTTGTCCGGATGATTTTTCCGTATGATATTAACTCTTCGCAAATTAAGTAAATTATTTCCAGTTGTAAAATGGCTGTCAGCTATTATTCTTAACAATATTTTTCTTATATTTCTCTTCAAATATACAGAATGTCGAACAGTTTCGACCCTGATGAGACGCCAAGTTACTCGCTGTCTCATCTGGATCCAAGCTGTTTGCATATAGGTAGTCACATATTCGCCACTGGCTTGCACAGAGTTAATTTTCTTTCGCTGTATCTGTACTAAATATGCGTCATGATGTGACTGACAGCTCTTTACTCTGCTAATAAATATATCAGTATATATGCCAGATTGGCTGCCATGCAGATTTCCAGTACAGCTTTTTTCTGGCAACCAGCATTGATTATTGTTCTCTTACCGAGCCTAAGCTGCTTCATAAAGATATGAAATAGAACTTTTTTACTTCAGAGCACTAGCGATTTGGGTGTTCACACTGTAACCATAAACAAATATTTTATTTTTTTTGGTTATTTTTAACCCTTTCCCTGTTCTATGTTTATTCCAAATTTCAGTACTTAGTGAATATTCATAGACAAAATAGTTACAATGAAATAGGGAAGGTGGGACTTTGAAGTCGTTGTAGAAAGTAAAGAAACAGATCTATCAAATCCAATTAGCAAACAGAGCAGACCCTGATCAGACGGCTCCAATAGGAGCCGTCTGATCTGGGTCTTCTCTGTTTGCAAATGTGTGAAAAGGTGTTTATTTTCTGATTTATGCAGATATTTTAACCCTTTACCTGATAGAGATACCTTTTGACGCCTTTACGAAAAGAGTACACCCAGATCAGATGGCTCCTGTGGGAGCCACCTGATCTGGGTGTACTCTGTTTGCTGATGGAACAAGATAGATCTGATTCTATAGTTTCTACCAATATAAAAACATCCTGGGTATATATGCCATTATAAATATTATTCTTACATAAAAATTCAACTGGGAAAGGGTTAAATGGCTACAGAACTACAGATTATCTCTGAATTCCAAGATACTGAACAAAACCTGTGGTCCACATAAGATGCGTAAATTAAAACATTTCCAAGAATAACTTCTTTATTGCTCCACCAAACCCTATCTTGTGACCACTCTTTTGAATAATCTCAAAGAGACAATTCTAAAGAGTGGTCACAACATAGGGTTTGGTGGAGAATGAACGATCCTAGTACAGTGAAACCCAGCTAATGCGACCACTTAATAAACAGCCACTGATGTCGTCTAAAGCAGGTGGTTGCTTAATGCAGGACGAAAGTTATGCAGAAAGCTCCTATAGGAGCTTTCTGCATAACTTTCGTCCTGCATTAAGCTACCACCTGCCTCTGCCACCCAGAATTATGCCCGTTTTTGGTGGTCGCATTAGCGGAGTTTTACTGTATTTTAATACATACCTTTATCTTTTGCTCTGCAAAACATATGAAAAATAATAAGACCTAGATTATTTTTCATACATCATAGTTACACTAACCTTGTTTCTGCTGCCCTGTGAGGAGGTGGAGATCCGCTGGGGCGAGGCAACAGATGGGAACGAGGCCTGCGGCACTCCAAGATTCTGACTGCCCATGTCTGTGTCTACGTCTAACACCTGCTTGTCTGTACTTGAGCTACAAGTATAAAAATAAACTCAAATTTAATGAACTCTGATGAAGCCTCCATGAATGATTGATATTCCTCCTAAAATTATCTGGCCACTCAATGTCCAGGGTTTGAGTCTGATTTTTACAATGGACCAAAACCTTCAATCTGACTTGCTGTAGTCTGGTCTATCCTAGGAAAAATGTTTTTTGTTTCATATACAAGCGAACATCTAGGAGTGTCAGGGCAACATATGGAGGTGTCAGAGCTGAAGACAAGGAGTGTTTAGCAAGTCTAGATAAAAGACAGGGGTTGGCTAAGAAATACAAGAGGGCCATGATGGCCCTGATATCGCTCACCAGATATCGCTCCTATTATAAGGAGCATTCTGTTTTACTTTCACCTTGCTTTAAGCAGCCACCTGCCCTAAATACCAACTAAATAACACAATTTAGTGGCCGTTACAGAGAGGTTTTACTGTTATATTTATATGGTAATAACATTTTAAGTCCTTATACTCAACCAGAAGAGATGGAATTATTTTGTCTCATTTTGTCTGAGCAATTCAATTAGATACATACATGTAATTATATTAGTTAAATTCTTTCTGTGATCACTACTGCAAACAGTTTAGATCCAGATTAGAGATTCTGAGTAAGTTTCAGGATCCAAACTGTTTGTTGCTGTGCTTGTGTTTTCTGAAACATGAAGGGAAAAAATAAAAATTGTAGCAGACAAGAAATTTTGTAGCGGACAACATTTAGCAGTGAAAGAATTAAAAGGCAATAACTTGAAGCTTAATGAATTCATAAACTGCTTAAATCCATATTGCAGACATGATTTAACTCATTCTCTCCTAGGTTATTTTTAGACCCAACCTCTTTGAATGTATCTACCGAAAAGGAGCATTAAATAGAGGAAAGGAAACATTTTTTAATTTTGTAGTTTGAAACCATTGTGATAAATAGAGCATTTGCTCCTATAGGAGCAAATGCTGTATTTATCACAATGGTTTCATAAAGTGACTTCTACAGATGCGCAAAAATGCGTCACTAGGGGATAATGTGTTAACCCTTTCCTGAATGAATATTCACATAAGACATGAAGATACCATCAATAGTTATTGGTTTATTTTTATAATATGGCAAACAAACACATGAAATTTTGACCCATGGATGGCAGAAACAGTAGAATGAGAACTATATAATTCCTACAAGAGCTGTCTGGTCTGGGGCTACTCAGTTGGCAAAGGTGTTATAAAGCAACTCTATCAGGGTTAACAGAATTTACTGGGATTGCAGTGCATGCCTTGTAACCATAAAATAAGGAAGGAGAAATGATTAAAATACATGTACATGTACTTGATGAAAAACAATTTAGTTATGAACCATTTAACTCTTGGAATGCTGAATTTTCAAGATCAAAATGGTCCACCATTGTTTAATGGTAAAGTTTATGCAACATGAAAGGATTCAATTTGCTAGGAAAGTTTGAATGACAAACAGTGCAGACTTATATCAATCTAATTCTTTTGATCTGGGTCTACAAAATACAGTAGAACCTGTCTTAAGCGTACATCAAAAAGAGGTCTAATTATAGGTATGTAAGAGAGGTGGAGCTTAATGCAGGTCAACAGTAGTGCAGAAAACTCCTATAGGAACTGTCTGCATTACTTTTACCCTGCATTAAGCAACTGTCTGTTCAATAAATAAATGGCCGCTTAACACATTTACCCCAAGGTGACGCATTTTTGCGCCTCTATAAAATTCACATTTTGAAACCATTGTGATAAATAGAGCATTTGCTCCATAGGAGCAAATGCTATATTTATCACAATGATTTCAAGACCGGTGTAACAGGCCCCGGGGGAAAAACTGGCCAGGGGGAAAGATAGGACTGTTACTGGTTCTAAAACTCTCCTTTTCTATAGTTTATGCTCCTTTTCGGTAGATTTGTTCAAAGAGGTTGGGTCTAAAAATAGCCTAGGAGAGAATGAGTTAAGACAGGTTCTACTGTAACACTTTCACTGCCACAGTTGCCAGAAAGTGACTCAAAGAGCTTCCTGTAGTCAGTAAATCTGTGATCACCATTGCAAAACAGCTTGCCGATCCAAGCGACTTGGCATCTCATCAGATTCCAAACTGTTCGACACGGCAATTAGTGTTTCAAGAAACACTAGAAGGCAAGTCCACTTTGCACCTTAATACATGATAATGTTAACAGATGAAACTTTATTTGATGTAAAAACCGTTTCTTGTTATCTGAATGTAAAGGGGTATTTAAACCCTTTCCTTCATGTAAACTCTTTTTCATGCCTTTGCAAACAGAGTAGACCAATAGGAGCCATCTGATCAGGGTCTACTCTGTTTGCTTATGAAATGATAATAGACCTTCTGACTCTAGTCTACAGTTTCTACCAATAATAGATCTGACTCTACAGATTCTACCAATACCAAGATCTCCTTTGTACGATATGCCATTAAAAAAATCAGCCGATAAATGTTCATTATGTCATTATTTCTTACATGAATATAAAAAAAAGAGTAAAGTACCTAGTTATAGTCTACTTTCAGTCCGAATGACCGCTCAGCCGACTACAATTACTCCCCTGGTCATTGGCCTACAATATTGAGCACTGCTAACATATGGCACAATCATGCAGCCGCAGTACCGGCAAGTTACCGTCACAGGTACCCATTTTAACCCCTGGGTGGAGAGGAGGTGCGGGTAGGAGACGGAAAAGCGTCTCTGAAATTTCCGGGAGGGACCGGGGTTTGGACCCCGGATTGATAATCAAGCGTGTTACCACTAGACCACCGCACACCAAAATATTCAACAGAGAAAAGGTTCACCATGCAGTCAAAATGTGTTTGGTTTGGTATACTATTATTGGTATCTCGTGTTTTGTTAGCAGCTGTTTCAAGTTATTAACATGTTCAATATTGCACTAATCTAATGTGTTTGACAGAGAGCTTAACCCATTCCCTGTTCAATATTCATAGAAAAAAATAGACTACTGTCGAGGAAGGGCCCAGCGTAGGAGGTATCGTATATGCCTGCATATTGTAAGCCTGATTTTCCAGAATAATTGAATATGTATGTAATTTGCTTAACTGAGAACTCTTGCTAGGTACTTAAATAATAAGTATATAGTGAGCAAGTTTGATAGAAATCGGACCAATCTTTCAGAAGATATGTCACAGAAACAATCCATAAATATGTGCAGAATATGCCAACCACAGAACCCGTGCGAGGTACATGTACTTGGATATCAAGTACACTGAGCAAGTTTGGTGAAAATTGGACCATTCCTTGAGGAGATATTGTGCAGAATCCAATTGGCTAATCAGGTTACAGCAGCCTGAGTGAAAATGCCTGAAAAAAGTCAACAGATCGACCGATAGACAAAAATTCAAAGGAGCATAACTCTGTAAGAAAAACGATAAACAGCAAAACTATTATTGGATGCACATGTTCTCTATGATAAAGCATCATGTCAAGTGTGAGAAACTGCGCGGAATAAAAGTCAACAGACAGACCAACACAAAACTTTTAAACAAAGGGGCATAACTTTGTAAGAAAATCAATCAGCTGGACAACTATAATTAGATGTGCATGTCCATTTTATGACAAAGCATCATGTCAAGTTTCATTGGATTCCAGTCAGTAGTTGCTGAGAAACCGCGCGGAAAAAAGTCAACCGACAGACCGAGATTCAAAGGGGCTTAACTCTGTAAGAAAATAGATTTACTGTAAAACTATTATTGGATGCGCATGTCCTCTTCATGATAAACTATCGTATGAAGTTTCGTACGATTCCAGTCTGCAGTCACTGAGAAACTGTGCAGAATAAAAGTCAACAGACAGACCAACACAAAATTCTAAACAAAGGGGCATAACTTTGTAAGACAAGCAAACAAGAGGGCCAGAATGGCCCTGAAGCGCTCACCAGACAATCAGGAGAAGATTTTCAAAGTTTTCACTTTATGTTTCTATTGAAAGCTGGCTACTCCTGGGGCAGGGCCAATTTTGACCACAGGGGCATAATTTATATAACATTTGTAGAGGACCTGAACATGAAGCTATGTGCCAAATATGAAAGTTATGAACCTTCCAGTTTCAGAAGATTTTCAATGTTTTTACTATATATTTTTATTGAAAACTGACCACCCCTCGGGTGGGGCCAATTTTAATCCCAGGGGCATAATTTAAACAAGGCCATACAAAGTTCTGACTAAAGGCGATCAACTGTTCTTCTGAACGGGTATGTGTACCCTAGCATTCCAAACTGATTTTTTGCATTTGAATATTATTATAAATTATTACATAATAATTGCATAATCATAAGTATAACTTAACAGTTTCAAGTAATACAATTTCATGTTAAAAAATATTTCATAATTTATTTGAAATCTTTAATTTGGCATTCTGGAGTCTTTACATGATTTACCCTTCTTCTGAACTGCAGGGCAGGTTATAATAATATCATAATGCCAATCACTATTATTAATTAACCCTTCCCTCATACAAACGTGTTTTCACATTTTTGAAAACAGAGTAGACCCAGATCGGATGCCTCCTATAGGAGCCATCTGATCAGGGCCTGCTCTGTTTGTAAATGGAATTTTATACATCTGTTCCTTAAGTTTCTAAAATGGCTACAATGTTCCACCTACTATATTTCATTATAACTATTTTGTAGATGAATATTCAGTAGGTTGTGAAATTTGGAAAAAAAATGACTACAATGTTCCACCTTCCATACTTCATTTTAACTATTTTGTTCATGAATATGCAGTAGGCATTCAAATTAATAATAAACATAGAACAGGCAAAGGGTTAAGGCACAGAGCTCCAGCACCAGATACAGGTGACCTAAAAATAGCCACTGGTCATCTATCCCACTGCTTGACTGGATGACCTATTTATGAGCAAAGAGAAGATGCTTAAAATCGCAGTCAGCTATAAGTTTGCTAGAAAACTGTCCGCCATGGAGTGAAGCCAATTTTGACCACAGGAGCATAATTTATATAACTTTTGTAGAGAACCTGAACATGATGCTATGTGCCAAATATGAAGGCTGAGAACCTTTCAGTTTCAGAGGAGATGATATTCAAAGTTTTCACTATATGTTTCTATAGAAAACAATGCACCCCTGGGGTGGGGCCAATTTTGACCCTAGGGACATAATTTATATAACTTTTGTAGAGGACCTACAGATGATGCTATGAGCCAAAGATGAAAGCTGAGACCCCTGTAGATTCAGAGGAGAAGATTTTTAAAGCTTGAAATTGTTGACGCCCGACGACGGACGACGGACGACGACGGACGACGGACATCAGGCGATCACAAAAGCTCACCCTGAGCACAAAAGTGCTCTGGTGAGCTAAAAATGCGGAAACCACATTAAAGCCGGATTTTTCAACTGAAAGACCTTCACCCAAGCTATCTCACACAGCATACCAAATATTAATTGTCTAGCATATGTAGTTCAGAAGTTATAA
The DNA here is from genome assembly GCA_963576725.1 of Azorinus chamasolen. Classification (NCBI taxonomy): domain Eukaryota; kingdom Metazoa; phylum Mollusca; class Bivalvia; order Cardiida; family Solecurtidae; genus Azorinus; species Azorinus chamasolen. The sequence continues at coordinate 37,133,765 of OY755237.1, read as the reverse complement.
CAAAATTTTAATGACAGCCAAGTTTTCAAAATAATGACCTTGACCATGACCTGATTTCAGGTATCTTTATGTCATCTGTAAGGTCCTCTATATATCCAGTTGTGCCTACAATACTTGAGAAGTTATGCTCCAGACAAAATATAGCTTCTGAAAAGTAACTAAGGAGAATAACTCTCTCAAAAATGAATTTAGAGTTACAACCCTTGTTGACTGCACATCCTCTCATCACCTTCTATCCATATAAAAAGTTTCACAGTTGTGCCTACAATACTTGAGAAGTTATGCTCAGGACAAAAAATTGCTTCTCAGAAAAGTAACTAAGGGGAATAACTCCCTCAAAAATGAATTTAGAGTTACAACCATTGTTGACTGCACATCCTCTCATCACCCTCTATTCATATATAAAGTTTAACAGTTGTGCCTATAATAATTTAGGAGTAATGCTCCAGACAAAAATGCACTTTTGAAATTTCCACTGCATGACTCTATCATCCGCCTCGATTAACCCTTCACTTGCTATTCACGTCAATATACCTACCTGTAAATAGTGAAGACCCAGATGAGACAGCTCCTGCAGGAGCTGTCTCATCAGGGTCTGCACTATTTACAAATCCATTGTGTAACCAGGACACTCCACAGCAGTGATTGCACAGAAAAATAATTGCAGACAGTGAAGATATATGTAATTATACAACAGGGCGTGGGTAAAGAAGAAGAAACGATTTTTTAAAATTCAGCCAGAGAAGGGTTAAGAACTACATGTAGAACATGGAGTTTGTTCCAATCATGGAAATGCTCAGTCTCAAACAAATCTCTGAATTTAATGAAGATACCCTAACTGTTTTCAGACAGACCAACATAAGCAATAGTGCAGACACAGATCGAACTCCTGCACTATTTACTCAGTACTACATGTAAGTCAATCTAATTCTGTTATCAAAGTGGTGACAAATTGATTTATTCAGCTATATATCAAGGGTAGTTAGGATACATGTACCACTTTTTAACCCTTTCAACCCTGAACTATCAAAGTGGAAACTCCCATCAGTGTTTAACCCTTTCCCTGTTCTATGTTTATTCCAAATTTCAATACCTATTGAATATTCATGGAGAAAATAGTTACAATGAAATATGGAAGGTGGAACATTGTAGCCATATATGAAAGAAAAAAAAAATATCTTTCAAATTCTAATAGCAAACAGAGTAGACCCTGATCAGATGGCTCCTCTAGGAGCCGTCTGATCTGGGTCTACTCTGTTTGCAAATGCTTGAAAACACGTTTATATGAGGGAAAGGGTTAAGTATAGAGTCCACTCAGAATGAAAGGCATGAACTTGCTAGAGGATTTTGAATGACAAACAGTGCAGACACTGATCAGACGGCTCCTCTACATGTCCTCATATCTAAGTGTCTACACTGTTTACTAACGACAGTGCATGCATGTCTCAGGTTGAAATGGTTAAGCTCCATTATCACTAAGCATGTCTGAATCCATAAATTGTTACCATGTAATGGCCTCAAATGAGCTGTTGGATTCCATAAAGTTTCAATCATGCATTTTAAATGACAGAAATGTGAATTTACAGCCAGATTTATTCAAATGAATGTGTTCTACCATATTCTGTTCAAAGCCAGACCAAGATCAATAAGATGTATATGTACATGAATATAAATTATTTTTAACCCTTTCCCTGATATAAACATGTTTTCACGCATTTGCAAACAGAGTAGACCCAGATCAGACGGCTCCTAGAGGAGCCGTCTGATCAGGGTCTACTCTGTTTGCTATTAGAATTTGAAAGAGAGGTGTCTTCACTTTCTATAATGACTATAATGTATCACCTTCCACATTTCATTTTATCTATTTTGTCCATGAATATTCAGTAGGTATTGAAATTTGGAATAAATATAAAACAGGGAAAGGGTTAAATGTCTCTTAACTCTTTCAGTGTGGTGAACAAGTGTACAGGCATTTGCAAACAGTGTAGATCCAGATCCCAGATAACCCCTTTGATCAGGGTCTGCACTGTTTGTCATTCATCCTCTAGCAAAATTTAATTTAACCCTTCACTCCATAAATATGCCTTTCTACATGTTTGCAAAAAGGGCAGACCCAGATCAGATGGTTCCTATAGGAGTCATCTGATCAGGGTCTGCTCTTTTTGCTTATGATATAATATAGGTATGATTCCACAGTTTCTGACATGGCCGAAAGTTCCTGTATCAATGTGCAATTCGAGGGCTTGGTGCAAAACTATTGTAACTCCTTCACTTACAATAGTTTTGCACCAAGCCCTCAAATTATAATAATTAATCTATTTAATGTTTATGATGTCACAATTTTTTTACATAAATATTCATGGAGTAAAGGGCTATTAAGCCTTACACACCGCAAGGACTCTATGGAACAACACCAGACAGCTCATTCCACCAAATATATGAATGTAGGAAATAATAAAAATGCCACTGGAAAATATGCCACTGGAAATATGCCACTGGAAAAAAATGACACTGGAATAAATGCCACTGGAAAAAAATGCCACTCTTATTTGCTATTTCTTTTTCTTTTTTAAAAATCCTTGAAGTTATTTTACAGTCAGTCAACCTGTGTTATACGCAGCTACTTGTCATTAGCATTTTTAGCCTCCTTGACTGTCTGCTTAAGAATGCCACTGTGTTGTTTTTGAAACTTTTTTTCGTGATTCTTTTATAGTTTTAATTAGTGGAGACCCAGTTCAGGCCTAGTAGATTGGGTCTTAGATGAGGCCTCACTTTTGTTTGCCTCATCTGGATTCAAACTGTTTGCAACGGTCTTCAAAATTCATTCTTGCACAAAACGTGCTGTTGTAGTCCCGCTAGACCATGTATTAACGAGGCGATTCTCGTGCTCACGCGCTGTTGTTGACCGGTTTTAATTATACCTATTCGGGGCCTAATGTAAACAACGGACGCCAACGCTATAGCGTTTTGGCCTAATCTAGATGAACGGTGCGAGTATTTCAGGGCCCGACAATGAACTGCTTTTAGTGATAGACATATAAATGAAATCCCGTGTAAACGGTATTTGATACAATCGTGGAGTGACGTCAGAAAGAAAAGAGTGGCCCGGAAACTGCATAAATCGAACGAACGGAAGTGTCAAAGAAGTGTATAGTTTTGCTTGTATTTGGAAGAAATAAATTGATGCAGGAAAGCAGAAAATGGGTTTATGCAAGAATAGCGTTAATACACGTTTGTTTTCGGGCAATAACATCTGCAGTGTCCCTTGGAAATGTTGTTGCCCTCGCCCTACGGGCTCGGGCCAACAACAGTTCCTCGGGACACTGCAGATGTTATTGCCCGAAACAACGTGTATTAACCCTCTATTGCTAGCAGGCATCTGGATCTACACCTGTGTGCAATGTAAATAGATATATTTTTATGGGTGATAAGCGTTGTTAGTGTGTTTGTTAGATATTTAGGATATGTTCATCAAACAGACAAACAGTGCAGATCCAAACCATAATGCTCCATTGTGAACCTCATGATCTGGATCTACACTGTGTGCAATGTAAACAGACAACGTAAGTTTTAATGGGTGATAAGTGCTGTTAGTGCGTTTGTTATATATTTAGGATATGTTCATCAAATAGACAAACAGTGTAGATCCAAACCATAAGGCTCCATTTTGAACGTCATGATCTGGCTCTACACTGTGTGCAATGTAAACAGACAACGTAAGTTTTTATGGGTGATAAGTGCTGTTAGTGCGTTTGTTATATATTTAGGACATGTTCATCAAATAGACAAACAGTGTAGATCCAAACCATACGGCTCCATTTTGAACCTCATGATCTGGCTCTACACTGTGTGCAATGTAAATTGACTACATAATTTTAGTGCTTTGGTGTGTTTGTACTACATGAAGGATATATGTTCATCAAATAGACAAACAATGTAGATCCAAACCATAAGGCTCCATTTTGAACCTCATGGTCTGGATCTACACTGTGTGCATAATAACATAAACAAGAGGGCCTGAAAGGCCCTGACATCGCTCACCAGACAATCAGAGGAGAAGATTTTCAAAGTTTTCACTATGTGTTTCTATAGAAAACTACCCGGCACTGGGGCGGGCAAATTTTGACCCAAGGGGCATCATTTATGTAACTTTTGTAGAGGACCTCACATGAAATTTTTTTAAGAAAATGAAAACATATTACAATGTCAATCTAAAGAAGGGCATGCACAAAAGTATGTAAACCCTCTCCCTGGGCAAATTGGTTGAATTTCAGAAAGAATAAATTAATCTATACATGTACTTATGATATTCAAAATTTCAGATATTTTCATTACACCTTCATGAGTTATTATTATTCATATCTTAATTTATTTTCAACCCTTCCCCTGTTCTATGTTTATTCAAAATTTAAATATCTACTGAATATTCATGGACAAAATAGTTATAATGAAATATGGAAGGTGGGACAGTGTAGCCATTTTAGAAAGTAAAGAAACATCTTTAATATTCCATTAACAAACAGAGCGGACTCTGATCAGACAGCTGCTATAGGAGCCATCTGATCTGGGTCTGCTCTGTTTGCAAATGTGTGAAAAGGTGTTAACATGAGGGAAAGGGTCAGTAAACATATTATAAGTATAAATAAAAGTACACAAAATGAAAATAATGTAATGCAATTTGCACTATATCATATCATAAGCAAACAGCAGATTGAACAGATGGCTACTACATAAGCCATCTAATCAGGGTCTACTCTGTTTGCGAAGGTGTAGAAAGGCCTATTAATGGAGTAAAGGGTTAATTGTCCTAATTAATGTGCAACAGGCGACATCTAACTATAACAACTTTCTTTGTTTGGGTCTGCAATATTACTGCAGATCTAATAACAACAAAGGAGGCAATCCAGTTGTTATCAAAAAGGGAGATAACCTACCTTTAAATGTATGCTAAAAATAGACACCAGTAAATGTTTAACTAGAGATATGCCTGTCTCCCTTAACTGGCTTGCAACTGCAAGCTTGTTGCAAACTTAATCCTAGCCAAATTTTTTTTAATGAGCTTGCGATTTAGGTTTGGATTAGCTAGCATTTAGCCCTGGTTATATACAAGTTTAGTGAACCAAGAAAACCCATCCATATGCATAAATGATCTGCAATTATCCCTAGTCAATATGCTTATGGCTGATCACTCATTCTTCAAAGGTCCTATACCTTAAGCCTGCTAATATTACACAAGCTACTTGCTTTGGGTTTTTTTAGCATTTATAATAACCTTTGCAAACAGTCTGGATCAAGTCTGGATCAAGATGAGATACAAAGTAACTTGGCATCTCATCAGGGTCCAAACTGTCTTTCACTATGACATTTGTTTTTTAAAAGATATGGAAGGAAACAACTTTTGCAGCTCTATTTACCACAATGGCTTCAAATCTACACAATTCTGAAATGTTCAAAGAAACAGGATCTAAAAATAGTCTATGAGGGAATGGGTTAAAAACAGTGTGAACAAACAGACACTAATTCTGAAGCAGACAACTTCATAGAGTTTTGACCAGGAACTTGCCCTCTCAAGTGATTGCATAACAGAATCTGATGGAGTGCTAGCTCAGAGGAACCTTTATAGTGTAAGTCAATTTTAAAGTATAACCAACAGGGCAGGGCCAATTTTAACCTCAGAACTATGATATTAACCACTGTCAATAAGGTCTACTAAGTTAATCTATACACCAAATATCTAAGCTCTGTGACATGTAGTTTTTGACAAGAATTTTTTTGAAGTTTTCCCCATGCATAACCTAAGTGAGCCCAGCATTCTGCTACTTGTACAGAAAACAACAGTCAGCTAGAGAAAACTGGCCACCCCTGGGACCGTAGCGGGGCCAATTTTGACTCCAGGGAGATAATTTATATAACTTTTGTAGAGGACCTATAGGTGATGCTATGTGCCAAAGATGAAAGCTGAGAACCCTGTAGATTCAGAGGAGAAGACTTTTAAAGGTTCAAATTGTTGACGACTGACGACGCACGACGCACACCGCACGACGGACGACGCACGCCGACGGACGACGGACATCAGGCGATCACAAAAGCTCACCCTGAGCACTTTGTGCTCTGGTGAGCTAAAAAGGGAAAAAAAGAGATAAAAATAACTAGACCTAACTAAAAAAAAGGGTGGCATTTTTTCCAGTGACATTTATGCCAGTGGCATTTTTTCCACTTGATGGTGGCATTTTTTCCAGTGGCATATTTTCAAGTGGCATTTTTTCCGCACACCAAATATATATATGACATTCAAAGGGTTAGCCTTTCCATATAAACGCTTTTCCTACAGGAGCTATCTGATCAGGGACTGATTGGTTTGCTTATGATAATGCAATCCACGTTATCTGAACATCATGCACAACTAATCATCAATATCAATCATCCATGCATATATAAAGAAATTCCACTGAATAATAAAAGGAGGAATTAGCTGGACATGCATTTGTTCAAAGTAACCTAAACTTCATGCAACAACGAGATATAATCAAAGTACTGATAGTACTGAAGGGATCTGTGTTTTTGGAAAGAACGTGTGTTATTCAGTAGAACCTCTCTAAACCGGACGAATATAAACATTATGACTGGGCATTAAAGACTGCTGTATGCTGACCAACTATACAAAAAGCTCCGGCAGAAGTTTCCGTATCGCTGTCAGCCTGCATCAAGCAGCCACCTGTTTTGAATCCTCGAAAATAATGTTTATTTTCTGTTCGGTCTAGAGAGATTCTACTGTATTTGGGTGTTTGTTTGCGAGTTATTTTTTATGTTCCCAGATGCTGAAATCTTATCTGGTGGTAGCTGGCATTTTGCATGTTTTATGTAAATATTTCAAACCCAATTTCCAAATTTGAAGTATAATTTAGTAAAGGTATAAGTTGAACAGTGTCAAGAAATCTTGATCTTCTGAAAACATTATATATAAATATATTTATATAAATGTATACAAAAATAAGTTTAAAATTAATTAAATATTGGAACCTCGCAAACAATTCATGTAGATAATCAAGAATGGTTGTATAGTTTTACAATCTATAATGGCAATCACCTGAAATTGTTAACAGATTTTGAAATGGGAGAAAAAAAGAGTAAATGTATTTATGATGAAAATTTTATTGTAGACAATGTCAAGAAAAAGTATAAAACAGCAAATAAACATATGTTGCAAGTAAAGCATCTGTTTGAAAGTAATTAAACCAGAGCACAAGCGGGTGCCAACGCTTATCTGTTCCATAACCCTGTAAAGACAAACTGAATGAACTTCAAAATAAACTCAGCTTCAAATTTTGTTGCTTAAAACATTTGTATTAAGTTTCATTTATATCATTTTAATATTTTTCCCAGAAAACCACAGACAAACTAAAAGTTGACCGACTAACAAAGCAATGAACACACGAAGTTCAAGGACCATAACTTTTGAATAAAATGACATATCAAAATCCCCGTAATATATGTGAAAATTCATATTAAGGTTTAACCATGTAAAACAATTGAAGTAAATATCATTTCAAATGAAAAAGTTATGGCCATCCTCATATTTGCATAGATTTGCATTATTTTTTTAAGTGCAAGGGCCATAACTCCGAAACATCAAATCAAATGATCTTCAGAATCAACTTAGCTTCAGGTCTTGATGCATTAAACATGTTTATGAAGTTTCATTAATATCTGTCAAACAGTTTTGCCAGAAAACAGTGGACAAACTATTTGCATATATTTGCATTTTTTTTAAGTCAAAGGGCAATAACTCCGAAACAACATATCAAATAAACCTCAAAATCGACTCAGCATCAGATCATGATATATTAAACATTTTTGTGAAGTTTCATCAATATCTCTCAAACAGTTTCCCAGAAAACAGCCGACAAACTATTTGCATTATCTTTTAAGGACAAGGGCCATAACTCTGAAACGAAAATTCAAATGATCCTCAGAATCAATTCAGTTTCAGATCCTGATGCATTAAATATTTGTGTGAAGTTTCATTAATATCTCTCAAATAGTTTTCCCAGAAAACGGCGGACAAACTATTTGCATATTTTTTAAGGACAAGGGCCATCACTCCGAAACGACAAATAAAATGAACCTCAGAATCAACTCAGCTTCAGATCTTGATGCATTTAACATTTGTGTGAAGTTTCATTAATATATGTCAAATAGTTTTCCCAGAAAACAGCGGACAAACTATTTGCATTATTTTTTAAGTAAAAGGGCCATAACTCCGAAACAACAAATCAAATGAACCTCAGAATCAACTCAGCTTCAGATCTTGATGCATTAAACATTTGTGTGAAGTTTCATTAATATCTCTCAAATAGTTTTCCCAGAAAACAACGGACAAACTATTTGCATATTTTTTTAAGGACAAGGGCCATAACTCTGAAATGAAAAATCAAATGAACCTCAGAATCAACTCAGCTTCAGATCTTGATGCATTAAACATTTGTGTGAAGTTTCATTAATATCTGTCAAATAGTTTTCCCAGAACACAGCAGACAAACTATTTTTTAATGTATTTGCATTATTTTTTAAGTAAAAGGGCCATAACTCCAAAACGACAAATCAAATGAACCTAAGAATCTACTCAGCTTCAGATCCTTGATGCATTAAATATTTGTGTGAAGTTTCATTAATATCTCTCAAATAGTTTTCCCAGAAAACAGCGGACAAACTATTTGCATATTTTTTAAAGACAGGGGCCATAACTCTGAAATGAAAAATAAAATGAACCTCAGAATCAACTCAGCTACAGATCTTGATGCATTTAACATTTGTGTGAAGTTTCATTAATATCTGTCAAATAGTTTTCCCAGAAAACAGCGGACAAACAAAATGTTGACGGACGAACGAACGAACGAACGAACGGACGGACGGACGGACGGACAGGGCCACGACAATATACGACCAACTTTATTAGGTGGGCGTATAAAAAAGCTTTGTTTATTAAAACAAGCCAATTTTTGACAAAAATAACAAAAGGCAATAACTCCAAAGACACTGAAGACAGAGTTATGGACATTGTGCACTGCACTTGTGGTCAATGTGTGGTCTATCTGTATGTGAAGTTTGAAGTCAATAGCTTTTATACTTTGAAAGTTATGATCCGGACAAGCCAGATTTTAAAAAAAAAAATAACAAAGGGCAATAACTCCAAAAATACTGAAGACAGAGCTACTAACCGTGTGCACTGTACTTTTGGTGAATGTGATCTATCTCAATATGAAGTTTGAAGTCAATAGCTTTTATATGTTTGAAGCTATGAGTCGGACAAACCAGATTTTCACTAGAATAACAAAGGGCAATAACTCCTGAAATAATGAAGACAGAGTTATGGACCTTGTGCAAAGCATTTGTGGTCGATGTGTTCTATCTGTACATGACGTTTGAAGTCAATAGCTTTTACACTTTGAAAGTTATGATCCGGACAAGCTAAATTTTGAGAAAAATAAACAAGGGCAATAACTCCAGAAGTACTGAAGACAGAGTTACGAACATTGTGCAATGCATTTGCAGTCCATGTGATCTATCTGTATATGAAGTTTGAAGTCAATAGCTTTTATACTTTGGAAGTTATGATCTGGACCAATGGACGGACTGACAGACGGGCGGATAGATGAACAGACGGATGGACATGGTTACTCCAGTAAACCCCCCAAAACTTTGTTTGTGGGGATATAAAATACAATGTTCATTATTTTGTAGATTTTAAACCATTAAGATAAATAGAGCATTTGCTCCTTTGGAGCAAATGCTCTATTTATCACAATGGTTTAAAAAAGTGACTTTAACATACTTGTATGCGATGGCAATCTGTCCTAGGAGAATCGGCAATTGTCCTGAATCTCAATTAAATATATTATTTCATGAGTGAACAGAGTAGATCCTGATCTGGACCTACTCTGTTAACAGTTTGCAAAGCCTTAGCCTTATGGAGGAAAGGGTTTACCAAATGCCTTTTCACTTTTGCGAACAGAGTAGATTCTGATCAGACGGCTCCTATAGTTGTTGTCTGATCAGGGTCTGCTCTTCTTTACTTGACCTGACTGTCAGACATGATATAGATATGATTCTATAGTTCTTTTCAGAGTAAAAAATTCCTTAGAAGGTTTATATTAACATTCAGCTTATATAAATATTCATGATACATCAATATTTCTTAAATGAATAATGAACAGGGAAAGGGTTTAGATATAATATACATGTAGATCTATACGGTTATAGTTTCTGCCATGGCAAAATATTCCAGTGTCCATGTGCTTTTACAAAAATTAACCTAATTAATATTCATAATCATGATGATGTCATACTTTCTTACATATAAATTAATATTAATATTCATGGAATAAAGTCTTTATTGACATAAAGTATTGAACATTGTCAGATAAATTATGTCTCTAAACCCATTGCTACATGAAATAATGACAATATGAACATTGATTGTAATATTATTCTTGATATAACGTTTAACAGGAATTTTGGTAATGGCAGAAACTTTAATCTATACATTATTCTATTAGCAAAAAGAGCAGACCCAATCAAACGGCTCCTAGTCTCCCACATCTGTCTGCTATGGGTATACTCTTTTTGCAAAGATATTCAGCTCTTATATATATATATATATATATCACCATCTGGGTGTTGTCAGTCTAGTTCCTTATATACCACTCATACTGTGTTAACCCCTTACTCCATAAATGCGCCTTTCTACACCTTTGCAAATAGGGTAGACCCACATCAGACAGTTCTTATACAGAGCTCCAAATAAGATGCCTTTACATTTTCAAGAATAGCTCCTTTATTTATCCACCAATTAAACCTTATATACTGTGACCACTCTTCAGTAATTTTCTAGACGAGACGATTGTAAAGAGTGGTCACAGTGTAGGGTTTGGTGGTGAAATGACGATTTTAGTATTTGGGAACACACCCTTATCTGTACCTCTGCCTATATGAGTCATCTGATCAGGGCATGTTCTATTTGCTTCTGACATAACATACATTTAGCTCTACAGTTTCTGCTGTGGCCAAAAACCCCTGTTTTAAAAATGCTGTTGCAAAATTTTAAAACTCAACCCATTTATATTCATGTCATATGATAATTTCTTACCATGAATATTCATGGAGTAAAGGCTAAACTGCTATGATCAAGTTTTGATCACTGTGACCATGGCATGACAACTCTGCATGGTTTTACAAACTGAGCATCATCTACAGGGTCGACAAACAAATACTGATTGCTTGTATCCCAAGTAGTTCATTAGGTTCATTCTGAGACATGTTGGTTGCTCATTTTACAAAACGTTGGGATAGCTTCTGATAGTCCTTTCTGCTTTTTAATATGTCCAAGTTGTTGACAAACATCATGCTTCAGAGTCCTGCCCATCTCTCTCAGCATGCCAACATATTCTATTTAATTATCCGTTTAGAATTACCATCATACTGTCTTTGACTAAATTGTTTTGCAATAAACTGGTACATGTGAAAAAGTTGTGACTCGACTGGGACTTGAATCCAGGGCCTGTGGCTTACCATGCTAACACTCTACTGACTGCGCTATCAAGTCACACAGTCTAAAGCTTTTCAATGTTCCGACAATCTTTAACCAACTACTGTTCCATCTGGAGATCAGCAAACACTGGCTGCTAGTATCTAAAGTAGTTCAGTAGATTTTAACAATTCGTATATCACAAAGTCAGCACCAGCTGATCAAGCTTTTCATACTTAGATCAGTATTGGGAAATCTTGTTTGGATGTTGATAAAAATGTTTCATTGATTTGGTCTTGCTTTGTGGCGACAATTACTGTGTTTCGACATTGAAAGCTCTTTGTCAATAAAGCAATATTATTCTCCATTTCTGTGGCATTTAAAGCATAGTAGGCTTTGTTAGAAAACTGGCGTGTCAGGTCCCTTGTTGTTTGGAATCTTGTCGAAATTACTGTCCCCTGCAAATAAAATTAATGTTTATGATTAAAATGTATTTCTGGAAATATTTCTTAATCCCCTACACCATAAATATTCATATAACAAATAAATAGGGGTTATTACGCAGGTGACTAGGGCCGCAACAAACAAATAGCGGTTATTACGCAGGTGACTAAAGCTGCAGCGTGATATATTGGCCCGCCACCTTGCAATTGGCCCGAGGGCTTAGCCCGAGTTACTATATCAAGGTAAGGGACTATATCACTCTGCGGCCCTATAGTCACCTGTGTAATAACCTGTTTATTACATTTATGGGTCAAATTGGATCTCCATGTACTAGGTGCAATAGATTCTCAAAGGATTGAAAGAATCAGCACTATCAAGTCACACAGTCATTAGATGACGTCATTATGACGGGTTCATATTATTCAAAACTTGGCGTTGGAAAGAGCGGACAGAGTGCTCTTTTTATTCACCGGTACGTGCACATGTATTGGGCATGTAAATTTTAATCGAATCGGGTGAGGATTGTCTTTGTAAAAGCCATGGTTTGGGGACTATTCGGTATACTGTGTACGAGAACTTTGATAACATTTGCATCATCGGAGCAAAATTAGACCTTCATCGCATATCAGGGTTCTGTTGATATAGATTTAGAATGATTACCTTGGCAGCGGGCACAATATCTGTTATTGGTCCGTTGCTAGGTCTGTATTGGTCTGCTCAGACCACACAACTCTATTTTTTTAAATGATATTGGATCATTTATAACGTAAAAATGTTACTATTTATAATAACAAATGTAATAATTACATTTATAGTTGATATTAACTGAATATTTATAATGACACTACAGACAATTCTGTTTTAAACATGCTAGAAACTGTATTATCATCTTAATTATTTCATAACTTAAGCAAACATAGCAGACCCTGATCTGAGAGCTCTTATATTGATATAGATACTATCTGATATGGATATATATGCTCTTTGCAAAGGCATTAACCCGTTTCCTTATATAATGTGTCTTCACGCATATGCAAACAGAGTAGACCCAGATCAGATGGCTCCTATAGGAGCCGTCTGATCAGGGTCTGCTGTGTTTGCTAATGGAATTTTGTAGACCTTTTCCTTTACTTTCCAAAATGGCTACAATGTTCAACCTTCCATATTTCATATAACTATTTTGTTCATGAATATTCAGTATAGGTATTTAAATTTGAAATAAACATAGAACAGGGAAAGGGTTAAGAGGCCTGTTGATTGAGTAAATGACTATAAAACATTTTATATTTAAAATTGTACACATCATTCACCTTTTTTTTCACAAGCCTAAACGCATATAAATGATACTAAAGCACCTGGCTGGTCAGAATGTCTAACTTTCTCAGTGTGTATTACCAGGATAACAACAATATAGGAAGGCCTTGTACAAATTTTCTTCAGATTTCACTATATGTCCATAAATTAACCCTTTCTCTGTTTAAATATTCATTTAAGGGTTAATGACATCATTGGTATCATATTATTGGATAATTTTTTTAAATTGCATATTATTAACAAAGGATATTTTGGTACAGACAGAACCATAGAATTTGATCTATATAACACAATATTATTATAAGCAAACTGAGCAGACCCTGATCAGACAACTACCATGAGAAATTAGTGCAAAACCATTATAACAATGTCTACGAGTAGATCCACGAAAATTACCATTGTACAGTATAAAACCTCTTTAAATTGACCACCAATTTGGCAAAGCATGTCTAATTATGCCTAAAAGTCAGGTGGTAATTACTTGCAGGTAAACCCGGTATGATAAGTTTAATTCTTTATGCCTTTGCAAACAGAGTAGACCCAGATCAGATTGCCCCTGCAGAAGATACTGTTCATATTTTTGTTTGCCTTGTGATGATAATACATATTATTTCTAAGGTCTAAAACCCCCAAGAAGAATGCCGGCCCTTATAAGTTGAAAAAGTACTGAGACGAGTTTTATTTGTTATTATAACAAATAAAACTGTCATCCCTGTAAGTTTTCAAAACTGGTGCGAAAAATTTACGGGTATAGATTTAATCCAATTCTGTGTTCCGTAATAACAATTTATAATGATGATCTGTATCCACCTTATAAGTTCATTTTATTGCTTGATTGACAGGGAAAATGTAAATTTGATAACAAAAACTCATGAAAATAAATAGGTACCGAATCGTCTAGGGTAAATTTTTGGGAGGGCCGAGTTGACCATGGTGTCGAATCGTTTTGGGGCCGAATTGTCTAGGGACCCGGTTAGTTTGGTGCCGAGTCGTTCAGAAACCTGTTGTGCGTCTACTTTGTTTGCAAAGGCGTAAAAAGGCATATTTATGGAGGAAGGGGTTTAACTTAAAGTATCAGGGATGAATAAGTTAAAAACTTAATAGCGCAGGTGCTGCAGATATTCTTTCACAGCATTGTAATAACTCGGAAGATTCAAGATAATAAATCGTGTTCACGAAAGTCATAGCAGAACTATAAATAGAAGACAATGATAACCTAAGCGTTAATGTTTGTATGTATATGTACTTACGATTTTCAAGCTCATCCAAAATGCGTGTCTGGTAAACAAATTCTGCGTAAAGTTTTCATTCTCCTACTCGATTTGCAAACTCCTCACAGTGATCTCCCTTGTCACCACGCCTGCGGTCTATTAGGGGAGATAACTGCGTTGGAGGTTGCGTTTCCCTATGGCGTAAAGTCACGTGATATTCAAAATGGCGGCGATCAATTAATCAAAAATTGATTCGTGTATAAGTGAGCATAAATACCCCAATATTATTAATATCGCCTCATTTTAAAAATATTCGTCATATTTGTTGAAAAAATGATCAAATACAGTAACTGCTTGTCTTAAAAAACGGTCCACGATAGTACTTTTTGTAATAAGTTCAGCTGATTACCTAACTACATTACACATCTGAGTAAATCGTTTCGTGAGGACCGGCTGATTTGCTCTCGCCGTTTCGGTAGATTTGGTATCTGTGTTAACACACAGATCCCAAAAATCCAAAGTTACAGATAAAGGTGCGTACCAAAAATACTAAAATCGTCATTTCTCCACCAAACCCTATACTGTAAAGAGACGATTCTAAAGAGTGGTCACAGTATAGGGTTTGGTGGGGAAAATAGAGGAGCTATTATTGAAACTGTTTAAAATCATGCATCTCATCTGCACCCCAGGGTCCACGCTTATAAAACTTTTAGTTGAGTCTGGTTTCGTTCTCAAGTTTTTGATTGGTCAGATTTGAGCCTTTGGCTCAAATCGGACCAATCAAAAGGTTGAGAACTCAAATCTGACCAATCAAAAGGTTGAGAACGAACTCAGACTCAACTAAAAAGCTTTATAAGCATGGACCCTGAATATCAACAAGATCTTTTCACAAATGTCAGTATACTTGTTGCTCACATTCAAAGGTTTAACCCTTTCCTCCATAGGCTATTTTTAGATCCAACCACTTTGGATGCATCAACCGAAAAAGAACATTAAGTAGAGAAAGGGATTTTTTTTAGAATTTTGTAATATGAAACCATTGTGATGAATAGAGCATTTGCTCCTATAGGAGCAAATGCTCTATTTATCACAATGGTTTCAACAGGTGACTTATACAGAGGCGTAGAAAGGCGTATTTATGGAGGAAATGGTTAAGAATTGACTTTTATATCTTGATTCTACATTTCAATATTCACTCAGAGACTAATAAACTATAATTGAGATTCGCATGCGGGAATCGTTGAATGAAATTAAATTCAACTACAATAATAATAGAATTGCATTAATGAAACATTATTCCTTGCAATTTCCATGAATAGATGGTTTGTATCTGAGAGAAAGTAAAGGAACTTGGCTGTGACTATGACAAGTTTGTAATTTATAAAACAAGAACTGCACTAACTCTTCGCACATTAGCCGCGAAACCGTGACTAAGCAAACAGTTTGGATTCAGATGAGACACCGCATAATGCGTGCGAAGAGTTAACCCATTACCTCATAGGCTATTTTAAGACCCAACCTCTATGAATAAACCTACCGAAAAGGAGCATTAACTAGAGAAAAGGATTTTTTTTTAGAATTTTGTAGTTTGAAACCATTGTGATAAATGGAGCATTTGCTCATATAGGAGCAAAATTTATGCTCTATTTATCACAATGGTTTCACAAAGTGACGTCTACAGAGTCGTCAATATGAGGGAACGGGTTAATGAATGATTCCTTGCAATTTCCATGAATAGATATGGTTATTGTTCTCAGAATGTTTTGTACCTGAGAGAAATAAAGGAATTGGCTGTTACCATGAATAGTTTGCAATAATACAAGACTGTTATTTGCAAAAGATTGGATCCACCGATCCCAGATCAGCAGCCAGTAACTCTGAATATGATCAGAAACTCTGGAAAAAAGATAGCCAGGAATCAATGCCATGAACACAGAAATGATTGGTCATAGCAGAAACTGTAGAATCAGATCAATAAAATTCTGTAAACAAACACGGCAGACCCTGATCATACCATGGCCACTCCTACAGGAGCAATCTGATATGGGTCTACTCTGTTTGCAAAGGCATTAACACTTTCCCTGTTAATGATGTCACAAATATGTATTTTTATAATGGCATTTTGTAGAAAGGATTGTTTTGGTATTTGTAGAAACTGTAGAATCAGACATATTATAATTCCTATAGGAGCCATCTGATCTGGGTCTACTCTGTTTGCCAATGCGTGAAAACACGTTTCTATTAGGGAAAGCTGGGTTAAAAGGCATATTTATGGAGTAAAGTGTTAACTAACTGTTTGTCACCACCGTAGACAAAGAGCAGGGGGGTCTGACCAGGCGCGGATTTAGAGGGGGGCGGAGTGGGCGTACGCCCCCACTAAAATTGCCCAAACAAACTTTTTTTAGTAATATTTTAGATCTAGATCTACTAAAAATCAATAAAACAATGATTTAATCGGAGTTTTTTTTATTTTCCTCACCCAATTAAGCTCTTTGAAATTCAACATGTATTACAAAACACACTATTTAGTTATGTCATCAAACATGAAAATCTATGCCCACCTCCATCTGAAATCCTGGACTGTTTGCTCTATTTATGACAATGGTTTCAGAACTACACAATTCTAAAATTTTCCTTTTCTCTAGTTAATGCCCCTTTTCAGTAGATTTATTCAAAAAGGATGGATCTAAAAATAGCCTATGAGGTAATGGGTTAAACCCTTGAGTTTGAATGCGGTAAACAAGTGCAGTCATTTGCAAACAGTGTTGACCGAGATCAGAGGGCCCCCAAAGAAGCCCGTCTGATCAAAGTCTACACTGTTTGTCATTCAAAATCCTCTCACAAGTTTTATACTGTATGGACTCTTAGTAACCAATAAACAATGATGGACTATTCCATCATGAAAATTCAGCATTAATCGGGTTAACCCTTTCCTTCATATAATTATAAACGCCTTTTCACACATCTGCAAAAAGAGTAGACCCAGATCAGACAGCTCCAGTAGGAGCCATTTGATCCGGGTCTGCTCTGTTTGATAATGGAATTAGATAGATCTGTTTATTTAGTTTCTAAAATGGCTACAATATATGTTCCACCTTCAATATTTCATTATAACTATTTTGTCCATGAATATTCAGCAGGTATTGAAATTTAGAATAAATAGAGAAGAGGTAAAGGGTTTATATAAACAGGTTGCGTTACAATTCAATTGTTCCATATTACACCCTAGCTACATCCAATATGGTCCAGCAAAATTTGCCATTCCTTACATACTGACTGAATGACAGAGGTAAATGTGGAGTTAGTTAACCCTTTACTCCCTATATACGCCTTTTAACACCTTTGCAAACAGAGTAGACCCAGATCAGACAGATCAGGGTCTGCTCTGTTTGCTTATTAAGTAATATATTTGATTCTACAGTTTTTAACATAGTCAAACATTTCTTTAAGTTCATGTGCTATTATACAGAATCAGTAAATTATAAACCTATTCCCTCATATGCTATTTTTAGATCCATTCTCTTTGAATAAATCTACCGAAAAGGAGCATTTACAAGAGAAAAGGGAAATTTTAGAATTGTGTAGTTTTGAAACCATTGTGATAAATAGGAGCAAATGTTCTATTTTTCACAATCGTTTCAAAAAGTGTCTTTTTTAAGTTTTACAGAGGTACAGAAAGGCATATTGATGGAGGAAAGGGTTATTATTATTCATGATTGATGTCATAATTTCTTACATGGAATACTCATGGGGTAAAAGGTTAAACTGTTGATGATTTTCACCGGAAATGGTAGGATTTATCTGTCTGTATCTCCACATGGTTCAAAGCATATAAAATGTCCATGTTCAAGTACAGGATAGCCAAGAGGGCAGCCAAAAACAATTTGTTTTTGTTTGCATTGGATTTATGTTGCTTTGACCCATTACCTATTTTTAGATACAACCTCCAGCTCTTTGAATAAATCTCAGTAACCGAAAAGGAGCATTAAGCCTTTCCCTCATATAAACGTGTTTTCACGCATTTGCAAACAGAGTAGACCCAGATCAGACGGCTCCTATAGGAGCCGTCTGATCAGGGTCTGCTCTGTTTGCTAATAGAATTTGAAAGATCTGTTTCTTTGCTTTCTAAAATGTCCACAATGGTCCACCTTTCATATTTATTTGTAACTATTTTGTTAATGAATATTCAGTATGTATTGAAATTTGGGCTAAATATAGAACAGGGAAAGGGTTAACTGGAGAAAAGGAAAATTTTAGAATTTTCTATTTTGAAACCATTGTGATAAATACAGCATTTGCTCCTATAGGAGCAAATGCTCTATTCATCACAATGGTTTCACAAAAAGACTTTTACAGAGTCGTCAAAAGTCGTCAATATCAGGGAATGGGTTAATAGTACATGTATTTCAGTCATATCGTGAGATCCAGCTAATTACAAGCTGTAAATAACTCGGTGTTACCGCTCCTTCAAACAAGATTTTAAAAGTCTTAGATCAATATGAATCGGTCCTCATAGATCTATTGCAGTACTTATGAAAAGTTAACAATCTTTTACTTCAGTTTGATTAGCATGTTCAAGTAATAATTCAAGTTTCTAAGGTAGCAGAAAATTTCCATTTGTGTTCTGACCTTTAGGTCATTCACAGTTTTCGATAAAGTCTAGATATTTTAGAAAGCAAAGAAACAGATCTACTAAATTTCACTAGCAAACAGAGCAAACCCTGATCAGACGGCTCCTCTAGGAGCCGTCTGATCTGGGTCTGCTCTGTTTGCAAATGCGTGAAAACACTTTTATATGAGGGAAATGGTTGAAAAGATTACACTCCTACAGGAGCCTCTGTTTGCAGATGCATGAAAACATGTTTATATGAAGGAAAGGGTTACATATATATTGGCCCTCCAACAATACTTTCAACTTTTTCCTTGATAATCCCACCTTTTTAAATATGTCTAAAAGCAAAGACAGTATGTACAGTAGACCCTACAGGAACTGTCTACTCAGGGCCTGCTCTGTTTTGCATATACATGTATATTACAGATCCAATACCCAGTTGCCATGGCAATAAATTTCTTTGCGTTACATTTCTAATACAGGAATTAATTTTATTAATTTTCATGAGGGGCAGAATAATTAACCATTTATTTACTCCATGAATATTCATATAAGCAATAATAACATCATGAATATTAATTACATTAACTGTTATAATAGCACATGCATGGACACATAAAAAAAAAAATTTGCCATGGCAGAAACTGTAGTCTATTCTACAAAGAATTGCGTATTTATTGAGTAAGGGTTAACCTTTCACTTACTATTCACGTCAATATACCTACCTGTAAATAGTGAAGACCCTGATGAGACAGCTTCTGCACTATTTACAAGTTGATTGTGCAACCAGTGCACTCCACAGCAGTGATTGCACAGCGAAATACTTGTACACAGTGAAGACATATGTAATTATACAAAAGGGCATGGGTAAAGAAGGAGAAATGTATTTTAAAATTCAGCAAGAGAAGGGTTAACCTTTCCTGATGAATATTCATTGTAAGTAATAATGACATCATGAATATTAATTTTTTATTACGGAATTTTTAATACTGATGAATGCCCACTTGCATTTTTTGTACCTTAGAGTCAGATCAAGTATAATATCATAAGCCAACAAAGCACTCCAACCCCCGATCAGATGACTTCTGATCTTGGTCTACTCTGTTTGCAAAGACATGAAAAGCATTCATATGACGGAAAGGGTTAACCCTTTCCTCCATAAATACGCCTTTCTACGCCTCTGTAAAAGTCACTTTTTGAAACCATTGTGATAAATAGAGCATTTGCTCCTATAGGAGCAAATGATCTGTTTATCACAATGGATTCAGAACTACAAAATTCTAAAATTTTCCTTTTCTCTACTTAATGCTCCTTTTCGGTAGATTTACTCAAAGAGGTTGGATCTAAAAACAGCCTATGAGGGAAAGGGTTAAGCTATAATAAGAAGAATATGATACAATACTGTACAAATATGGACAATAATGAAATATCTATGGCGAAATTGGCATTCCTATTATGAGACAATATTGCTAAATCCAATATAGCTTAAACACTTAAGGAAGGCATTATGAAACAGACTTCAGACAAACACTCATTGCAGTTGCTGCTTTTGCAGTGACGATGCTTGTAAATCTGGAAGAGCTGCAGAAGTGTCACTTGTTCTCCCAGACACAATTACTCATTTATATTAAAAGAGATAAGCAAATTTTGCTGAGTAGGGCAAAAATATTACAGAAGGATTATAGGGCCCTTACAAACATTGAGACTCACACAATTATTTTAAGTCTAAATTTGAGACCCACTTTAAGTGGCATCAAACAGAGGTCTAATTATGGATCTGTAAGGCCGGAATAGGCTCCTTTAGGAGCTTTCTGCGTTACTTTTGCTCCACATTAACCTTTTCCCTGTTCTATATTTATTACATATTGCAATACCTGCTGAATATTCATAGACAAAATAATTATAATGAAATATAAAAGATGGAACATTGTAGTCATTTTAGGAACTAAAGAAACAAGATCTATCAAATTCCATTAGCAAACAGAGCAGACCCTGATCAGACAGCTCCTATAAGAGCCGTCTGATATGGGTCTTAACTCTCTTTGCAAATGGGTGAAAATTCATTTATATAAAGGAAAGGGTTAAGTAACCACCTGATTTTTAAAACACCTATGTTCAATAAATGAATGGCCGCTAATAGAACAGGTTCTACTATACATATATATATCTAAATATTGTCGAACACTTTACTCCCTAAGTACACCTTTAATGTCTTTGCAAACAGAGTAGACCAAGATCAGATGGTTCTTGGGGGAACAGTCTGATTAGGGTCTGCTCTGTGTGCTCCATTTCTGCCATGGCTAAAATTTCCCATGGTCATATTATGCCATCATAAAGAGTGATTTAATTAATAGTCATGATGTCATCATTTCTTATGTGATTATTACTGAATATTCATGGAGTAGATTAACTTCATCATTTAAACATTTGTCCATAATTTGTTAATGAAATCACTTGTCCAAAATTATGCACATAAAGCATAAAAGATGGAGGACTTAAGACAGACAGACTGACAAATACATATGCTAGGATGGACAGACAGTGACAAGTCTAATGCTCCCTCTCCCTTATTAGAAGTTGGGTACCTAACTCTTTGCATGCTAGCGGCAAAACTGTGATTACCTATAATTTTTATGTGCTTCATTGTTCTTAAAATAATTTTTCTCATTTCTTTGCAAAACTATGGTCAGCATCAAACCTTCTGGACCCTGATGAAAATTGCAGCATAATTTTAAGAACTGAAGCAGAAAACAATTGTGGCAGACGAAAAATTACTTTGCATGCAAAGAGCTAATCAGATGTTTAAATTTCATTATCACAATACTGACATACCCATACATCTATGACATTTCTTTCAAGTCATGTCCCTTAGTACTGACCATACCCTAATTAGCCTAAGTATTAGGACAAGCAGTCTATAAGTTCCTTTCCACCAGTTTGAATAATTCAAACTGGTACGTACCATTTTGATAACTTTAGACCATTGCTTCATTGGTTATTTCTAGATTCAACCTCTTTGAATCAATCTACCGAAAAGGAGCATTTAATACTAGAGAAAATAATTTTTTTTTGAATTTTGTAGTTCTGAAACCATTGTGATAAATAGAGCATTTGCTCTTATAGAGCAAATGCTCTATTTATCACAATGGTTTCAAGAAGTGACTATTACAGAGGCGGCGTAGAAAGGCGTATTTATGGAGGAAAGGGTTAATATTCCGGTATACAGCAATTTCTCTTATCGAAATGAAAAGAATTATTATTATTATTATTAGTTACTTGAAATTTGATCTGGAACCAAACTGATTGCAAAATGTATTGTTTAAACAGTTGTATCAGATCCTGATTCAAACCCAATTTAGTTGACATTTTTATCTTAAATCTGTGATACTTTCAAGCAATATTATTTTCCATAAAGTTTTTGGCTAACCATGTATACAATAGCATGTCATTTTGAACAAATTCTGAGTGATCACTAAAATGACTATACATGCTCAGATCAGTCTCTGACTTTATTCCAATAATGACCCTCATCTTGCACTAAACCTGGATGTCAGAACATTATTCAGTCATTTAAATCAGGTCCTTCTGTTTTATACATGTACATATAGAAATACTAGATTAGACGATGGAACAGTTGGCATTGTAGCCTAGTTCAAAGTTTGCAATTTTATTTACATTCCAACAAATATGATGATTACCCTGAAGAAGACACTTGTAAGTGTCGAAACGTCGGTTAAATAAAGAAACAGATAACATCATATCTGCCTTGATTGTTTACGTTCTACCACCGATTTACATTTAAATTCCAACAAATAGACAACATTGTCCAACAAATGGTTAAAAATGTCAACACTAACTTGTTCACATTTTGAATAACTTAAAAACTTAAGTCCCTTTACCTAATTAATATTTATGCATGTAAGAAATAATGAGATCATGAATATCTATTGGGAAAAACACAACAAGCAGTTTTGCTTTTGTTTCCATCCCATTTTTCCTTTGTGTTTGTACAATATTCATGCAAATATTTACAAATAATAATGTTTAACCCTTTCCCTGTTCTACGTCTAGTACAATTTCAATACATACTGAATATTCATGGACAAAATAGTTATAAGGAAATATGGAAGGCAGAACATTGTAGCCATTTTAGAAAGTAAAGAAACAGATCTTTCAAGTTCTATCAGCAAACAGAGTAGACCCTGATCAGACGGTTCCTCTAGGAGCCATCTGATCTGGGTCTACTCTGTTTGCAATTGCGTGAAAACACATATATGAGGGAAACGTTTAAAACCAATATCTATTAGCTGAAATTTTATAATGCTGTGACACACAGTGTTTTGGTCATGGCAGAAACTGTAGAATCAGATCTACATTATAAACTTTTTTCCTCGTATGAATGCTTTTTCAGGCATTTGCGAACTGAGAAGACCCAGATCAGACAGCTCCTGTAGAATTAGCAGTCTGATCAGAATCTGCTCTCTGCTAATACCATGATTTTTCAGTTTTTGTCAAAGCAAAATATTCTGTTAATGAATATTCAGGTTAATGAATATTCATGATGTCATGTCTTACATGAATATTGAACAGGTAAATGATTAATAGCTTAACCCATTCCCTCATAGGCTATTTTTAGATCCAACCTCTTTGAATAAATCTACCAAAAAGGAGCATTAACTAGAGAAAAGGAAATTTTCAGATTTGTGTAGTTTTGAAACCATTGTGATAAATAGAGCATTTGCTCCTGTGGAGCATTAATGCTCTATTTATCACAATGGTTTCATAAAGTGACTTTTACAGAAGCGTCAAAAGGCATCAATATGAAGGAAAGGATTAATATCTTAAGCAAACAGGGCAGACCCTGATCTTAGACAGCTCCTATAGGAGCTCATTAATCTAGGTCTACTCTATTTGCAATGACATCAAAAGGCATTTTTATCAGGAAAAGGATTAAATTACATCTACATACAGTGTGAACCAAGATGCATTTGGGACTCCTGAAACAATATTCTAATCATAGCCTCCATGACTGGACATGTCAAACTCCTTAATCAAAATTCACTTTTTATAAGTGTATTAATTTCCCCTTACTACATAATTATATAGATACAGATTAACCCTTTCCTCCATAAATACGCCTCTGTAATAGTCACTTCTTGAAACCATTATGAAAAATAGAGCATTTGCTCATAGGAGCAAATGCTCTATTTATCACGATGGTTTCAATACTACATAATTCTAACATTTTCCTTTTCTCTAGTAAATGCTCCTTTTCGGTAGATTTATTCAAAGAGGTTGGGTCTAAATATAGCCTATGAGGTAATGGGTTAACATCATGAATATCGATCTGCTGATTTTTTATAATGGCATAATGTACACAGGAAATTTTGATAATCATAGAAGCTGTAGAGTCAGATTTATATATTTGCATAAACAAATAGAGAAGATCCTGATCAGATGGCTCCTACAGGAGCCGTCTGATCTTGGTCTACTCTGTTTGCACAGGTGTGATAAAGCATTTATTTGAGGGAAAGGGTTAAGCCATTTTAAATCAGGGTATGCTCTGTTTGCTTCTGAAATAATATAAATATTATTGTACAGTGTCTGCTATTAAAAGTCAAACATGCCTGTGTCCATAATTGTGCTGTTATAACAATTAATATTCATGAGATTATAATTTCTTACATGAACATCCAATGGTATATCAATGTTTTAAAAATCAATCCTTCTCATGCCGAAAAAAAAAAGTCTCCGATTCTAAAAAGTGGTCAAAGTATAGGGTTTGGTAGAGAAATGACAATTTTAGTATTTGGTATGCACACTTATCTCAACATGAGAAGGGTTAACTGTAAGACATTATGCCTAAGAATTGGATACAGTACATTATTTGTAGAGAGGATTAATCCTTAATATGATTCAAGCAAGAAAAATGACATCATGAGTATTTATTAGCCGATTCTTTTTACAATAGTTTATGAGCAGTTTTTTTTGTTTGTTGTTTTTTTTGCCATTGCAGAAACTAGAATTCAATCTATATAATTCCATGAGCAAACAAGAGCACCGCAAGACGGGGCAATATACGCCCGAAGGCTGTTCTATAAAATTATGTTGAAAAATAAAGGAGGAGTTAGTTGCACAAGAAATTGCTACCTGAAACTATCAAAGGGCAATAACTCCAGAATGAACAAGTTTGAAATAAGTGAATAAATATCCAAGATATGAGCATGGTAAGAACAGTGTACATAGCAATCATTTTCAGACTTTCAGACTTTTTTGAACTTTGGAAAAAAAGTCGAGAAAGTTTAAACCGAACGTGACATAAGTGCGTTTAACCTTTCACCTTCAAATATGACTGACCTTAAAGGTAATGATGTAGGTCTAGTTAGCTACAGCCAGGACACAAAATTTGCTAACGCTCTATTTGTGACCTTGACCTTGAAAGTTCACAATTGGGTTTTGTATGCAACACACCTTCAAGTGATACTGAAGCCCTATTTGTGACCTTGACCTTGAAAGTTCACAATTGGGTTTTGTACGCGACACACCTTCAAGTGATACTGAACATATGTGTGAAAGAATTTTGAAAATCGGAGAAAAAATGAGTAAGTTATAGCCAGGACACGAATTTGCTAACGGACGGACAGAATTGCTAACGCCCTATTTGTGACCTTGACCTTGAAAGTTCACCATTGGGTTTTGTACGCGACACACCTTCAAGTGATACTGAACATATGTGTGAAAGAATTTTGAAAATTGGTGAAAAGATGAGTAAGTTTTACCAAGGACACGAAAATTGCTAACGCCCTATTTGTGACCTTGACCTTGAAAGTTCACAATTGGGTTTTGTATGCGACACACCTTCAAGTGATACTGAACATTTGTGTGAAAGAATTTTGAAAATCGGAGAAAAAATGAGTAAGTTATAGCCAGGACACGAATTTGCTAACTGACGGACGGACAGAATTGCTAACGCCCTATTTGTGACCTTGACCTTGAAAGTTCACCATTGGGTTTTGTACGCGACACACCTTCAAGTGATACTGAACATACGTGTGAAAGAATTTTGAAAATTGGTGAAAAGATGAGTAAGTTTTAGCAAGGACACGAAAATTGCTAACGCCCTATTTGTGACCTTGACCTTGAAAGTTCACAATTGGGTTTTGTACGCGACACACCTTCAAGTGATACTGAACATTTGTGTGAAAGAATTTTGAAAATCGGAGAAAAAATGAGTAAGTTATAGCCAGGACACGAATTTGCTAACGGACGGACGGACGGACGGACAGACAGACAGACGGACAGACGGACACCCAGCCAGACGGCCAGACGATGGAGACCATAACATAATACGACCCTTCGGGCGTATAAAAAAGCAGATAGAGATACATATCTCTGTCTACTCTGTTTACAAAGACATCAAAGCGAATCTCTATATGGAAAAGGGTTAAGAAATATAATGTGAAAAAGAAGATTTCATTTTGAAAATCCATCATTCAAAGACTTAATGAGGTGCAGAAAAAATCAGAATAAAATAAAGATGGCTAGCATCCAGCTATACTGACAGTTACATGCAGGACAATACCTATATATAGGCTTACCTTGTACATCCCATCATACAGAGAGACTGTGTGACAGAGAAAATAAGAAATATCACAGTCAATATCATATATAGTACATCCCATCATACAGAGAGACTGTGTGACAGAGAAAATAAGAAATATCACAGTCAATATCATATATACCGGTAGTTACATCCCATCATACAGAGAGATTGTGTGACAGAGAAAATAAGAAATATCATATTCAATAACATATATATATATATTAACATGGCTGTAGACAGGAATTGCAAACTGATCTATCAAAATCTCTTATTTCTCAGCAGAACCAAATCTTGCTGCAATTAATGAGAATCGCCTCAAAGAGGTGATTCTAAATGGGCTGCTATTTTGCCAGAGAAATAAAAAAATATTTTTTAATTAGATTTTCTAAATACAGCTTTTTATCTACAGCTCTGTAGTAAGTCCCATCAATAATGATATCAAAGATGAACAATTGAACCTGTCCTAAACGGCATGATTCATTTAATGAACAAACCTGTGTTTAAAAGCAGGTGGTTGCTTAATGCAGGACAAATGTAAAGCAAAAAGCTCCTGTAGGAGCTTTTTGCATTACTTTTGACCTGCATTAAGCTATCACCTGCCTAAAAGACTCATAATTAGACCTCTTTTTATGACTGTTTAAGACTGGGTCTAACTGTATACATAAAAAAAGAGTGAGGGAAAACATGTCACCCGCTGTGTGATGTAAAAGTACAAAAGATGTGATAAACAGAACAGGCTAGGTGACTCAAGGAAATGAGATTACATGAAAAAGATTGTATCCCAAGTATTGAGACAAGAAAACAGTGCAGAACAAGACGAAACTGCTCTGTCGACTGATCTGGGTCTCTGTTTGTAACGGCATGAAAAATCGCTTGTAAAAGGGAAAGGGTTAAATCATTTGCCGAATTGACAATGGGATAAAAATGATAAATTACCATGTAATAATAAGATATAAAGCAGAATTCGAGGGCTTGGTGCAAAACTATTGTAACTCCTTCACAAAGTGAAGGAGTTACAATAGTTTTGCACCAAGCCCTCGAATTTAAAAAAAACAATGTCTTCTACAAGAGCACCGGCTGAGTGTCAAATAATTATTAACTGTCCATATATATGTACACTTACGGCATATTCATGTTAAGCTATGTGAACAGTTTGTGACCACTTATAAAATAAGAGGCTGAGTAACTGGGTGTTTCATCAGAACCCATACTATTTGTCATTCACACTGTATTTTTATTTTTCAGATTTCTATTAAAAAAATATAGCGGTGAACTGTATTTGCAAAAATGAATTATTTAGCAAGCAAAGACTTAGTTCACCATTAGTTGCTGGGAACCCACCATGGAACATAACTATTTGGCCATAACCCTTTCAGTGCTGGGAACAGGTCACAAATGCCCTTTACTAACAGTGTATACCCAGATTGAGAGGGCTTCTAGAGGATCCCTCTCATCTGGGTCTGCACTGTTTGTTACTTTACATTTCTTTAAAAAAAATCCTTGTATATTCTAATTCACCATCAGCTTGGCCTGTCTGAATTTTGGAATAATACATTTGACAGTTCAGTGTTGAAAAGGTTAAAATCAATGTCACTACATAATAAAGAAAATTTAGGAATTAGGGTATTTAATTTAACAAAAACTCAACCTTTGTCAAGCTGAAAAATCTCCTATCTGCTGCATTTTAGCCATTTGTCTAATAAACATTCACCTGGGCTGTAGATAAGATATGTTAACCCATTCCCCTCATACTGAATCGCCTTTTGACACCTCTGCAAAAGTCACCAGTTGAAACCATTATGATAAATAGAGCATTAAATTTTGCTACTTTTAGGAGCAAATGCTCTATTTAGCACAATGATTTCATTGAACTACAAAATTCTAAACATTTCCTTTTCTCTAGTTAATGCTCCTTTTCGGTAGATTGATTCAAAGTGGATGGATCTAAAAATAACCTATGAGGTAATGGGTTAACTGACCTATCAAAATCATTTATTTCTCAGCCAAACCCTTAATAATCTTGCTGCAACTAATAAGAATCGCCTCTCTAATGCGACTCTAATAAGCTGCAGCAAGAAAGGGTTTTGCGGAGATATATAAAGATATTTTAACCCATTCCTCCATAGGCTATTTTTAGACTCAAATCTACCCAAAAGGAGCATTTACTAGAGAAAAGTAAATTTTAGAATTTTGTAGTTTGAAACCATTGTGATAAATAGAGCATTTGCTCCTATAGGAGCAAATGCTCTATTTATCACAATGGTTTCAAGAAGTGGTTATTACAGAGGCGTAGAAAGGCGTATTTATGGAGGAAAGGGTTAATTAGATTTTCCAACAATGCTTCTTATCTGACAGCCCTGTTCATATAAGAAATATTCACCTATGTCAGTAATTATTGCATGAACTTTTATTAAGGCATATGAACACAGGAATAAAGCTTATGGAATTATATCACAATGGTTTCACAAACTGACTTCTACAGAGTCATCAATATGAGGGAATGGGTTAAGCCTTTCCCTGTTGAATATTCATGCAGGAAATAACGACATGAATATCTATTAGCTGATATTTTTTCGACTCGAGTTTTAGTCTCTTTAACTATTCGACCAAGATCAATAATATTTTGTTGTAGAACAAAAATTATAAGCATCGGAAAACGGTTTATTTTGTATCACAGGGGCATTTTTCGACTTAAGTTCAAATTGACAATCAGCATAATAATGATTGAACATAACAAACAAGTTTCATTTTAGTATTGAAAATAATTTGTGTTCATTGTAGGGACTTCCACTTTAAGCTTACTACTTATATAATAAAAGACCCCGCTACACTGTATTTCTCCCCTAAATATGAACCCTTTCACTGTTCTATATTTATTCTAAATTTCAATACCTACTGAATATTCATAGACAAAAAGCATGTACTTATAATGAAATATGGAAGGTGGACCACTTTAGAGAACTGAAGAAACAGATCTATCAAATTCCATTAGCAAACAGAGCAGAACCTGATCAGACAGCTTCTTCAGGAGCTATCTGATCTGGTTCTACTCTATTTGCAAAGTCATAAAAGTGGAAATTTGTAGCCGTTTTAGAAAGTAAAGAAACAGATCTTTCAAATTCCATTAGCAATTGCAAGACGGCTCTGTTTGCAAATGCATGAAAATGTCTGATCTGGGTCTACTCTGTTAGCAAATGTGTTTGAAGGAAGGGTTAATAATGCTGTTAGCAGACCATTAGTTATATTACAGCATTGCTAAGTTGTCTGCTAATAGTTCTGATGTACCTTTTCTCCATTCCCACAACAACCTCCTGCCGTTAAGGAATACTGTTCAATCAAAATGTTAGTCCTTACAATGCGGGATACATAAGTCGCTAATGTCCTTTGCAAACAGTGTAGACCCAGATGAGAGGGCTCCTAGAGGAGCCCTCTCATCAAGGACTACACTGTTTGTCATGTTAAACTTTTCCTTAGAAAAATCCCTAAATTTTCACCATAAGCTTGACCTGTTTGAAATTTGGAATAGTCCATTTGATAATTCAGTGCTGTAAGGGTTAATGCCTATATGGGAAATGCCTATGTAGATGAATGCTGTAACTGTCATTATTGGCAAATTTGTGACAACTTTAACCCTTTCCTCTATAGCGAGATGCTTTCTGGAACTTAACCTTTCTCTTGCTGAATTTTAAAATACATTTCTCCTTCTTTACCCATGCCCTGTTGTATAATTACATATATCTTCACTGTGTACAAGTATTTCGCTGTGCAATCACTGCTGTGGAGTGGTTGCACAATTAATTTGTAAATAGTGCAGACCCTGATGAGACAGCTCCTGCAGGAGCTGTCTCATCTGGGTCTTCACTATTTACAGGTAGGTATATTGACGTGAACAGCAAGCGAAGCGTTAAATTACTTCGCAAACAGAGTAGACCCAGATCAGAAGCTCCTGTAGGAGCTGTCTGGTCAGGTTCTACTCTGTTCGTTCAAGAACTACTACAGATCTGATTCTACAGTTTCTGTCATCTTAAAATTTTCATTTCTCAAAATGCCATTACAAAAAGTTAGCTAATTTAAATATTCATTATGTCATTATTTCTAACATGTATATTCATGAGGTACAGGGTTTAAGAAAAGATGGTAACACAGTTTCTAATCTGGATCCAGACAGTGTTTGACACTATGACAAAACCTACATTGGAGATAGACTGAGCTCCAGATAAGATGCGTAAATTCAATTTTTTCAAGAATAACTTTATTTCTCCATCGAACCCCATGTTGTGACCACTTTTTAGAATCGTCTTGAAGAGACGATTCTAAAGAGCAGTCACAACATAGGGTTTGATGGAGAAATGACGATTTTTGTATCTGAGTATGCACACTTATCTGTTTCTCTGGATTGACATCAACAAAAATTGTTCCAGTTGACAATAAGAGAGACAGGATATTAAGCAAACATGTATAAAAAGCTTACCTTTCACAATGAGATGAAATATTTAACCCAAATTCATCATGACTAGAGCCGATTTATATCAGATCTGTAAGATAATTCACTAGGTCTATTACCATGCGACACAACGTCCATACAATTAATCCATTTTAGCCCCAGTCCTGGTGTAACGGTTACAAACATACTACTCTTCCCATCCTGGTGAGACGTCACCAATGAATATCAATACTAAACCGATTTGTTTTCCCTGGACTATCTCTATCTACATGTTGTACAGTAAAACCCCTCTAAACCCGACGTCTAATTTAGTATAAATATCGATCATGGAGATAGGTGGCAGCTTAATGCAGGATCAAAGTCATACAAAAAGCTCCTCTAGGACTTCCACCCTGCATTAAGCAGCCACCTACCTAAAAGTATCTAAATTCTTCTCTACTTGAATTTTGGTTTAGAGTGATTTTACTGTGTCTAACATGTAATAAACTGTGACATCAATAAGGATGCACACAAACATCACACACTCAAGCCTTAATTTCTACTCATTAATACAGATTCCAACAAACAGTATCAGCTAGTGTCTGGCCAAGCAGTATGTGACTTGAAATTCCAATATAACTGCATTATATAAAGTATGACCTATTGTTAGTGTAATTGCCAGAACATCAAATATTGATCTACAATAACATCACAATGTGCTAATTTCTTGCTAGCTGAAGAGAAGCTACCAACTTCACGAACAAGACCAGTTCTAAGTGGATAAAACTTCAAAGGATTTTGTAACCATTGCAAGTTAAAATATCAGTAACAAAAAGCTCAACTACATAAACTTTTGTAGTTTAACCTATAATAACAAAAGGCGACTTTAATGGTTTAACCAGACTTTAAGTAACAACAGCTCATCCATGAGTAACAAAATATCATCCAGGACTACCTTTATAGTTGAACCAGTCACAACAAAATGCTCATGAATATAAAACTACATATAAAACTACCTTTGTACTTTAACCAGTAGTAACCATTGTGGTTAAACTAGTAGTAACAAAAGGCTCATATAAAACTACCTTTGTACTTTACCAGTAGTAATAAAAGGCTCATATAAAACTACCTTTGTAGTTTAACCAGTAGTAACAAAATGCTCATAAAAACCACCTTTGTAGTTTAACCAGTGGTTACAAAATGCTCATATAAAACCACCTTTGTAGTTATAGTCTACTTTCAGTCCGAACGACCGCTCAGCCGACTGTACATTTACTCCCCTGGTCATTGACCTACAATATTGAGCACTGCTAAAATATGGCGCAATCATGCAGCCGCAGTACCGGCGAGTGACCCTCACAGGTACCCATTTTAACCCCTGGGTGGAGAGGAGGTGTGGGTGGGAGACACTGAAAAGCGTCTCTGAAAGGTTCGGGTGGGACCGGGATTTGAACCCCGGACCTCCGGACTGATAGTCAAGCGCGTTACCACTAGACCACCGCCACCTACAGTAGTAACAAATAAGAAAGACTACCTATGTACTTTAACCAACAGTTGAAATAATTAGACAAAGAATGTAATCAAATTATGGAAACAGCAGAAAAAATGCATTAAACTTGGAATTCACCTCTGCTGTGACTGATTATTAAAATTTTCATGAAATTATTTGAAAATCTGTCAAAACAGGGTGGAGTTATAAAGTGGAGATGAAATTGCATTAATATTGAAACACCTGATTCTTGAACATTTTGGACCATGATATGTGCACGACTGTTACACCCTAAGGTTATGATGTTAACAATTGTGTGATATCATTTGAAAATCAGCCAAAGCATGGTACGGTACTAGATCAAAATTTCAAACATCCACCATAGCATAATACATTATGCCCCTTTAGTGTTAAATCAATCTGCATGTAAATATGTATGTCTGACAGCTCAGTTAACGCTTTCCTCCATAAAGATCATCTTCTACACCTTTGCAAACAGAGTAGATCTAGATCAGTCAGCTCCTAGAGCAGCTCTCTGATCAGGGTCTACACTCTTTATCAATCAAAGTCAGTCCTTTCAATTACTGACTGGGCTCAGGGTTTTACCTTTAACCCTTCCCCTGTTAACCCATTCCCTCATACTGACGACTTTTGACGACTCTGTAAAAGTCACATTGTGAAACCATTGTGATAAATAGAGCATTTGCTCCTGTAGGAGCAAATGCTCTATTTATCACAATGGTTTCAAACTACAAAATCCTAAAAAAAATCTTTTCTCTAATTAATGCTCCTTTTCGATAGATTAATTCAAAGTGGTTGTATCTAAAAATAGCCTATGAGCTAATGGGTTAAATATTCATACAAGAAATAATGACATCATGCATTTTATTGCTGATTTTTTCTAATGGCATAATTATGTACACTGGATATTTTGGTATTGGAAGAAATCAGTTCTGTTATAATTTCATAAAGCAAACAGAGCAGACCCTAATCAGATGGCTCCTCCAGGAGCCATCTGATCTGGGTCTATTCTGTTTGCAAAGGTATGAAACATGTTTATATGAAGAAAAGGATTAACCCATTCCCTCATATTGACACCTTTTGACGCCACTCTGAAAGCCAATTTTTTAAATCATTGTGATAAATAGAGCATTTGTTCCATAGGACCAAATCTATTTATCACAATGGTTTCAAAACTAAACATTTCTAAAATTTTCTTTTTCTGTAGTAAATGCTCCTTTTCAGTAGATTTATTCAAAGAGGCTGGGTCTAAATAAATATAGCCTATGAGGTAATGGTTTAAACTATGACTGGCTGCAGCGACTTTGAAAAGTCAGCATTCAAAGGAAACTTAACTAAAACATACCAACCTACAAATTAGCATGAGCCCTTTCCCAGTTCTATATTTATTTCAAATTTAATCTCTACTGACTATTCATGGACAAAAGAGTTATAATGAAATATGGTAGGTGGAACATTCTAGCCATTTTAGAAAGTAAAGAAACATATTTATCAAATTCTATTAGCAAACAGAGCAGACCCTGATCAGACGGCTCCTATAGAGGCCATCTGATCTGGGTCTACTCAGCTTGCAGATGCGTGAAAAGGCATTTAAATGAAATGGGAAGGGTTAAGACAGAGCCTTGGGTTTCTTTACGTAAGTGATTTAACCCTTTGCTTGCTATTCACGTCAATATACCTACCTGTAAATAGTGAAGACCCAGATGAGACAACTCCTGCAGGAGCTGTCTCATCTGGGTCTGCACTATTTACAAGTTGATTGTACAACCAGTGCACTCCACAGCAGTGATTGCACAGCGAAATACTTATACACAGTGAAGATATATGTAATTATACAACAGGGCATGGGTAAAGAAGGAGAAATGTATTTTAGAATTCAGCGAGAGAAGGGTTAACCCATTACCTCATAGGCTATTTTTAGATACAACCTCTTTGAATAAATCTACCGGAAAGGAGCATTAACTAGAGAAAAGAAAACTTTTAGAATTTTGTAGTTTGAAACCATTGTGATAAATAGAGCATTTGCTTCTATAGGAGCAAATGCTCTATTTATCACAATGGTTTCACAAAGTGACTTTTACAGAGTCGTCAAAAGTCGTCAATATGAAGAAACGGGTTAATCATGCAAAATCTCTGTGTTTTATATTCATAAATAACAATATAACTGGTAAACAAGAAAATAACCAGAGCAATACATTAGGCTTGAAAGATAGAAAACTTTGGATCCTTATGATGTAATTGAGTTCATTCTCCTGGAGTATTTGATTAAGTTTTATAACAAATGAGCCTGAACGATTAGTCAGACTATGCAATCCCAGATTACATTAATTAAACTATCACTAATTAAAAGTTTTAACCCTTATCCAGCTGTAAAACTGATGTCTGCATAAACTCCAATATGTTGCAATGTTTCAAGTTTTAGAAAAATTATTGACAAAGTTTTTTCAAAAAGCTCGGTGCCTAATCTGGATCCAATCCATTTGCAAACACCTGTCTGGTAACACTTTGCAGGATAATTAATACAGTACAATATTGAATATCATACTACAGTAGAACTGGGTCTATAAGGCAGGTGGTAGCTTAATGCAGGTCAAAAGTAATGCAGAAAGTAGGAGCTTTCTGCATTACCTTTGTCCTGAATTAAGCTACCACCTGCTTTTTAAGACACATATGTTCAATAAATGAATGGTCGCTTAAGACAGATTCTACTGTATCTTGGAACAGCTGCAAGAATTTAAATCTTAATACAACCAATAACAGTGTACCGAACCAAACACATTTACTGTGCAAAACACTTTCCTATGCTGAAAAAATAATGTCTTCTCCATCTCCCATTTGCTGAACTTTTCGCTGACTTTCAATTCCATCAAACTTTTGAGAAATTATTGAAACAACTTGAATCCTGATGAGACGCCCAGTTATTTGGCATCAGCTGTTTGCAAATGCTTAAGGTATGATCATGAGAAGGGTTTACTCTTCTATTGCTGAATTTAAAATACATTTCTCCTTCTTTACCCATGCCCTGTTGTTTAATTACATAATTATATCTTCAAATTTCACTGTGTACAAATATTTCGCTGTGCAATCACTGCTGTGGAGTGCACTGGTTGCACAATCAACTTGTAAATAGTGCAGACCCATTGATGAGACAGCTCTTGCAGCAGCTGTCTCATCTGGGTTTTCACTATTTACAGGTAGGTATATCGAAGTGAATAGCAAGCGAAGGGTTAATATGCAACAAACAGACTTCAACTATTTTTTAAAATGGCTACAATGTGCCATCTTCCATATTTCATTTTAACCATTTTGTACATGAACATTCAGTATGCATTGAAATTTGGAATAAACAAAGAACAGGGAAAGGGTTAAGTGTTTTCTCAAAACGTAACTGGAATGTCAAATAGTTTGTATTCTGATGTGACGCCAAGTTACCCTGAGTATATGATCTTTCACAACAGTACATGTACAGTATTTGAATAATTTCCCTTCCTTATTAGTTTTATAGTTACAAAGCATGTAAAGACCCAGTAAATTCTGATAAAACTCTGTCATGTCTGCAATATGGATTTCAGCCATTTATGAATTTCATTATCCCATTAATTACCATACTTGATGACACCTGAGGTCCTGTACAACTGCAAACAGAGAAGACCCAGATCAGATAGTTCCTGTAGGAACATTCTAATCAGGGTCTACTATGGTTGCTTATAAAAAATCTTCAATCTGTATCCATGCTTATAAAACTTTTTAGTTGAGTCTCAGTTCGTTCTCAAGTTTTTGATTGGTCAGATTAGAGCCTTTGGCTCAAATCTGACCAATCAAAAGCTTGAGAACAAACTTACAGACTCAACTAAAAAGCTTTATTCTATACTATTTGTCCTAGCTATGTTTGGCATAGCATTCACTTGAATGTTCATGTCAGAAATAACGACATCATGAATATAATTCAGATTAATTTATTATAATAGCACAATGACACAGGGAATTTTAGCCACAGCAGAAATTGTAGAATCATATCTTTATCATAAGCAATCAGAGCAGACCCTGGTCAGATGGCTCCTATATAATTATAGGAGCCGTCTGATCTGGGTCTACTCTGTTTGCAAAGGCATAGACAAGCGACGCTGCATATTTACTTATAAAGCGAAGAGTTAAATAACAATATAAGAACAAGGGCATGTTGTATTGCTATGCAAGACATGAGTCCCCCACCGGACTGAGAAAAAAAAAACCACTCTCCCCACCCCACCCACCCATGGTGTGGTTGACCATGGTATATACATGACCACCTGAATGGTATTAGTACCTACTTTCATACATTGAATCAGCAAATAAAAAGTTATTGTCCCAACAAGAAAATATGAAAAAGGGGAGTAACTCCAAAAATATTCATGCTAGAGTTATTGCCCTTGTGCATGACACTACACCTCATCATGCTTGTTCCATGTGAGAAGTTTCAAATCAATTGAACCAGTACATAAAGAGTTATTAACTGGACAAGAAAATATGAAAAGGGGAATAACTCAATAAATATAGATGCTAGAGTTATTGCCCTTGTGTGACAGATGAACTGACAAGAAAATATGAAAAAGCGGAAGAACTCCAAAAATATTGACTCTAGAGTTATGGCCCTATGTGCATGACACTACCCCTCATCATGATTGTTCCATATGTGAAGTTTCAAATAAATTGAACCAGTAGATAAAGAGTTATTGTCCGGACAAAAAAATATGTAAAAGGGGAATAACTCCAAAAATATTGATGCTAGAGTTATGGCCCTTGTGCATGACACTAGCCCTCATCATGCTTCTTCAATGTGTGAAGTTATAATGAATTTGGCCTAACTTTGTAGGAGATATGGCCCGGACAAGAAGCGTGACAGACGTACGGACAGACGGACGGACGGACAGACGGAATCGAGCAAACCTATAGTCCCCCAACCGGTAACCGGTGGGGGACTAACAAGAGCCGCGTGCAGCGGCAACACTCGTCTGATTTGGTATTTGTACAGCTAAATAAAGTGTTTTTTACAAAACAATAAAGGGCCACAAGTGGTTATATAAAGGGCTTTATAACATAACACGTGGCTTCAGCGTGACGTAACACTATCATTTATTTTTTGATAATCATGGGCATATAATCACTAGTGAATAACATTCGAACGACCGAATAACATTCGAACGATTCATACGCGCTGTCAAAACAAACAAACTGGCGGGCGGTGGTCGACCTACCTGTCCACGATTGAGTCACGATAGATGGCAAAGATTGTTGGCACTTGCGCCTTAATTTCGATAAAATGATACAAATTGTAATCGCTGTCAGGAATCATATACAAAATGTATGCCAAAAAAGACCTACCAGCTACTCTGACCCATACAATCAATTCTACATTTAAATTAAAATGCCTCCTCAACTTTGCATTTTCTTCACCGCATGTCCTTTTGTTTATGCAGATTTCTACTCATACAAATATCTCATCAATCAAAAACAATAGTCATCTGAATCCAGCACAGCACAAACATATTTCAAATATGCTATACTCACTAACTCAGCTGATCGCAAAAATCTTCCTCCTGTTCCAACACATTTTATGCAGCAGTTCGTACTGAATCTTTTGTCCATTTCAAACATTTTCACTGAACTTGAATCGAGATTTTTTTTCTCTCGGTGGAAATGTCCATTTCCATGTGTATACATACAACACTAATGAATGGCTTAATATACCAAAACGAAGGCGCATTTCGAATCCCATTGACAGTGAGTGTCGGACGTGTTGGCGACTGTACATGTAGGTCTTCATGTAAATGGCGCGCTTTACATAGACACATGTTGTGTACAATGACGTCAAAGTGTGACGTGTTTGTAACTATGTATGTCAAAACTGTAACTCAAAAATTATTTTGACGTGTTTCTGTATGTTTTTGTATCATAAACTATCACAGTTAAATTGAATACCAGAGAGGTCTGAATTAGATCCTGGTTGATATGACAGTAAGTAAAAAATAAAGTTGGAAAATTTGGACCTACTTTGTCCCAGTTACCTAGCGAACCTAATAACACCTTTCATTCATCATTTCTATATGTAAGGAGAATTTATAACAATCCACGTTACTGCTGAAATATTGGCTGCAAATAACATTTGTGTGTGTTATGTTATAAATAGGATCTTGCATTCGTGTTCATGATTATTGGATTTATTAAATTCGTCTTTTTAAAACGATAAAAAACTCGCTAAAGCTCGTTTTTTATCGTTTTAAAAAGACTCATTTAATAAATCCAATAATCAAGAACACTCATGTAAGATCCTCTATATAACTCCAAAGTTTTGAAATCAAGAGTTATGGTTCTTACGTAGGGGCCTTCCCCTCAATAAGATCTACTAGCCTATGTAGTTTCATGTTGATAGCTCTTATACTTTTCGAGAAATGCGCTACATTAAAGTTTTCGCACGACGATGACAACGACAACTACGACCCAGTGATCACAATAGCTCGACTTTTCTTCGAAACAGACGAGCTAAAAATAGTTAATTCAACTTAACTGATTATGTTTCCTAGCCTTAGTTGTCACTACTGCCAAGTTTAATTGTCATATGTTGTTTTTAGTACTAATAAAAGAATTCATTACTTCATGAATATTTATCAACATTTTAAACACAAAATTCTATTAATTGTGATTTAAAATACTAGTGATATTCAAAATATGATCATCCAAACATTTGAGCATGTGTGCCAGTCCCATTGATCATTATGGTTCCTGTTATTAATTATTCATTTTGACTGAAGCTCTTTGGTACCTTTGAGTTTGATATTCACAATTTTTCATTCTCCTTTCTTAACATTTTGGGAGGTCAGCCAAGGAGGCACTATATCATTCTTCAAACATGCGAAACACACTGATGGTAAAATTTCAGTATCATATTGCAGATAAGCAGAACATGACGTTAATTTGGAGATATAAATTAACACAATATAAGGATGATAATTAATAAGAAGTATGAAAAGTTTGACAGATTTGAGTATGAAAAAGTGACTTTACAATTCGTGAATTAAATCACCAAATTTGTGTGCATTCACAAATGTTATACAGTAAAACCTCTCTATAACGACCATTAAATTAAAGTATTTTGTGTTAAAGGCAGGTGGTTAAACAGAACGCTCCTGTTTTACTTTCACCTTGCTTTAAGCAACCACCTGCCCAAAATACCAATTAACACAATTTAGTGGTCGTTATAGAGAGGTTTTACTGTATAATTATTATTTCTATGCATATTATACAGGTTGAATTTTACGATAAATGTCAGTCATCCAGCAAAGTCAGTCCTTCCAATTACAGACTGGGCTGGGCTATACCTTTAACACTTTTCCTGTTGAATATTCATGTAAGAAATAATGAAATCATGCATATTTAATAGCTGATTTTTTCTAATGGCATTATGTACACAGGATGTTTTGGTATTGGTAGAAATCAGATCTGTTATAATTTCATAGGCAAATAGAGCAGACCCAAATTTGATGGCTCCTAGATCTCCAGGAGCCATCTG
This sequence comes from Azorinus chamasolen, assembly GCA_963576725.1. NCBI lineage: Eukaryota > Metazoa > Mollusca > Bivalvia > Cardiida > Solecurtidae > Azorinus > Azorinus chamasolen. The sequence continues at coordinate 37,093,578 of OY755237.1, read as the reverse complement.
ATCTTGGTCTACTTGATCTGCAAAGGCATGGAACGTGTTTATATGAAGGAAAGGATTTAAACCCTTTCCTCTATAAATACGCCTCTCTACGCCTCTGTAATAGTCACTTCTTCAGAATTCATCGTGAGCATTTGCACCTATAGGAGCAAATCCTCTATTTATGGCAATAGTTTCAACTTAATTTAAGTGATATGCATAACTAGCCTTTCGTATAATTATGGTATTTGAGTGCATTTACTGTACATGCAGTATCATTGGTGCTCATTTTATTACTGCCATATAATTTGTGATTATCACCAATTAATTGCCATTAACACTGAACGTGGTAAACAAGCATATTGGCATTGCAAACAGTGCACACCCAAATCAGAGGGCATCTAGAGGAGCTCTTTGATCAGTGTCTGCACTGTGTGCCATTTAAAATCCTCTCGCAAATTGTATTCCTTTCACACTGAATGGACTTTATCATTAAACAATAACGAACCGTTCCACTTTGAATATTCAGCATTCAAAGGGATAATGATTACTACAAAAGGCCATTTACCACAACATTACCTTTCATGTGTACATATGTTACATACATCAAGAATTAATTATCAAATATAAAGATATAATATGAAATTAATTTGTTATATAAAGATTTTAATTCTTTGCATGCCAGCGGCGAAACCATGATTACCTACGTAAAACTGTTTGGCTCCTGACGAGATGCCAAATAATGTGGCATCTCATTAGGATCCAAACCGTTTGATACTTTGACCATATTTTTGCAAAGAAATGAAAGAAATTTTTATTTCAAGAAATGATGCAAACGACAACCATCTTGCAGGCGAAAAAAAAAAATACCATGCAAAGTGTTTCCCTGTTCAATATTCATGTAAGGAATAACGGCATCATGAATATTTATTAGCTGAATTTCTATAATGTAAACTTTTCAAGGATATGTTTTACTTTGACAAACACTGTAGAATCAGATCTAATAATATCATGTCAAAAGCAAACAGAGCAGACCCTGATCAGACGGCTCCTATAGGAGTCGTCTGATCTGGGTCTACTCTGTTTGCAAATGCGTGAAAAGGCTTTATAATTTATGAGGGAATGGTTAAGATAATACAATACAATACAAATTCTTTATTACTCTCAGTTCATGATATACATGAATACATGAGGAAGAAGATAAGATCGCTTGAAGTTTGAGCTACCATAAACATGACATGTAATGAATAAAGATAAAGAAGATAAAATAAGAAACAAACAGCAACGAGCCAGATGATGAGAAATTGAATGTTGCATTAATAACCCTTTATCTGATAGAGAAACCTTTTTAACCCTTAATTTCCCTGTTGCATATTCATGTAACAAATACGAGGGGTGTTCCAAAAATAATGTCACTTGCATCGGTGCTCATATAGCGGAAGTGCTTTTGTTCATTTTAATTTGCTCTGCCCTTCAAAATACTCTCCGCCAGCCAGAATACACCTTTTTAGCCGGTCAATCCATTTTTGGAAGCATTTTTCATACTCTTCAATGGGGACATCCATCAGACACTGATAAACAGCAGATCCAAGGGCATTTCTCGAATTGTATCTCCTTCCAGATAAATGATATTTAAGTTTTGGAAAGAGAAAATAGTCGCAGGGGGCCAAGTCTGGCGAATACGGAGGGTGCGGAAGGACGGTAACCTTCTCTGACTCCAAAAAGTCAGTCACAATACGTGCCTTGTGAGCGGGTGCATTATCATGCAAAAGTCGGACATACTTAAGTCCTGTTTTGGGGCGGCTACTTTTGTAGTAGTTCTTCAATTTTCTCAGAACAACGTTTTTATAGAACTTGCCTGTGACCGTTCTGCCTTTTGGCACCGGGATTTGAATAGCTGGACCCTTATTAGTGAAAAAAATAGCATACAAAACCTTCTTTACCGTTCGTATTCGTTTGGCAATACTTGGGCGTCTGGCATTTTTAGTGGCCCATATTCGGTTGGAAACCTTCCGCTTTGGTTCAAAATAATACACCCAGGTCTCATCACCAGTGACTATATTATCAAAACCTTTTTACTATATTTTGGGTACATTTTGAGAAGTTTTTTGGCCATTGTTACACGCGTCTTCTTTTGCTCATCCGTTAACAAATGGGGTATCCATCTTGCATTTATCTTTCTAACTTTTAGGTGTTTCTTCAAAATTGCATGAACTCTTGCTAACGACAAATTTGTCATTCGAGCCAATTGTCTTACGGTGAATCAAGCATCAGTTTTGAGGATATTTCCGATTTTTTCTATGTTACCTTTGGTCGTAGTTGTTGCAGGACGACCTGGGCGAGCAGCATCTTTCAGTTGCTGCTGCCCAGCACTAAATTTAGCTACCCACCTACAAACAGTCCTGTGGGACATTTGGCCCTCCCCATAAATGTCACACACCTCGCGGTGAATATCTACAGCCTTTATGCCGAGTAATGACCTACCTTTTATATAGGCCCTAATTTCAAGAACATTTTCAGCTCGTTTTCCTGTCATTTTGTGTATAGTCTAACGAATAGGCTATGAAACGATGTACACTGTACCGAGGCAAGTGAACGTGTGGACGAGATATTTACCTGTGTCACGAGCCAGTGATCACTCAATCGACACGAGGTGGTTTTGTGCATGAATTGCACGATTTCCGCGAAATAAAGCACAGATGACATTATTTATGGAACACCCCTCGTAATGACACAGAGCACAAATTGTTTCCAAATTTTCACTTGTCCTGCAATACAGACAATTAAAGAAGGCAACGAAAAATACTCACTAGTCCTGCAATATAGACAATTAAAGAAGGCAACGAAAAATACTCACTAGTCCTGCAATATAGACAATTAAAGAAGGCAACGAAAAATACTCACTAGTCCTGCAATATAGACAAAGAAGAGAAAATTACATGCAGGACGAGCGGACAAGTGAACTTTTGTCCCCTGTGACATTATGAATATTTATTAGCTGAATTTTTGATAATGGTATATGTACACGCGGTATTTAACCCTTTCCTCCATGAATATTCATATGAGAAATAATGACGTCATGAATATTTAATAGATTAATTTGTTGTAATAACACATGGACACAGAAATATTTGACTATTGACAGAAACTGCAGAATCACATTTATATTATATTGTAAGCAAACAGGGTAGACCCTGATCAGGCGGTTCCTATAGGAGCCGTCTGATCTGGGTCTTTTCTGTTTGCAAAGGAGTAAAAATGGCATGATATAGATCTGATTCTACAGTTTTGGTCAAAGTAAACAATTGCCTTGAAAAATTTACATCATAAAATTTCAGCTAATAAAATATTCATGATGTCATAATGTTTTACATGAATATTGAACAAATAAATGGTTAACTTGTGAAGATGTACAGGTTATGCACCAAATTACCGAGTTCAGAGCTACAGATAACGGTGCGTACTCAAATATTAAAATCATCATTTCTCCACCAAACCCTATGTTGTGACCCCTCTTTAGAATCGTCTCTTCGAGACGATTCTAATGAGCGGTCACAACATAGGGTTTGGTGGAGAATTAAAGAAGTTATACTTGAGATTATTTTAATTTACGCATCTTATTTGGAGCTCTGTGAGTTGTTTCATAAAATTATTCTTAGAACTGTAGGGTCAACATGAACATTACGCACACTGGAGAAGCTTTGTCCTCCCGTAACTGCCTGTAATTGCGTTAGTTTGTCATGGCAAATGATAGGAAACCCTTTGAGAAGCAATCAAATATTCAATACCAATTTACTGTATTACCAATAAAGTCTAATACAGTGCTGTTTCATGTTCCAGGAGGCTTGCATTCTTACAGGCAATTCAAATTCAAATAGCCATCTCTATTTCGGGATGTACAGTACTACAGACATAACTGACAAACAACAGAACCTGTCTTAACCCATTCCTCCATAGGCTATTTTTAGATCCAACCACTTTGAATAAATCTACCCAAAAGGAGCATAAACTACAGAAAAGGACAATTTTAGAATCTTTTACAATTAAAGGGAGGTAATTATAACAGTTGTAACAAAGTACTAGTTATGACCTTTTGTTATAAGATGATGTGTTTCGTATAACAAGCCAATAACACCTTGATCATTCTCCTAGTGTCATTGACATCTGAACTTAATTGTTCTACAGTTTTTCTATGTCCCTTTTTATAATGTCTATTAATGCATAGTTTATAGAAATGTAAGACAAGCATATATAACATTCAATATATTTAAGAGTTATGTACTTTTTCTACCACAAGCCAAATATAGTTTAGCTTGCATTAAGCTTGCAGCTGCGAGCCAAACCGCGAGCTTAATTTGACTGCAAGCTTGTTTAGCTCGCAGAATAAATACAGCTCACAAATTAAGCTTGCAGCTGCGAGCTAAACCGCGAGCTTAATTTGACTGCAAGTTTGTTTAGCTCGCAGAATAAATTTAGCTTGCGAATTAAGCTTGCAACTGCGAGCCAAACCACGAGCTAAATTTAATTGCAAGCTTGCGCGATCTTAATGCAAGCTTAATTTTGGCTATCTAGATCGCAGTAAGCTCGCGCACGCTTAGAACGAGCTTGTCGCAAACTTGCAAGTATGCATTTTGGTTTGGGGTATAATATAGATATGATTCTACAGTTTCTGCCATTCCCAAAAAATCCTGTGTCCATGTGCTATTATAACAATTTTAATTAATTTAATTAATATTCGTGACATCATTATTTCTTACATGAATATTCATGGAGGAAAGGGTTATATGACTTTTTAAAATGGCATGTGAATACAGGTATTTCTAGTCATGGTAGAAATTATAGAATCAGATTTATATTGTTTCATATGGAGAAAGCAGACCCTGATCAGACAGCTAAAGTATACTGGAGCCATCTGATCTGGGTTTACTGTTTGTAAACACATTAAAAGGCATATGGAGTTATATTAGTGTGCTGTTGGTTGCCTTGTAAAATGATCTTGCCCTCAGGTTTCCCTCAGGGGCATCCAGTTAGCCTATAGTGAGCTCAGCAGAAATGGACGTTAATCAACACAAACAAACAAACAAACCATCAAAACATTTATTGTACCTGCATAATCTTCTCTTGAAAATGTATAGAACATGCTAACATGGATATTTAAAATTCAAATTTTCCTGACAAGCATTCCAATTCCCATGCAGTATTTGCAAATTTGGTAATGGCACTCAGATCAGGACTGTAGATTAGAAAATCTAAGTACAGTAGAACCTGTCTTAAGCGACCATCAAAATGATGTCTAATTATGGCTCTGTAAGGCAGGTGGTAGCTTAATACAGGTAAAAAGTAATGCAGAAAGCTCCTATAGGAGCTTTCTGCATTACTTTTTCCCTGTATCAAGCAACCACCTGCTTTTCAAGATTCCTGTGTCATTCAACTAGTATAAAATCGCTTGTTACCCTTTACTCCATAAATACGCCTTTTGACACCTTTGCAAACAGAGAAGACCCAGATCAGACAGCTCCTATAGGAGCCATCTGATCAGGGTCTACTCTGTTTGCTTATGATATAGTATAGATATGATTGTACAGTTTCTGCCATGGCCAAACATTATGTGGCTATGTGCTATTATAACAATAAATCTAATAATTATTCACGACATCATTATTTCTTACAAGAATATTCATGGAGGAAAGGGTTAAAACAGGTTCTACTGTACAATATTTTAAATGTATTCTCCACCCAACTCTTGCAGCCACTCATTAGGATAATCTCTTTGAGACAATTCTAATAAGCTGTGCTGGTGTGCACAGCAAGATAGGGTCTGGCTGAGAAATAAGAGAGTTTGATGGGTCTGTACACATCTTATCTCAGAGGTCCAGATAAGATGTGTAAATTCAAATATTTTCAAGAATAGCTACTTTATTTCTCCACCAAACCCTATTCTGTGACCATTATTTAGAATCGTCTCTTTGAGACGATTCTAAAGAGTGGTCGCAGTATAGGGATTGGTGGAGAAATGGTGATTTTAGCATTTGGGTGTGCACCTTTATCTGTAGCTCTGTTATCTACAGTCTAGGTATATAACCCTTTCCCTGGTCTAAGTTTATTCCAAATTTCAATAGCAGCATACATAGGCAACAAGTCTCCAGAGTGTAAAGGTAAAGACAGCTTTCGAAGCCTTTGCAAACCGAAAGCTTGGTGCAAAACTATTCTAACTCCATCACTTTGTGAAGGAGTTAGAATAGTTTTGCACCAAGCCCTTGAAACAGAGTAGTCCCATGTTAGACAACTCCTGTAGGAGCCTGGTGATCAGGGTCTTCTCTGTATGCTTATTGAACTCTGCAATGGCCAAAAATGTCTTTTTTCATACTGTATAAAAATTCCATTGATAAATATACATGAATATTCATCAGGTTAAAGGTTAAACGCTAAAAAACTTCTGCAGTAGATCTTGTCTTAACACATTACCTCATTGGCTATTTTTAGATCCAAACTACCGAAAAGGAGCATTAACTAGAGAAAAGGAAAATGTTAGATTTGTGTAGTATTGAAACCATTGTGATAAATAGAGCATCTGCTCCAGAGGATCACATAGTGCAATGGTTTCTAGAAGTGATTATTACAGAGGCGTTGCAATGCGTATTTATGGAGGAGAGGGTTAAGCCGCCATTTTATTTATTGAAAATAGGAGTCTTTAAAAAGTGGTTGCTTAATGCAGGGCAAAAATAATGCAGAGAGCTCCTATAAGAGCTCTCTGCATTATTTTTGACCTGCAATAAGCTACCACCTGCCTTACAAACTCATAATTAGAACTCATTTTGAAGGCTGCTTAACCCTTTCCTCCATAAATACACCTTTCTACGCCTCTGTAAAAATCACCTATTGAAACCATTGTGATAAATAGTCTAGGAGCAAATGCTCTATTTATCACAATGGTTTTAACAGGTGATTTTTACAGAGGCGTATAAAGGCGTATTATGGAGCAAAGAGTTAAGCTATCATTTACAGCCTACGATTTCCCGGAGAATGCATAATTTTTAACTTTTATCACACCACTCGTGAATCCATTATTAATTTGTTAACAATTTGGATCCAGAGAGGCTCAGAGTAACTCAGTGTCTCATCAAGATTCATTGAAAGCTGTTTAGCTTCTACGATTTTCCTTTTGAAACTGTAAATTCACATCTATATAATTCCATATGCAAACAGATTCAAGACCTCCTTACAGAAGCCATCTGATCAAGGACACTTTACTCTGTTTGCAAATGTTGCCGTTTAACTATTTTACATGATAAGCCTCACTGCATTTCTATGCATTTGCAAACAGGGCAGACACAGCTCAAACAGCTCCTGTCTGATCAGGGTTTGTTCTGTGTATTTTTAATGTTACAGAAGTGCTTCTCTACTGTTTGCTATGGCAATAAACTTTCTTATTTTATATTTTTAACCCATTACCTGATAGGCTATTTTTAGATCTAACCTCTTTGAATAAATCTATTAAAAAGGAGCATTAACTAGAGAAAATAATTTTTTTTAGAGTTTTGTAGTTTGAAACCATTGTGACAAATAGAGCATTTGCTCCTATACAGAGCCGTAGAAAGACGTATTTATGGAGGAAAGGGTTCCCTTACCAAACTGACTTACATTAACTTATAAGTCACTTATAAGTGAGATATAGGTGACTTATAAGCCCCTTATAAGCCCCTTATAGGTCACTTATAAATTCACAAAAATCCTGTGTAAGTGAGTTCTAAGTTTAAGTCAGTTATAAGTGAGTTATAAGTCTGGAAATACTTCACTTATAAGTGACTTATAAGTGGCTTGTAAGTTCCAGTGAACATTTGATAAAACAAGTAAGTCAGTTATAAGGACAAGGCTTTTCATTACATTGCCATGTGTATGTGAGAACTTAGTCTTTTTCATCGGATATTTGCTAGCTTGAAAAATTCTAAGTCCAAAAATTATTCAAAATTTTGCCCAAAAATAAGGCTTAATGCTCAACTAGATCCTAACCCAACAGTAATGGGTATCAAAATTCTCAGAATTTCAAGATCTATCCAATAAAATAATAATCATTTACATTATATTATAATTATATACATAATTTAAAAATTATATATACTAGATTTATTTAATATTTTGTCAGACTCCAATATATTAACCCTTCTCTTGCTGTTCATGTCTGTCAATATACCTACCTGTAAGTAGTGAAGACCCTGATGAGACAGCTCCTACAGGATCAGGGTCTGCACTATTTACAAGTTGAACAACCCTTACCAAACTGACTTATGGCTACCAAAATAATAAGAATTGTGTACTTTATGTAACTAACTGACAACAAATGTCTTTATATAATTATGACACAAAATCAATCTGAATTATTTTTTTTAACCCCCCCCCCCCCCCTTTGATCCGGGGGGGGGGGGGTGCATTTGTACACGCAGTCCTTTCATAATACAGTTGTGGGTGTGACCAATCATATTGAAGGTCAGGGTGCAAGTCGGTGCATAAATTTAGGTTGTTCCTACGCAAAGATATAGTCCCTCGATGATGGAACCATTTTGTCCAAAAATTTATGATTTTGTTTTCAAAATGCACCATATACCATACGAAAAAACACTTTTAGCTTTATTTTGATGTATATTTCATATTACGGAAACAATTTTAACCATATTGCATCCTGCCCGCAATATTCAAATTTTCGGGGTCACGCGTTAATCCGACCCGGCGCCATTTTGAAAGTTTTCAAAATATCGACGTTGTTTCTCGATAAAAATTCGACTCGATTTGAATGAAAACACCCACCACATGCTACAAAAAGTACATGCAAGAATGAATGGTGAGTATCAGTATATAAAATACCACTTATTATTATTTTTTTAAGTCGGACGTTTGAGTTTTTGACGAAAGTCGGTGACTAACCTATGACTGTCAGTTCTGTCACGAAGTAAATACAGATTGATCGGAGATGTATTTACTTCGTGGTTCTCAACGTATTAGCGCACACTCGTATGGAAACTGTATTTCAAACAGTCAATATTAATACAAGCATTTATTAAATCATGCAATTTAACAAAGTGTCAGTGTACTCTTCCTCTTCAAGACCCAACCATATGTATCGACAGGAAAACTCACGCACAAAATCAACTCGGGTCGTTTCGGACCCAATCACTTTCGGCCTTGGTAGTTTCGGCCAAAATTCGGACCAAAACGACAAAGGCATATGCAGATTATAATCAGCAATATAGACGAGGGTTGATAAAATCATTTTAATGAAAATTTCATTAGAAACATAAATACTTGCAGTGTTTATGAATAATATTTTAATGAAGTTCAGTGGTCGTTTGGGTTAATGCAAACAGGATTGACCAATGTTAGCAGACACATTTTCCTCAAGATCTACACTGTTTGAAACAGACTTACAGTTCACTCTGCAACAATAATATATAGTTGAAATCTTTTGCTGATGCCTTGCTGTTACACTTTAAAAACCCATGTCATGTCTTGCAGTAGACTCATAAAGTTTTTAGTACTGTAGTGTAATGCTTATTGGATGATGTTTAAATTTAAGGCTGGCAACATGGATGTTGAGGCAGATCTACTACCAGGATATGGTGTAAAGATCTCTGTCCCTCAGCTGGACACCAAAAGGAAGTGACACTGCACTAACTCGCCTGTTATGCAGAGTACTTCTCAGATGAAGTAATGTCTAGGAACTCTGTCAGAGGAGAAGCCAGCCCTGGATGGAAGGAGTATTAACGCCATAACAACTTACAAGTAAGTGAAAACAGCATTCTGAGTGACTGGTAATTCAATATCTAATTCGCATGTGTTTTAATCCATCTGATAAAGATCCTAATGTAAAAAGAATTAGAATATAAAATTAATACAAATATCAACAACAACTATACACCAATACACAATAAAATGGGCACAGTAAAAAAAAAATGACTTAATATACCTGTGGGAATAGCGGCAATAATTTGAGGATGAATGGGGATGAATAAATTCCTTAGGCTGTGAAATACATGATGCAACAACATTTAAAAATTATATAACAGGACTTTCATTCTAAGCTGAATATCTCTCACACAAGCTGTAGGATTCAAACAATTGCTGCTAAATTATTGCCGTTATTCTGTACCTCAAAAGCAGTAGAACTTTACAGTTGATTAAAGATTCAGTAACCTTTTTACATGTAACTATTAACCTTTTACTTGTTTTCCATTAATAGAATTCAATATTCTGTCAAGCAAATTATTGAGTACACCCAGATAAGATTGCTCCTTCAGAGCTTCTTTATCTGGATCTACACTGTTTTCAAAGATAAAAATATCGGGTACAATTTTTTAAAAAATCCAACATTTTGCTATCTATATCGGAGTGTCAAACACCTTGGATAGAGGTCTAGAAGACTTAAGATCCAAGATTTTTTGCAAAGTTCATCCACAGTCTTTTAACCCTTTCCCTCATATAAAAGTGTTTTTACGCATTTGCAAACAGAGTAGACCCAGACAGGAGCCGTCTGATCAGGATCTGCTCTGTTTGCTAATAGAATTTGATAGATCGTTTTCTTTACTTTCTAAAATGGCTACACTGTTCCACCTTCCATGTTTCATTAAAACTAGTTTGTCCATGAATATTCAGTCGGTATTGAAATTTGAAATAAACATAGAACAGGGAAAGGGTTAAATTCACATCAGGTGGGCAATAATTTAAATATTTACAATGTTCTCTTTTTTCCTTACATTTCAGAATATGTGCAAGAAAAAATTATGCAAGACTCATCCAGACAATCAACCAAAAGTGTGCTGATGCAAGGGTTTCCATGAAACCCAGACGTAAATAATAGAAAATATGTCCATGGGACACAAATGCCCACACCAAGTTTTTCTTAATTGAACAATCATTAAACAATCACCAAAATTCAATCAAGTGTCGGCGAACAGGAAGTAGATGAACGACAGACCTGAAAAGGGGAGACACAGTACAACTCACTAGGATTATGCTTCAGAGCAAATATCAAAACATTCCAATTTACAAGTCAAGAAATATTTGACAAAACAAACAGACAAGGGTAAAACTTAATGCCCTAAAGGCGGGGGCATAAAAATGATAATACTGCTGCTTATAGTAGATTGAACACTTGATTTGGCTAGTTGCGCATATTGTGGATAAACAAGGCCTTTAATTTATGATGAACAATTTACCTTCCAATGTTTTTTTTAATTTATACATAATGTGCATAAATTTTACAATATGTGTATTTGATGGTGAAATTCAGTGATATTTTCATGTTGCTAACAACCAATATCTCGATATTAATGGCTTAAAATAAGAAATGATTAACTGCTGATCTAAGAGACTGATAATGTTTAACCCTCTCCCTAATAATCAAGCATTTTCTCATACTGGTAGGCAGAGAAGACCAAGACCAGACAGCTGTCTGGTCTGAGTCTGTTCTGTCTGCTTATGAATTTTCATAGATCATTACATGCAGTTCCTTTTTCTCACCAAAACTTTACTTTAAAACATACCCAAACATATTATGACTATATGGTCTATGAATATTCATGAGGTCATGAAACAACTTAATAAATAATGAACAGGGAAAGGGTTAATCAATACACTATGAAAGTAGATCATGAATCATTGCTCCTCAGGAGCAATTGCTCCATTTTCCATATTTATAAGTTACCAAGTTACAATTTAAAAAATCTCAAATAAATTAAGCCCTTATCTTAGGAAAATTACTTAACCCTTAGCCTGTCAATAGTATTGTAGTCTGCCACATTTTTCATATGTTTCAATTTTCAAACTGCTTCAAAGTTGCTAAAAAAAGCATCTAAATATGTAGTATTATAGCATAAACGGAAGTGAGGTATATTCAACTTCAAGCACGATACCTTTTTAAAAAAAATACAATTTGGATGACTCTTTAACTTTGAATTAAGATAAGAATTTTCATGTAGACTAGATTTGAACAAGTTGAATGATTATTATGGTCAAGTCAAATATTTAAATGTTTGATACAGGCAGTGCATTTATTATTAAAACATATTGCTGATGTAGTACTGCAGCTTGTTTCCATTAAACCCAAATGTAAATCATGAATTTCCTGTACAAATAAAAAGGGGACAGTGATGTCAAATTAATCCGGACATTAGTTGCTGAATGAGATTACCAGATTTTGAATATAAACAGTTACTTTAAATTTTAATTGATTTTTTTTTTTTTCATTCAAATTTGGAAATTGAAGGTGAACTTCAAATAATATCAGGTTTAGCAAACTTGATAGCTTCTACATTCTGATTTTGATCTACACTGGTTGTGAAACCAAATGTGCAGCCAGAGTATTATTTTCACTCTTGTTCGATAACATTCTGGATTTATGAGGCATTACTGTTTACTTAAATGGGCATTGAATTTTCCTTTTTTGTTTTCGTTCCAGGCTAATAATTCAGTTTGGGTATGCAGGATAATTAATGTATTGATGGGTGAAGACTTTCTACAGATTCCCAACTGTCAGTAAAGACTATTTCATGTTAAAAACTCAACTGTAGGAATGGTTGAGCAGGGAATTGAACCAGCAGCCCCTGGGTTGGTAGTCCAGTGCATTAATACCGCTAGACCAGGGTACAGCTATTGATCCAGCTCCGTAGACTTATAAGTCACTTATAAGTCTCCCAAGCAGTAGACTTATAAGTGGCTTATAAACCACTTATAAGTGGCTTATAAACCACTTATAAGTGGCTTATATAGACCACTTATAAGTGGCATATAAACCACTTGTAAGTGGCTTATAAACCACTTATAAGTGGTTTATAAGCCGTTTACTAGCATCATACTTATAAGTCACTTATACATGGCTTATAAGCCACTTATAAACCACTTACATATATCCTCTTTCTTATAGATCACTTATACTTGACTTACATCTCATTTGCATGTAAAATACTTATAAGTGACTTATAGGTGACTTATAAGTTTGACATCTAAGCCACTTATAAGTGACTTATAAATTATTTTGGTAAGGGTTAATACCAGAATTACATATTCATAATAAGTGGGAATCTGGCAGGAATATTAATCTAGTAAAATGCCAGCTTCTTAAATATTGACTTAGTAACTTATCATCCAATCAGGTACCCAATAGATTATGGAGATTAAAGTGATAAATGTTTTACCCTTTCCCTGTTGAATATACATGTAAGAAATAATGATCTCATGAATACTTATTAGCTGAACTTTTATAACGGCATACATGTATGTACACAGGATATTTTGGTACTGGTAGAAACAGTAGAATCAAAGCTATATAATTCCATAAGCAAACAGAGCAGACCCTGATCAGACGGCTCCTATAGGAGCTGTCTGATCTGGGTCTACTCTGTTTACAAATGTGTGAGAAAGAGCTTATACGAAGTAATGGGTTAACTGAAAACCAGTATGACCTTTAATCCACTTTGCAAACAGTGTAGACCTAGATCAGACAGGTCCTGTAATGCTGTATGCAATGACATTATGAATATTTATTACATTAATTTTTATAATGGTACATGAACATAGATTTTTTTTCCTTGCAGAAATGGCAGAATCGCATCTATACAATTTCATTAGCAAACAGAACAGACCCTGATCAGACAGCTCCTACTATACTCCCTCAGCAAAAGTCTGAAAAGGTGTTTATATCAAGTAAAGGTTTAACCCATTCCTTCATAGGCTATTTTTAGATCCAACCTCTTTGAATAATTCTACTGAAAAGGAGCATTAAATAGAGAAAAGGAAATTTTATTTTATTTGTAGTTTTGAAACCATTGTGATAAATAGAGCATTTGCTCTTATGGAGCAAAATGCTCTATTTATCACAATGGTTTCAGAAAGTGACTTTTACAGAGGTGTAGAAAGGCGTATTTATGGAGGAAAGGTTTAAATCATTAAACTTATACTATTTCAGCCTTATCCAATAGTTCAAACTGCAGTCATCAGGGAAAGGGGTAACAGAGATCTTGTAAAAGATAGTGTGTCTATTCTCAGGGTATGACGTCAGCCCCAGACACTAGTGTTAGATTTAATGTACCGTAGTATATACCCATTTCACACATTTCCACACTGGCTGTATCTCTGTAGTTGACATAAAGATGCCGATACATGCCAGTCTGCACTATAAAATGAAAACCATTTCGCCCTTAGTTTTCAAATGGACTACATTTGTACCTATTCCCAAATTCAAACAGGTCAAGCTTATGGTGAATATTTAGGGATTTTTCTAAAGAAAATTGTAACATGACAAACAGTGCAGACCCTGATGAGAGGGCTCCTCTAGGAGCCCTCTCATCTGGGTCTACACCGTTTGCAAAGGACATTAGTGACTTGTGTTGAGATAGTTGCAAAAGGAAAAAAAAACAACATCAATTAACTTTTCCCTATAAAAATGAACAGATTGTTTGACAGTTCGAATCCCGAAAAACTGTTGTGCTACTCAGTGTCTCATCTGGATCCACTGTTTACTATTTGTAAAGGTAATCATAAATTCCCCTACAACATACTAAAGGTTGAAAGCCATGAAAATATAAAATATGTAATTTCTGTCAGATCCACTTAGTGCGGGCGTTGTTTTCAATATCGAAAGTCCAATTATTTTAATATGGTGACGTTATCTGAACTTACCGTATTTATCTTAAATATATTCAGACAACCGATCTTCCCTCTCCAGCGGTTTGTTACAACAACAGTGCATAATTCAACTTGGTAATATCTTGATAACTTTAGTTTAACCAATATTCATCTAAGATATAATGACATCACGAATATTCATTAGATTAATTTGTTGAAATAGCACTATTTTTGGCCATGGCAGAAACTGTAAATCTATATTATATCATAAGTAAACAAAGCAGACCATGATCAGATGGCTCCTATAGGAGCCATCCGACCATGGTCTGGATCGTCTCTGTTAACCCTTTCCTCCATAAATACGCCTTTCTACGCCTCTGTAAAAGTCACTTAACTGCTTTTTAAGACTCCTATGTTCAATAAATGAATGGCTACTTAACCCTTCTGTATTCAGGCCAATTTCAATACCTACTGAATATTCATTAACAAAATAGTTAATAGAAATATGGAAGGTGGAACATTGTAGACATTTTAGAAAGTAAAGAAACAGATCTATCAACTTTTATTAGAAAACAGAGCAGACCCTGATCAGACGGCTCCTCTAGGAGCCGTCTGATCTGGGTCTACTGTTTGCAAATGCGTGAAAACACGTTTATGTGAGGGAAAGGGTTAATGAAACCATTGTGATAAATGGAGCATTTGCTCATATAGAGCAAATGCTCTATTTATCACAATGGTTTCAAAACTACAAAATTCTAAAATTTTCCTTTTCTCTAGTAAATGCTCCTTTTCAGTAGATTTATTCAAAGAGGTTGGATCTAAAAATAGTCTATGAAGGAAAGGGTTAAACCCTTATCAAGAACAGCTAAAATATCTCTCTACCAAACCCTATATTGTGACTACTCTAAGAATCATCTCAAAGAGATAATTCTAAACAAGAGCCACATACGGCGCCAACGCTCATCTGATTTGGTGCTTGTCCACTGCATACACTTCTCCTCAAAGAGATCTACCAACCTATGAAGTTTCATGTTGATATCTCTTATACTTTTTGATTAATCAGCTACATTAATGTTTTTACACCACCACGACGCCAACAACAACACCTACGACCAAGTGATCAAAGTGTCTTCGAAACAGACAAGCTAATTATAAAATGGCCACAATATAAGGTTTGATGGAGATCGTGATAATTTTAGTATTTGAGTATATCCACCTTTATGCAGAACAATATTCAATTTACAGACAGACCAGACTTATATATCAGAGGCCCAGATAAGATCCTTAACCCATTCCCACTTAGACTATTTTAAGACCTAACTTCTTTCATTAAATCTACCACACAGGTGCATTAACTAGAGAAAAGGATTTTTCAGAACTGTGTAGTTTTGAAACCATTGTGATAAATAGAGCATTTGCTCCTGTGGCTTTTACAGAGCATCAAAAGGTGTCAATATGCGGGAATGGGTTAAATTATGAAATTTTCAAAAATAGCACCTTCATTTCTCCACCAAACCCTATGTTGTGACCATGCTTTAGAATCATCTCTACAATTCAATTCTAAAATGTGGTCACAACACAGGGTTTGGTGCAATAATTTGAATATGCAGCAAAGTGCCTATGACCTTTATCCATTCCTCTGATATTTATTATCAGTTAAAAGCTCCTGGAAGAGCTTCACAGCTTGTAAATGTCAATTATCGCTTTTCAAAGTCAAAATGGCAACTAAGTGTTTATCAATATCAGGTGCAATATCCATCTGATCAGGGTCTGCTCTGTTTGCTTATGGAATTTGATAGATCTGTTTCTTTAGTCTCTAAAATGGGTACAATGTTCCACCTTCCATATATTTCATTATAACTATATTGCCCAAGAATATTCAGTGGGTATTGAAATTTGGAATACATGTAAATGTCGAACAGGGAAAGGTTTAAAAAACTTCACACAACAATGGCTAAAGGCCTCTGATACATTACAGCAAAAGAACTTTAAGTTATCTGGTTGGTCGCATTCAAACGATCTTAAGCTTTTACTCTGATTAAATCTTTGCATGCTAGGTAATTTTCTCAATGTCATTTTTTTATAGCGCTCATGAGATGGAATGAGATATTTCATGAGCAAGAAGATACAAGTATGCTTAACCCTTTCCCTCATATAACCGTGTTTTCACGCACTTGCAAACAGAGTAGACCCAGATCAGACGGCTCCTACAGGAGCCGTTAGTGGTCAGGGTCTGCTCTGTTTGCTAATAGAATTTGAAAGATCTGTTACTTTGCTTTCTAAAATGTCTAAAATGCTCCACCTTTCATATTTATTTATATCTATTTTTTAATGAATATTCAGTAGGTATTGAAATTTGGGCTAAATATAGAACAGGGAAAGGGTTAAATAATACCTTATTTACCCTATTTGGACACCCCATTTCAATTCTCCAGAAATGGTCATGGCTTTAACCCATTCTCTCATAGATCCAACCTCTTTGAAAAGGTTTACCACAATTTTAAGGAGCATTTACAAGAGAAAAGGATTATTTTAGAATTGTGTAGTTTTGAAACCATTGTGATAAACAGAGCATTTGCTCCTATGGAGCAAAATAATGCTCTATTTATCACAATGATTTCAAAAAGTGACTTTTCAAAGGCATAGAAAGGGTTAAACCTTTTTTAAACCATTGTGATAAATAGAGCTCTATTTATCACAATGGTTTCACTACTTAACAATTGTATGTTTTACCTTTTCTGTAATTAATGCTCCTTTTTGGTAGATTTATTCAAAGAGGATGGGTCTAAAACAGCCTATGACGGAATGGATTAACCCTTTACTGTACTCCTTCAGTCTCCATGCACTAACAGCAGCATCCATTGATAGAAATATTGCCACGTCATAAAAAGCTTTTTCATGTCATGTCATAGTATATTCAGATACATATCATACAATTTTCAACAAGTTTCCAACATGCCTTGAAGCAACATTGAAACAAGAACATTAGTAACTGTTTACGCTTTCTTTGCACTCCAACTGGCCATACTCCAAACCACTTGTGTAAACTCTCCAATGCAGATCAAAACACATCAAGGGGATGCCTTGATCCCATAGACAAATCACATCTTTGGAATGCTGTGATCAAATCTGTACTGAAGATTACAGTAGAACCTGTCTTAACCTTTTCCCTCATACAAACATGTTTTCACGCATTTGCAAACAGAGTAGACCCAGATCAGACGGCTCCTAGAGGAGCCGTCTGATCAGGGTCTACTCAATTTGCTATTAGAATTTGATAGATCTGTTTCTTTACTTTCTAAAATGTCTACAATGTCCCACCTTCAAGAATTCTTTATAACTATTTTGTTAATGAATATTCAGTAGGTACTGAAAATTGGCCTAAATATAGAACAGGGAATGGGTTAACCATTCCCTCATAGGCTATTTATAGACCCAACCTTTTTGCATAAATCTACCAAAAAGGAGCATTTTCTGGAGAAAAGGAAACATTTAGAAATATGTAGCATTGAAACTATTGTGATAAATAGAGCATTTGCTCCTATGGAGCAAATGCTCTATTTATCATAATGGTTCCAAAAAGTGACTTTCACAGAGAGGTAGAAAGGCGTATTTAAGGAGGAAATGGTTAATCGGCCATCAAAACTTCTACTTATGAGTCTGTAAGACAAATGGTAGCTGAATACAAGTCAAAAGTAAAGCTCCTATAGGAGTTTTTAGCATTTACCTTTGGCCTGCATTAAGCAACCACCTGCTTTTTAAGACTCCTATGTTCAATAAATGAATGGCTACTTAACCCTTTCCTCCATAAATATGCCTTTCTGCACCTTTGTAATAACCACGTTTTGAAACCATTGTGATAAATTAAACTATTTATCACAATAGTTTCAAACTACAAAATTCTAAAATTTTACTTTTCTCTGGTAAATGCTCCTTTTGGGTAGATTCATTCAAAGAGGTGTTTGGGTCTAAAAATAGCCTATGGAGGAAAGGGTTAAGACAGGTTCTACTATACAAAGAGTTTGAATCCAACTCATGGGCGTGTAATTAGTATCCATACTGTTTGTCTCTCATGTTATACTTTTATAGAGGAAATTGAAATTGTGCATTTAACCCTTTCCTCCATAAATACGCCTTTCTACGCATCTGTAAAATTCACTATTTGAAACCATTGTGATAAATAGAGCATTTGCTCTTTTAAAGGAGCAACATTTTTTTTTAATGCTCTATTTATCACAATAGTTTCAGAAATATAAAATTCTTAATTTTTTATTTTCTCTAGTTAATGGTGCTTTTTGGTAGATTTATTCAAAGTGGTTGGATCTAAAAATAGCCTATGAGGGAATCTATTAATGGGTTAACCCTTTGACTGAATGTACTGGCCTTTTTAAACAATGTAAACCAAAATATGGGGGCTCCTAGAGGAGCTCTCTGATCAGGACATTTTGTCATTAAAAATCCTCTCATACTAAGTAGACTCTATTTTTAAACAATGATGGACTATTCCGCTTTGAAAATTCAGTATTCAAAGGGTTAAAATGAAACAAGACAAACATTTTCACAACATGTTATAAACGTCAAGTGCATTCTGAGTGACCTTTTTACCCGAAATAGTCAAACAACCCATTCTCCCTTCTCCATCTTTCTTGTAAAAAAAAAGAAGAAGAAAAGTACTTAGTTATTGTCTACTTTCAGCCCGAATGGCCGCTCAGCAGACTGTACATTAATTTTACTCCTCCTTGTAATTTGGCACCATTTTGACAACTTTAACCCTTTACTCCAAAACTACACTTTTCCATGCCTTTGCAAACAGAGTAGGCCCAGATCAGACGGTTCTTGTAGGAGCCATCTGACTAGATCTCAATCTGCTCTGTTTGCTTACGACATAATATAGATCTAATTCTTCATTTTCTCATCGTCTTGGTTAAATATTTGTGTGTTCATGTATTATTTTAAAAACACAGCTAATTAATATTCATGATTAGATAGTGTCATTACTTCTTACATGAATATTCATGGAATAATGTGTTAAAGTTAACTTATGCAGTAGCAAATAGTGTAGACCCTGATCAAACTGCTCCATCAGGATCTGGATATGCACTATTTGCCTAAGTTTGTATGTTCCATTACTTAACCCATTACCTCATAGGCTATTTTTAGATACAACCTCTTTGAATTAATCTACCGAAAAGGAGCATTAAGTAGAGAAAAGGAAAATTTCAGAATTTTGTAGTTTGAAACCATTGTGATAAATAGAGCATTTGCTCCTATAGGAGCAAATGCTCTATTTATCACAATGGTTTCACAAAGTGACTCTTACAGAGTCGTCAAAAGTCGTCAATATGAGGGAATGGGTTAAGGTTATTTGAATAGCCTATATCTATTTTCTTTGCTTCACACAACAACTACAAGAGTGGAGGATGATTTCCTAGCATTAGATTAGGATCTGTAATTTCCTGTGCCATCAGAATGTAATGAATAAATTTGATATTAAACTCGCTCAGTGCAACATGCTTTCTGAATAGCCATAATGTCTTTGATAACTATCACCTCTAATAATGATAACTGACTCCAATCCAATCAGGTCTCCAGTCGTAACACCTTTCCCTAATATAAACGCCTTTTCATGCCTTTGCAAACAGAGTAGACCCAGAGGATCTGTTTAACCCTTTCCGCCATGAATATTAATTAAAGAAATAATAATGACATGAATATTAATTACGTAGATTTAATTTGTTACAATAGCACATGGACACAAGAAACTGATAAATTATATTTATATGACATGTCATAAGCAAACAGAGCAGACCCTGATCAGACAGCTCCTATAGGATCTGGGTCTACTCTGTTTGCAAAGGTGTGTAGATTTTTAAGGTGTATTCATGGAGGAAAGGGTTATTCAGTTTCTGCTGTTTGCTTATGGGATTATAAAGATGTGATTCCACATATCTATCTGGTGTTCAAGCATCATTATAAAAAGTCGGCTAATAAATATTCATGATGTTACCAGATCTAGAGCTACAGATTAAGGTGCATACCCAAATACTAAAATCGTCATTTCTCCACCAAATCCTATACTGTGGCCACTCTTTAGACTCGCCTCTGAAGAGAGGTCACAGTATAGGGTTTGGTGGAGAAATGAAGGAGCTATAATTCTTGAAAATGTTTAAATTCACGAATCTTATCTGGACCTCTGTGTTACCATTTTATACATTAACCCCTTCCTTCATATATAAATATGCCTTTTTACGCCGTTGCAAACAGAGCAGACCCAGATCAGACGGCTCCTACAGGATTCTATAGTTTCTACTTAAGCAAAAACCACTTTGAATAAATCTACTGAAAAGGAGCATTAACTAGAGAAAAGGAAGAATTTAGAATTTTGTAGTTTGAAACCATTGTGATAAATAGAGCATTTGCTCCTATAGGAGCAAATGCTCTATTTATCACAATGGTTTCAATGGGTGATTTTTACAGAGGCGTAGAAAGGCGTATTTATGGAGGAAAGGGTTAAATGAAGATGCAATCATTGTGAATCATAATATACATGTATCATGACAAGACATCTAGGTACATGTAGATAAAGGTGAATAATTATAGTCTCAAGACATTTAACCCTTTCCCTGTTCTGTGTTTATTACAAATTTTAAAACCTACTGAATATTCATGGCAAAAAGAGTAAAAATGAAATATGGAAGGTGGAATATTGTAGCGATTTTAGAAAATAAAGAAACAGATCTATTCCATTAGCAAATAGAGTAGACCCTGATCATACGGTTCCTATAGGAGCTGTATGATCTTGGGTCTACTCTGTTTGCAAATGTGTGAAAAAGCGTTGATAAGAAGGAAAAGGTTTAAATACCTTCATAACCCAAAGAACAGAGACAGACAAACTTAGGTAAATAGTGCAGACCCAGATCAAAATTTATTTTAAACCTTATGGGGTCATTTCACCGAGTACGACTGGAAAAGTCGCACGCGACCACGCGCGACCTTAATCGCAGCTCGGTTTTCTCATAGTCCCGGGCAAAAACCGTGCGACCTACCCCATTCGTTTCTGTGCACACTCTATGTTCGATGTTAGCTCGTTTGACCTTCGATGTGTACGCTCTGTATACGTCCTATACGCTCTACACACGCTCTGTATACGCTCTACCGACGTCTATCCACTCGATCTGAAGCGATCTTGACACGACCAAGGTTCGTTCTGTTCGACCAATCTGCGACATTGCCTCGATCTCTCGGCGATCTATCCTCACAAGCGCGCGACCTCGGCCGACCAAGACTCGTTCCCGAACGATCTATCTACGTAAGAGTTGCAATGTACCCTCGATCAATACGATTTAGATGCGATCTCGAATGTTCTAGCCTCGCTTAGACGACCAATTCTCGATCTTTTCTCGACAGAGTCTCGCCCGAGCTACGCGCACATTGGTTTTGGTTGCACAGATTTGCGCACGACCCACTGCAATCGTTATACAATGGCCGGCGATCGTTGGCCGACCATCAGTTTTTGACCAGTCTCTGAAGGGATAATATGGACCCACTCGCTCTGCACCATGCTATTGTATTACAGCACCATGCACTGAAATTGCAGCAAGACTCTCTGGTTATGCTAACCATGCTGAAAAGGAACTGCATGAACACCAGAGGGAACATTATTGTCAGTACACCTCCCTCATGGCGGAACTGAGACTGGGAGATGAAGCTACCTACCGGACCTATCTCCGTATGCCCCCGGAGATGTTTGACGAAATTTTGGCCAGGGTGGGGCCTAGAATTGCAAAGATGGACACTAACTATAGAAGATCTATAGAACCGCAAGTTAAGCGAGGGTCGATCTTATTTGGATGAACCTTAAGCGCACAGAGGTCGCCAATGGAAATAATATGGAACGTACGGGTCTAGGGAAGGTCTGGGACAGGTCTCGCGGAGCGAGGCTTAATCGCAAAAGAGCGAAGCTAGATCGCACGGATCGAGCGAGTATCGAGCAGCACGACCACTCGCGCGACCAGTTCTCGCTCGAGAAGACAGAGCCTAGTTCATCCCCGCTCTAGTTTCGATCGTCTCACGACCAATGCGTTCTTTCCTCGATCTCGCACGCTCTTTCGACGCTCTCCGTGCGACCTTTAAGTCGAGGTTCGGGTTTTTGACATGTCAAAAAACCGAGCCACGATCTGTTTTTCCGGGAGACCAATCCTCGACCATGTGCGACCACGGGAGACCAAGGCACGACCAACCCTCGGTCAACTGTCGACTACGTGCGACCTGCGGCGACCAAGCCACACTCTGAGATCGCAGCTCAGTCTTCCGGGAAGATTTCTCGGTGAAATGACCCCTTTAACAATAGATGGAACAGACAGACTAAGATTTTCGAAGTTTTCACTACATATTTCTATAGAAAACTGGCCACCCAGGGGCGGGGCCAATTTCGACCCCAGGGGCAGAACTTATATAACTTTTGTAGAGGACTTGAACATGATGGTATTGAGCCAAATATGAAAGCTGAGAACCTTCCAGTTTCAGGAGAAGATTTTCAAAGTTTTCACTAAATATTTCAATAGAAAAATGCCCATCCCTGGGGCGGAGCCAGTTTTGACCCTAGGGACATTATTTATATAATTTTTGTAGAGGACCTGAACATGATGCTATGTGCCAAATAATGAAAGCTGAGAACCTTCCAGTTTCAGAAGATTTTCAGTGTTTTCACTACTGGTATATATAATTTGTTTCAATTATTTTAGAAAACAAGGCTGCCACTGGGGCAGGGCCAATTTTGACCCCAGGGACATAATTTATACAAATTACAAAGAGGACCTACAGATGATGCTATGTGCCAAAGATGAAAGCTGAGAACACTGTAGATTCAGAGAAGAAGATTTTTAAAGGTTCAAATTGTTGACGACTGACAATGCACGATGCACGCCGACACACATCGGATTCAGGCGATCACAAAAGCTCACCTTGAGCACTTTGTGCTCTGGTGAGCTAAAAACAATATGCCCCCAGTTTCTGCCATCGCCAAAAGTTTCTGTGGTTATTTGCAAATACAACAATTAATCTAATTAATATTCATGATGTCATTATTTCTTACATAACTATTCATTAACTCAATTTTTATAAGGTAACAAAGGAAATGGGAATTATTCGCTTTGGCAAAAACTGTAGGATCATATCCATAATCCATTTAATTTCATAATGATAAGCAAACAGAGCAGGCCTTAATCAGACAGCAACTACAGGAGCCAATTCTGATCTGGGTCTGCTCTGCTTGTAAAGGCATGATCTGAAAAGGCATTTATATGAAGGAAAGGGTTAATTATTTTCAATTGCTTCAGCACATTACAGATTATAGAAACCCTACATGAAAACACTGCAATTCATGAACTGACCCGATGAGATATTCCAGTTGAAGGACACGATTTCTGGCTATATTATCTTAACCCACAATTCCCTGTTCTATATCTACATGTATTCCAAATTTCAGTACCTACTATAATTATATTCATGGACAAAATAATTATAATGATGCATTGTAGCCATTTTAGAAACTAACGAAACAGATCTGTCAAATTCCATCAGCAAACAGGAGCCTTCTGATCTGGGTCTACTCTGTTTGCAAATGCATGAAAAAGCGTTTATTAGAAGGAAAGGGTTAATCTAAAAGCACACAGCCTGTTTTCACAGAAACATTATAGGTAGCCAGACATATACTTACGCCTACTGGTTATTCAAGCTGAACGACATTAACCCTTTACCTGTTCAATATTCATGGGAAAAATAATGAAATCATGAATATTTATTTGCTGAATTTTTAAAATGAGCAATTTTCAAGAGAATAGTTTTTGAGATAGATCTATAACATGTCATATGCAAACAGAGCAGACCCTGATAAGATGGCTCCTTTAGGAGCCATCTGAACTGGGTCTACTCTGTTTGCAAAAGCATGACGAGGCCTTTATATGAAGGAAAGTTTTAATCCTTTACACCATTATAAACACCTTTTAATGCATTTTTTCCACCTGATGAGGGTCTGCTCTGTTTGCTTATGAAATAATATAGATTTGATTCTACAGTTCCTACAACAGCCAAAATTCAATTCATATTCATGATGTCATTATTGCTTATGATGATTATTCATGAAGTAACTACACTGTGTTTTCCTCGCAATACTAACAAAGTTCCTTTTAGCGTTCCAGTGTAATGTTCTGACATCTAATCAATCAGTCAACAATTCCACATTGTTTCAAATAAATCAAACTTAATGGCCTTGCTTTATTAATGGCGGTGCCATTTATCAATGGGTTGTTTGTCTGTTACAAAGCTAATCTGGACCTCAGGACTCTGATCAAGCCGCACTCATCCAAAACTGTCATTGCAAACAATTCCTAACCCATAATAAATTATCAGAGCTACAGATAATGGTGCATACTCAAATACTAAAATGCATAACTCAAATACAAAAATCGTCATTTCTCCACCAAACTCAATGTTGTGACCACTCTTTAGAATCGTCTCGAAGAGACGATTCTAAAGAGTGGTCACAACATAAGGTTTAGTGGAGAAATAAAGAAGTTATACTTGCAAATATTTTAATTTACTCATCTTATCTCAGAACCTCTGCCATAATTTTTATGCTACTAATCAAGCGTGACCTGAATGGTATCTGGCAGCAGCTTAGATCCAGATGAGACACCAATTATCTCGTCTCATCAGGATCCATGCTGATGGGTATTTTGGTCAATTGATTCACACTAGCTTGAATAAAACTGAAATAAAAACTATAACAGAGTTCAAGTAGACATCATTTTTTCAGCAGGATAAAGTATACAGTTTTATCTCTAATAAACACTCTCAAGGCGTTACATTTTTTAAAAGAGCTTCTGGCATTTTCTTCAAAGGTGGCTGCTTAATGCAGAACGACAGTATGACAGTTGTGCAAAATTACTGCCATTAACCGTTATCCTGACAAGTGTGACTTCGACTGCAAACAGTTTGGATCCTCCTGATGAGATGCCAATTAACTCAGCTTATCATCAGGATCCAAGCTGTTTGAAACTCCATAGTTCCTAAAAATATGGAATAAACCCAAAGTAAGTGGAAAATTGCTGCCGATCAAAGTTTGTACTGAAGGATACGAGTCAACCCTTTCCAATCCTGAATTTTCAAAATGGACTATTCCAAACCTGAACCAGGTCAAGCTTACTGTGAATATTCAGTGATTTTTTTAGAAGAAAAGTAACTTAACAAACAGTGCAGATCCTGATGAGAGGCCTCTTCTTGGAGTCCTCACATCTGGGTCGTCACTGTTTGCAAAGGAAATGATTGACTCATTTGCCACACTGAGAGGGTTACCAGCAGTTCCTAAATGTCAATAGTTGAACAAGCTGAAATGACAAAGTGTAAAATTGCTAATTGGTTTTGCTCGGCAAATCCATAAAATATTTGTCACCTTTATCATACCAAAACTGGAAAGGATATTACATAATTTTCGCTCTACTGCGTGCAGTTTGTTTGTTTTCATAAAATGTTATGCAGTTAACCCAGACTCCATAGATATGCCTTTTTTAACACATTTGCAAACAGAGTAGACCCAGATCAGATGGCTCCTGTAAGAGCCATCTGATCAGGGTCTGCTCTGTTTGATAATGGAATAAATCTGATCCTACTGATCTAGTGAAAATGCTAACTTATCAAAGTCAAGTGAATATTCATGAAGTTTAAAATTTTCGAGGGCTTGGTGCAAAACTATTCTAACTCCTTCACAAAGTGAAGGAGTTAGAATAGTTTTGCACCAAGTCCTCAAATGTTCATTAGGCAGTGTTCTTGCGAGGGCGAGCCTTCGGGATATTCTGCCCACAAAATGAGAAATGTCCCCAATTTTTACTGTCATTGAGACAAATGTCTCAAAAATTGTCAGTTCTTACCAGAATTGTTCAAAGGTAGACAGATCTGATTGAGATCAAATCAAACTGTGAATACGATCAGAGAAAATATTTAAATGTTAAGGAAATCAGTCATAGATTCATAAACATAGCATTTTCTCAATGAATAATGGTTCACACTTGTTGGTGTCTCACAAATTTTGAAAATGTCCCTACTTTCTTACTATCATTGGGACAAATGTCTCAAACATTTTCAAGCCTCGCCAGAACCCTGATTAGGGAAAGGGATAACCCTTTATGCAACAAACAGTTTAGAAGGACTGGCATTCGCAAACAGTTTAGACCAAGATCAAAGGGCTCCTACAGGAGGAAATGATCAGGTCTCAGAGCTCCAGATAAGATGCGTAAATTAAAACATTTTCAAGAATAACTCCTTAAATTCTCCACCAAACCCTATACTGTGACCACTCTCAAAGAGACGATTCTAAAGAGCGGTCACAGTATCGGTTTTGGTGGAGAAATGACGATTTTAGTATTTGGGTATGCACCGTTATCTGTAGCTCTGGTGTCTGCATTGTTGCTTATTCAAAAGCAATTCTAGAAAAAAACTAGAACTATCACTAAAGGTGATGAAAACCCCCGCACAGCAGCTTTAATTGCAAATCCAAGATTGTGCCACCAACTACCGATGTAACAGGACCAAAACACAGAAATACTCAAAGTTCAAGGGGAGATAATGCTGTAATGCCTGTAACTAAATGTGTGAAAATTGTGTCTAGTACATCTGCTATTCGTGGTCATAATGTATGGCAAGTATGAATTCAATAGCTTTAAAATTGAAGGAGGAGTTCGCAACATCAACTCACCATGTTCCATGCCAAAATGTCAAAAAATACTCAAAGTTCAAGGGGAGATAATTCTGCAATGCACTAAACACATGAAAATTGTGTCTTGCACATCTACTATTCATGGTTACTATGTATACCACATGTACAATGAATAACTTTCAAACTGAGGAGTTTGCGACACCAAATCCCCATGTTTAATGTCAAAATGATAAAAAACCCTCTCTAAGTTCAAAGGGAGATAGTTCTGCAATGCCCAGGGCTAAGCACATGAAAATTGTGTTTTGCACATCAACCATTCATGGTCATTATGTATACCAAATATATACTGAATAACTTTCAAATTGGAGGAGGAGTTTGCGATACCAACTCCCCATGTCAATGCAAAAACAAGAGTGCCAGTCACAATATACGCCGTCGAGGTCTTGTTCAACATAAACTGGGGTCAACGTATTTGCTAAACTCAAATTCTAAGTCCAATTTTGCAACCAAGTTTCAAGGTTTAACAAAAAACCTAAACCAAAAATTCTAAATTGAAAAGTGCCATAATTGTGTCTAAATGCTTGACAGAGTTACATTGTATTTATTCTTGCCTACAGATGAAGCTTCTGATGGTGAACAAATGTTTCAACTTTAAAAGCTTTATCTCAAAGTGTGATGTAAATAAATGGACTTTAACCAAAACTTTAACCAAAATTTCTAAGTTAAAAGGGGGCATAATTCTGCCAAAATGTTGGACAGAGTTATGTACTGTTGTCTACGGGCGAAGCATGTGATGGTGAACAAGTGTTCCAAGTTTAAAAGCTTTATCTGAAAGGGTTATGTAAATAAATGGACTTTAACAAAAACCTTAACCAAAAATTGTAAGTCAAAAAGGGATGCTTGACAGAGTTATGTACTTATGCCTACAGGTGAAGGTTGTGACGGTGAACAAGTGTTCCAAGTTTCAAAGCTTTATCGCAAAGTGTTATGTAAATAAGTGGACTTCAAAAATGTGTTCCACATAAATTGAGGTTAACATTTTTGCTTAACGCAAATGCTAAACGCAAATTCTAAGTCAAATTAAGCAACCTTGCCCTTGGATAAATGAACCCGGACTTGGCAGGCTACTCTAGCATGTCTAGATAAACATTGTGATTAAATTTTGGAAGGATCCACTTAGCAGAACTTGAGTTAGAGAAGTTACAGACAGACAGGTAGGTTAACATTTTTGCTAAACGCAAATTCTAAGTCCAATTAAGTGACCTTGACCTTGGATATACGATCCGGGACTTGGCAGGCTACTGTAGCATGTCCAGATAAACATTGTGTTTAAATTTAGGAAGGATCCACCAAGTGGAATTTGAGTTAATGATGTTACAGACAGACGGGTAGGTTAACATTTTTGCTAAACGCAAATTCTAAGTCCAATTAAGTGACCTTGACCTTGGATATACGAACCCGGACTTGGCAGGCTACTGTAGCATGTCTAGATAAACATTGTGATTAAATTAGGGAAGGATCCACCAAGTGGAACTTAAGTTAGAGATGTTACAGACAGACAGGTAGGTTAACATTTTTGCTAAACGCAAATTCTAAGTCCAATTATGTGACCTTGACCTTGGATAAACAAACCGGGACTTGGCAGGCTACTGTAGCATGTCCAGAGAAACATTGTGGTTAAATTTGGAAAGGATCCACCAAGTAGAACTTGAGTTAGAGATGTTACAGACAGACGGGTAGGTTAACATTTTTGCTAAAACGCAAATTCTAAGTCCAATTGTGCGACCTTGACCTTGGATATACGAACCGGGACTTGGAAGGCAACTGTAGCATGTCTAGATAAACATTGTGGTCAAATTTGGGAAGGATCCACCAAGCGGAACTTGAGTTAGAGATGTTACAGACGGACGGACGGACAGAGCCATTCCATAATACGTCCCGTTTTTTCAAACGGGCGTATAATGACAAAAAATACTCAAAGGGAGATAATCCTGCAATGCCCAGCAGTTAACACATGAAAATTGTGTCTTGCACATCTACTATTCGTGGTTATTATGTATACCAAATATACCTTCAATAACTTTTAAACTGAAGGAGGAGTTTGTGACACCAACCATCCATGTTGAAACGTGGACGGTCCCCAACCGACAGACCGACCATGCGGACGGACCGACAGACTGCCGAACAGGGTGATTTGAGTATACCCCCCTTACCCTTACATTCTGACTGGTCGAGTCTATTGATAAACAATAACTGACAATTCTGCATTAATCCATTCCCCGATAGTGCCGCTTTTTGACACCTCTGCAAAAGTCACCTGTTGAACCCATTGTGATAAATAGAGCATTTGCTCCTACAGGAGCAAATGCTCTATTTATCACAATGGTTTCAAACTACAAAATTCTAAAAAAAAATTCCTTTTCTTTAGTAAATACTCCTTTTCAGTAGATTTATTCAGTGGTTGGATCTAAAAATAGTCTATGAGGGAATGGGGTAAACTAGTTACGGCACTCATACAGCATGTACATAGAGGAACTGCCAACAAGAACCAGTCTTTACATGGGTAAAAGGTTATTGTGTGATATAGAGACTTTTCCTCCACAGAAAAGTGGAAAGAGCACCCCATGCATGCTGATGCCAACACTTGTCAGTCTTAAATCTCAATGTTTTTAATCCCAAGTTTTTAACCCAAGTTTGTGTGAATTGGTCACCTCAAGAATATTCATCATTTTTTATATATCATATAATGTAAAACTTTCAAGGGACTTGTTGGCTTAACCCTTTCCCTATTCAGTATTTGCTAAAGAAATAATGATATCATGAATATTTATTAGCTGAAATTTTATATTGACATATGTACACAGGATCAGGGTCTGCACTGTTTGCTATTGACATGCTATATAGATCTGATTCTACAGTTTTTATCAAAGCAAATCGAGGGCTTGGTGCAAAACTATTCGAACTCCTTCGTGAAGGAGTTAGAATAGTTTTGCACCAAGCCCTTGAAATATTTTTCTTGAAATTAATTTTTTCTATTTTATAAAAATGCAGCTAATAAATATTCATGAATTCATTATTTCTTATATGAATATTAAACAGGGAAAGGGTTTTTGATGAAAAGAACAGCTATAACAACCCTAATAACCCCCAGCATTCGGACAGACAAACTGTGCTGACCCAGTTCAAACTGCTCGTGAAGAAGCCATTCCATAAGAATCTACTCCATTTAGTACTATATCAGTCTACTTTAACCCATTCCCTCATATTGACGCCTTTTGACGCCTCTGCAAAAGTCACCTGTTGAAACCATTGTGATAAATAGAGCATTTGCTCCTTTAGGAGCAAATGCTCTATTTATCAGAATGGTTTCAAACTACAAAATTCTAAAAAAAATATTTTCTCTAGTTAATGCTCCTTTTCCGATAGATTTATTCAGAGGTTAGATCTAAAAATAGCCTATGAGGAATGGGTGAAAAGTATCAAAATGTTTCCAAATTGAATTATTCAGCTTTACAAACCCTTGGTTAAGGAGACTCAGAGACTTGGTGTGCGAATATACTTAGGGTAGTTAGAGTATTAACTCTTTGCACGCTAAGTCATTTTTCGTCTGCAACAATTGTCGTCTGACTGTTCAATTTTTAAAATAACTTTTCTCTAATTTCTTTGCAAAAATATTATCAAGATGACGAACAGTTTGGATCCTGATGAGACGCTGCATTATGCGGCGTCTCATCTGGATCCAAACTGTTTGCATAGGTAATCACAGTTTTGCCACTAGCGTGCAAAGAGTTGATATCAGAGTAACAGAATGATAAAGATACACATTCAAGTACTAAATCGTCATTTCTCCAAGATATTTATGCGACAAAGATTTAATTTATAATCTTTATATCCAATCTATTTTACTCTTACCTTTTCTGTATTCTATTTTAAGTATATACAACAAAACAAAATTTCTCACCTGTCAGTTTAGTTCTTTTCACATGGTGGTTACCTTGGTAACTTCCATCAATTAAATCTGAAATGATTTCTTCACCTGAAAACAAAAAAAAGAAAACAGATGCTATAAACTTGAATCTTGAATCAGTTTGAAACTAACTGATCCCTTACAATGTTTGTTTGTGTTGATTAACATACGTTTCTGCTCACTATGGGCTAATTGGACGCCCCAGAGAGTGTCTGAGGGGACAGGATATAGAGAAACCCGGGCGCGATGCCCTACTCTTATTATCGACTGAGTTTCTCTGGTTCTCTTAGATGCCCAGTGTAAAGCACTGATACATCGGACCTTGGTTTATAGTCTCGTCCGAAGGACTTGGTCCCCTTAAGATGTAAGCATGGTTAAAAAGTGTTGTTTTCAGCGTTAAAATGGTAGTTAAGTTACACCGAACCACTCCATAGATACGCCTGTTAACCCTTTACTCCATAAATACGCCTTTCTACGTCTCTGTAAAAGTCACCTGTTGACACCATAGTGATAAATAGAGCATTTTCTCCTATAGGAGCAAATGCTCTATTTATCACAATGGTTTCAAATTACAACATTCTAAAATTGTCCTTTTCTCTAGTTAATGCTCCTTTTTGGTAGATTTATTTAGAGGTTGGATCTAAAAATAGCTTAGGAGGGAATGGGTTAATGCCTTTGTAAATACAGTAAACTCAGATCAGAATCGAGGGCTTGGTGCAAAACTATTCTAACTCCTTCACTTTGTGAAGGAGTTAGAATAGTTTTGCACCAAGCCCTCGAGATGGTCCCTGTAGAGTAGTTCCTGTACAGCGTAGAAAGGCGTATAAAAATTATCTTATCTGGGCTTCTGAAGGTTATAGATTCTTTCATCTGTCCTAAATTCATTGAAATCAGTCAGCAGAGAGCAGTTCCTAATTGTACCACATTATTGATTGGTAAGAGTTACTCAGTACCAGCAGCAAGACAATATTAAAAACAAGAGGGCCAAGATGGCCCTTAATCGCTCACCTGATTACCATAGATTAGCAGTGGTTCTGCAGAACAAGATTTTCAAAGATTTAGTATATTGATTTTATCAAGACAATGATTCTGACCAATGAAGATTGGGCTAAAAATGTGCTCTCTAAAGTATTTTTTCTAAGATTTGACCTAGTGACCTACTTTTTATTCCCACCCAACCCATGATCACACTCAACCTTGATATCACCAAGACAAACACTCTGAGCAAGTTTGAGGAAGACTTGGCTAAAAATGTGGCCACTGGAGTGTAAACTAGATTTCTCTAAGATATGACCCAGTGACCTACTTTTTGACCTCACATAACCCACTTTCAAACTTGTCCAAGATTTTATTAGGACAATCATTCTGACCAATTTGCATGAAGATTTGGCTATAAATGTGACCTCTAGAGTGTTCACAAGGTTTTCGTACTATTTGACCTAGTGACCTAGTTTTTAACCCCACATAATCCACTTTCAAACTCATTTGAGATTTTATCAAGACAATCATTATGACTTAGTTTCATGAAGATTGGACTAAAATTGTGATCACTAGAGTGTTCACAAGGTTTTTCTACTGTTTGACCTAGTGACCTAGTTTTTAACTCCACTTGACCCACTTTCGAACTCGTCCGAGATTTTATCTAGAAATTCATTCTGACCAAGTTTCATGAAAATTGGACTAAAATTGTGACCACTAGAGTGCTCACAAGGTTTTTCTACTGTTTGACCTAGTGACCTAGTTTTTAACTCCACTTGACCCACTTTCGAACTCGTCCGAGATTTTATCAAGACATTCATTTTGACCAAGTTTCATGAAGATTGGACTAAAATTGTAACCACTAGAGTGTTCACAAGGTTTTTCTACTGTTTGACCTAGTGACCTAGTTTTTTACCCCACATAACCCGTTTTTCAAACTCCTCCTAGATTTCATCAAGACAATCATTCTGACCAAGTTTCATGAAAATTGGGCTAAAAATGTGACCTGTAGAGGGTTCACAAGGTTTTCCTACTATTTGACCTAGTGACCTAGTTTTTAACCCAACTTGACCCACTTTCGAACTCGTCCGAGATTTTATCAAGACATTCATTCTGACCAAGTTTCATGAAGATTAGACTACAATTGTGACCACTAGAGTGTTCACAAGCAAATTGTTGACGACACACGACGCACGACGGACGACGGACGACGGACATTCAAGTCTCCCAAAAGCTCACCCTGAGCTTTGCTCAGGTGAGCTAAAAAGAAAAAAAAGAATTGTCTCTCGTAAGTGACAAATAACCCCAAAGTGGTGATAAATGATTACCGAAAATACAATGTACCTATTTTCAAAGTTTAGTATAAAGTGAAGTGATCTGAAAGTAAATGTAAAATAAATAACATATATATACATGTGTATAGTAGGTAAAAGGAAATAAAATGATAAAACACAGTGTTCATAGAATGACAGAAAAAAAATGTGTTTGTAAAGACCGAGTCGACAGTGCAATTGCATCACAATATTGTATGTGTCTCCCAGTACTGACTACTGAAATAATTCTTAACCGGGCCTTTCCCTGTTCAATATTCATGTAAGAAATATTAGATTAATTTTTATAATTGCCTATGAATACAGGAGATTTTAGCTCAGGACCATAAGCAAACAAGAGTAGACTCTGGTCTATTACTTGCAAAGGCGTGAAAAGGCATTTATATCAAGGAAAGGGTTAATATATGATATCATAAACCAACAACTTGCACACAATTTTAGACACGTCTTCATGTGGTGAATGTCTGCGTCAATTTATCATTGCAAAATCCTCTGATGCATCACATAGACACATACATATGTGATTCTACCGATCACTTCTTGAATATTCATTTATTATTTATGATGTAAACTTTTCAAGGGAATTATTGGCTAAGACACGCTGTAGAATCATGATACACAATTCCATTGCAAACAAAGCCGACTCTGATCAGAAATCCTATAGGAGCTTAATGCTCTATTTATCACAATGGTTTTAAACTACAAAATTCTAAAAAATTTCCTTTTCTCTAGTTAATGCTCCTTTTCGGTATATTTATTCAAAGAGATTGGATCTAAAAATAGCCTATGAGGTAATGGATTAACTGTGATGCAACTCAAACTAATTATACAGTAAAACCTCTCTTAACGGCCACTGAATTGTGTTAATTTGTTGGTATTTAGGGCAGGTTGTTGCTTAAAGTATGATTTACTTTCACCTTGCTTTAAGCAGCCACCTGCCTTTAACACAAAATACTTGATGTAATTTGGTCCATTATAGAGAGGTTTTACTGTAGGCACTGGGACAGAACTACATGTACAGGTCTATCTAAATCTCGTATTTCTGAGTGAGGCTAATGAGTAACAATAATACAGGGAAATATAGTAAACATTTTTCTTAGATTTCCTACTTTCACAGCTCTGTTACAGTATACAACCAATCTAGCACATTTTCCTATGAATCATTTCAATTTGTTCCTATACCTTCAAGCAGTTGAAAATATTTACTCCTATTTTTCAAACTTTTGTGTAACAAATTGACTACAGATCTAGATTCTATGTGACTTGAAATTAAGTTAGCGCTAAAGAGCATTGTAAGGAGAGAGGTTGTTTGTAACAAAAATAACAAAAAACATTTGATTACTATGGAAACTCATATGTGTCTGCCATATACCAGAATTAGTCACACAAATCAGTTATAAGTACAGAATGTACCCATTTCAAAGAACATTGTACTTTAACTATTACAGGTACACAGTAGACATTATTTCCCGTAAGCCTTCGGCTTCACATGTATATTGTAGCATATCATTCTGAGCGTACTAATCGCGGACCGCACTTTAAAGACCGTGTTTTTTACCTGACCGCCGTGACAGGAACCCTTGACCGGAAGTGAAATGAAACACATGTCATATTCATTCTAGCGGTTGAGAGAAGCGGACGTGTTGTTTTTACATTGAAGTTTTTCGTAAGTATTCGACTGTTTTTCCACAAAAGCCTTACTGAGGACGTAGTCCCAGTATTTTACTGCATGTTAGCGGTTAGTTTGGTTACGTTTTTGTTTTTCGTTCCAAATTTTTGAACTTTCTTTAGTCATGGGCTTGGAGCAAGACGATGTCTTGCAGGTAGAGGACTCGTCGGAGTCGTTTTCTGGTTTTAGTAATTTGGATTCGGAGGAGGAACTCCCCGAAAAAACCAAACGGAATACTGACAAGAAAAAGAAAACTGTTAAGTCTGTGGTTGTTAAACCTGGTCCGTCCAAAAAGACTGATAAAAAATCCAAAGAGTCTGAGAAAACAAGACCCAAGAAGTCGGGTGATAAGAGTTCCAAGAGTACTGGTTCTCAGTTTGACTTAAACTCTCTGTCAGAAAATGACATTGTAAGATTAAGAGATGTCTTAGGCATTCAGTCTCGTAGAGATGATGAATATGAGGATCCTCAGGAAGATAGAGAGAGCTGGCCTAACCTTAGAGTGGCAGTTGATAGTAGAGACTTGTCTGATGATGAACAATTTATGACAAATAACATTGGTCAGGACTTGAATAGAGCCTTATTCAGTGAGTCTGTGGATGAAAATAATAATGACAATGAAGATGCTTGGTGCTTACCAAAGCTGAAAACCCCGCAGAAAGGGAAAGCCATTCCACAATCTTTGGCGGATCTTATAAATATGGCCTGCTCGTCACAGTGTGATGTTGACAGTTTAGTTAGTAAATATCAGGTTCCAGAAAATTGTGAGAGAGCATGTCCACCTCTGGTTAACAGTGAAATCTGGAAGATAATGGATAAACGTACCCAGTCTCAAGACAGGGGGGTTGTTGACATCCAGAATTTGGTGGCTACTGGACTTATGCCAGTGATTAAGTTGGCTTCTGTGTTGAAAACTCAAATTGCAGGGAATGCTGAAGCAAAGAGCTTAATTTCAGATGCTTTGGTTTTGTTTGGACAAGTCCAGTACATGTTGTCTATCAAACGTAGATATATGATCAGGCCTAACCTGAAAAAGAAATTTCACAGTTTGTGTAATGTTTCAATGCCTGTGA
The DNA here is from genome assembly GCA_963576725.1 of Azorinus chamasolen. Lineage (NCBI taxonomy): Eukaryota > Metazoa > Mollusca > Bivalvia > Cardiida > Solecurtidae > Azorinus > Azorinus chamasolen. Next base: position 37,057,259 of record OY755237.1, on the reverse strand, counting down.
CTGACAAACTTTTTGGCGATGATGTAGCAAAGGATATCAAGTCTTGTGAATCCCTTAGTTTTATCGGCAAAGAACCAAGATTCCCCATGAGTAGGGGTAGAGGAAATTTCAGAGGTGGAAGGCGACCTTATAATTCTGGTTATAGTGGTTATGGAGGCAATAGGTTTTCTCCTTATCCCAGCAGAGGACAGGGTAGACCAGGTAGAATGGCTGGTTATAGGATACCCAGGAGAGGTACTGCCACTAGTACTGTCACAGCCCCAAACGACCAGAATTGAAGTCTAAGGTAGGTAATCTGAGAAATTGTGTTGAAGCATGGAAGAATATCACATTAGATCAGTGGGTCCTGGACACTATTTCTGGTTATAAAATCCATTTTGATTCTGTACCAGTTCAGGAGAAAATTCCAAAAGCTATTCCTTTTAACAGTAAAGAATGGGAAATTGTTGATTGTGAGGTGAAAACTTTGTTAGATAAAGGAGCTATAATTCCTTCGAAACAGGAGTCTGATGAGTATATCTCAAATTTGTTCATAGTACCGAAGCCTAATAACAAGTTCAGACCAGTGATTAATCTTAAGTATTTGAATCACTTTGTACACTATGATCATTTTAAACAAGAAACTTTCAACATTGTCTTGGATTTGTTACAAGAGAACGATTATATGACTTCAATTGATTTGCAGGATGCATACTTTTCTATTCCTATACATAAGGATTACCAGAAGTATTTGAAATTTTTCTGGAATGGTGTTTTGTACCAATTTGTCTGTTTGCCATTTGGTTTAAAATCAGCACCTTTTGTGTTTACAAAATTACTTAAACCAGTTTATGCTTGGTTTAGGCAACAGGATATTAGGTGTTCATATTATATAGATGATTCTTTGAATATGAACAAATGTTTTGATGTGTGTATAGTGAATACTAATGTCATTGTCAATACTTTGGAAAAGTTAGGGTATGTTTCAAATCAGAAGAAGTCTGTATTAGTTCCCACACAAAGAATTGTGTTTTTTGGTTTTGTCATTGATTCAGTACTTTTTATGGTATTTTTAACTGAGAAAAAGGTTGAAACATTTTTGAAGTTGGCTCAGACTTTGAAGGAAAAGAAATTTGTGGTTGTCAGACAGTTAGCCTCTTTTATAGGGTTGATTATAAATGCTTTTAGTGCTGTCTTAGAAGCCCCTTTGCATTATAGAGCACTTGAAAGGAATAAGCTGCAGGGGCTGGGTAAAGAAATGAATTTTGACAACAAGGTTTTATTGTCAGAAACAAGTTGTTCACAGTTAGATTGGTGGTTAGATAACACTGTTAAAAAGAATGGGAAAAGAATCCGTCCCTGGAAAGTTTCCTTAGTTTGTAGGACTGATGCTAGCCTGGAAGGCTGGGGTGCAATTAATATGGACACCCAAGAATATGCTAATAACAGGTGGAGTGCTGAAATTAAGATCAATTAACTATCTAGAACTTTTGGCAGTTTTATATGCAGTCAGAGCATTGTTTGGATCTGCTTCTAGTGTTCATTTGCAAATTCAGTCAGATAATGTTTGTGCAGTTGCTTATATAAATGACATGGGAGGTATGCATTCACTTGGAATGGATGAATTATCTGGCAGGATTTGGAAATGGTGTTTAGAAAAAGATATTTTCATCTCAGCTGTCCATATACCTGGTACCTCAAACACAGCTGATTTCTATTCAAGAAACTTTTCTAATTCCACTGAATGGATGTTGAAAGTAGAAATTTTTGAAAGACTTTGTAATCACCTTTTTTGGCCTGACATAGATTTATTTGCTTCGAAATTAAACAAGCAGTTAGACAGATTTGTTACCTGGTTTCCAGAGGAAGGAGCAATGGCTTCAAATGCTTTTTCTTTGGACTGGGGGTTGTTCAGGCCATATATTTTCCCACCATTTAATTTGATTGGGAAAGTTATTAATAAGGTAATTGAGGACAAGGTTGATCAGGCAATCTTGATTTTTCCGTATTGGTTTACACAGTCGTGGTTCCCACTTTTATTAGAACATATTTGTTCATTACCCATTAGGTTGCCTCGGCATCAGGACCTACTCTTTCTACGCCACAACATGGATTGTCATCCCTTAGGGAAGAAGCTGAAGATGATAGGAGTGGTCATCTCCGGGAAGAGCTGCAGGCTAGAGGCCTTTCTGCAGGAGCTTCCGACATTGTCGTCAATTCGTGGAGTCAAGGAACAAGAAGGCAGTACGGTTACGCTTGGAAAAGATGGTGTATTTGGAATCAGATCAGGTCTTCGAGTGCCTTTTATACATCTGAAACTGTAGTGATACAATATTTGTACTTTTTGCATTACTCAGGTAAGAGTTATTCTGTTATTAACTTGCACAAGTCAATGTTGTTGCAGACGTTGCCAGTGTTTGGAAATACTTGGTGTTGTACTGTACCTATGATAGTGAGGTTCATGAAAGGAATTTTTTACAAGACTCCTCCGAGACCAAAGTATTCTTTTACGTGGGATTTGAAGGTCGTGTTA